>VWZO01020718.1:193478-320848 GCA_013396975.1 Bucco capensis | reverse complement strand
TTTTTTTTTTTTTTTTTGGTGGCTTAGGAAGAACATGAAACTTGTTCTAATTTGGTTGGAGAAAAGGCTCACATAGGACAATTGTGACTTATACGAGAAATTAAATAAAACAATTTTATGCCCACTGAAAGTTCTGTTCTGACAGTTCTATATTTCCTAGATTCATGTCTTCTATTACTTGAACCTCTCCTGAAGTCCATGAAGACTCCTGCAGATGAAGAGCAGAGTAAATTTGACTTAAACTTCAGCTTCTAAAATACTGGTTTGGGATTTTTGTTGTTTTTGTTGTTTTTATTTTGGTTGGTTTTGCCTGAAGAAGTTCCAACAGTTTTCTAAGTGCAGGCTTGCCAAACAAAAGAAAATCTTTTGCTAAGAACAAGGGGGTGAAGGGCTCAACATGTTGTACTGGTTAGGAGGGCTACTTAGCTTTTCAAGTAAATGATTCACAGATCACAGAATGTTTTGGCTTGGAAGGGACCTTTAGAGGTCATGTAGTCCAACCTCCTCGCAGTGAGCAGGGACATCTTCAACTAGATCAGGTTGCTCAGAGCCCCATCCAGCCTGACCTGGAATGTTTCCTAAGATGGAGCATCTACCACCTCTCTAGGCAACCTGTGCCAGTGTTTCACCCCCCTCACTGTAAAAAATTTCTTCCTTCTATCCAGTCTAAATCTCCTTTCTTTTAGTTTAAAATCATTACCCCTTGTCCTGTAGGAACAAGCCCTGTTACAAAGACTGTCCCCATCCTTCTTATAGGCCCCTTTAGGTATGGAAAGGCATTGCACTATTCCTGCATGGCCTCAATTTAAGCACACCACACGTGACTCTGGCATTAGCAGCCAGAAACACAGACACTAATACTGGCAAGTGTGAAAGAAAATAAGAAGGATGCAAAACACCAAAAAAGGGGAAACAAAAAAGGAAAGAGGCAGTAGGGAAGGCTGAGAAGTTATTTATTTTCTCAAGCAGACTATTATACTAAAGCAACTGTACACTTAAAAGTTTAACTCACTTACAGTTTACAAGAAGGCCAGTTCATTATCTAACTTGCTAAGCAACTCCTATGGGTTACAAGATTTGCTAGAATTTCTGCTTTGACAACAAGTGATCAACATTGAATGTCCTAAGAAAACCAGGTGCCTTAACATTAGGACAGGTATAAAACATTACCAAAGATAAAACTATAACATCCTGAATTATAATATACCATATTACAATATCCCCTCCATTACAAAGCATCTACCTAAAAAGGGAATTAGTCTTGTGCTTCTCTCTTGAACGGCAGAAGAAATAACTTTTTGGAAACACAACAGGGAGAAAAATTGAGAGCCGTAAGCTTTCAAAAGAAAAAAATATTAGCTTTTTTCTAAAGGATCAACAGTACAGACAGTAACTACTTACCCTGTGATCTAAGAAGACAAACCACGAGAAACAGGTATGACCTGAAGCAGGCTGTCTTGACAGGCAGAGCATACTAATTCAGAAGTGCTTATGTGGCAATGTTACTCTTCTAACAGAAAAATTCCATACATTCTAGCATGCTGCTCAAGTTTCTTAGTTTTATTAGACCTTGTCACTGGGAAAGATATCCATGCTAAAGTAAGCTTTTTTGATTAGTTTTCCAGTTGGCTAGAAACATTACTTATGTCAGTTATTTACCTGCACGCTTCAGTGTGCAGTAGCAAATGAAAACTGATTTCTAATTAAAACAGGAAACCATCAATCCTACTATCCTGCTGAACATTAAACTTGAAAAATGTAAGTGCTTCATCTCCATCTGGATACAATGCTGATGCACTAAGTTTCAAAAAATACACAACATACAAAATAAATACATGTTTTAAGGTGCACTATGATTTCAATGGCTACCAAGCAACACAGAGTGAATACTGAACACAAATGCCTTCCTCTTAGAGACATGCAAAGAGAAAAGTATTAAACGATATTCCACTTTTTGAGCTCAAAGACAGATGAATCCCAATTCCCTAGACATTAGCTCTAACTTGCCTTAACTACTTGTGGATGCTACTACAGAGCTCCACAGCAGTCCTGCCCTTGATGTCTGCCAAAATGAGGATATACTGTAGCTTCTCCCCTCTCCCCAATTCATGAGTTTATACTGATATACTACAGATTTTTTAAAGCATGTATTTTTAAGAACAGAGTTCTTAATTACATTCCCTGATATTGCTTAGTTTCTGTATCCCATTTTTGTTTGTCTGGATATAACCTGGAGAACAAAGGTAGAAAAGACAGGAATAAGTGCAATAATTTTCAGTTCTACAGTATTATCATGGGATTTGTCTCAGTTTCCTGCCCACTGTGGTATTCATTAATAATATGAGGGGTATTACTGTTGGTGGGGTTTTTTTTGTTTTGTTGTTGGTTTTTTTTGTGTGTGTTATTGTTGGGTTTTTTTTAATTTTTGTGAAAATAATGTTTTCCAGAAATCAGCTGCAATGAAGTTAAAAATTAATTAAGGCATTATCTTTCCCCTGTTGCATTCTTTCACCTTGTTTCCTTTTCATCATACCTATTTCCAACACAAATTCCCATTCTATATACTTTGTGAAATTACATCCAGCATCACTGCTTATGAAATCCTAATTTAAAGAAAAGAGAGGTTATTTTGTATTGATGAATATCATCTGCTAAAACAAAGCATTGTATGTTCAAATATTTATGTTCTTCAGACTTCAGAGAAAACTGTCAGGTACAGAATTCATTTTCCAGATGAAATGAAGGACTATATATCAGTACTATATTTTAAAGTCTCAATTGCTCTAACTTCATTGCCTAGTGTCTTCTTGCTTTTACTATTCTCTTGGGCATTTTTAATCCTTTTTTACTTTTTATTTGATTTTCTCTACGAAAATTACAGACAATTCATGTTCAGTACTGTGGCTCAGTTGGTCTTTCTTCTGTAGAACGAAGCCAGCCTGCAAAATCCCCTCTTAGTTCAGCCTAAATCTTGTGCAAGCTTTAGAGGGACAAAGTTTTAAATGAATCTTCCAAACACCTTTTAAAAGAATATTATTTGTTGTTTGAGAAGTAAATATATTACTCTGCACTCTGCTTAAAAATGCTTAGAAGCCAACAAACTATTTTGGGAATCAAAGAGTTCATTAAACAGCTACACAAGCCAGACAAGGTGACAAATAAGGTTCCAAAGACTAGTACAGTATCTGCAGTATAAAATACTGAGTAAATTATTTCCAATCTATAAATGCTGTGATAAAAGATTCTTAGCATTCTCTTTGAAGCATTAAGTGTATTTCTCTCAGCTATAGTACGAAATACCACAATTGCCTAACATTAACATATGTTTGCTCACTTATCAGCAATAGAGAACATTCACAAATTGACATGTAAGAGAAAAGCTATCTTCATGTCTCATTATACACGTTTCTGAACCTCCTTTCAAACAGCTGGGACTATGCTGCCACAGACTAGATGCTAACAGCTAGCTATTGTGAAACTATTCATTTTTAGCAGGCACTTCTAAAAATAGTGCAGAATGTTTAAACAGGAAGTAAGACTCCTCACACAGGTAGATGCTGCTCCAGGATGTCTATTAAGTTCTCGTCTGGCCATGGCTTGCAGGCTGAGCTTTAAATCCTTACCTTTCCATGACACCTGGAAATCCTTTACCAATTCTGAAAAGAAAAATATTTAAGAAATAAACCTGGGTTAGTCAGACTTCAGGTTTCTAGCCATAACCAATAAACACAGTCAGGATCATGATCTTCTAACCTTTAGCAAAGCTCAGAAGAGAGAAGAATATGTATTTTCTTAAAACAATCTGTACTTTATATGATAAATATGTTCTAGTGCAATACTTAAAGGCTGCTTTGTAGAATAAGAAGCATTAGAAGAGAGTCAAATAGGCAAAAAGACTAACATAAAATGCTCCTTGCTGTTATCATCCCCAATATATGGTAACATAATAAAGCTTTCACCATGTAGACACCAGATAAAAAACAAAACCAAAACAAGAAAAAACTGAAAGCAACTGTACAATGACACATAATACCAAAACTTAATGACAGGCCCTAAGCATCAAGAGAAGAAAGAGACAGCTGCTTAGACTAGCATAAAAATAAACCAAGGAACAGTTCCTTTCCAAACTAAAATAGCCTCATCTCTTGAAAACAGTTTTATGTGTAGTAGGGACTTCAATGTTCACTTCAGCTCATGGACCAAGTCTTCTCAAGTTCCCTCTTTGCTCAGTAAGGAGAAGCTGGCTACCCTTGAGCAGGGTGCAGAACACGAGCCTAACATAAAGCTCCTTGGCATTTTCCCAACAGAGTGCAGCCCAAATGGTATAATCATGCTATAATCATCCCTAAGATCATTCTTTTTGTCCTTCACTGAAGCATTTCTTGGATATTTGGCGCCACTGTGAAATCTGCACTTACAGGTACAGTAACTAAGAATGATGGATACAGTATACTGAAAACTAATGAAAAGGAAACCCCACCCAAGTATGAAACTAAGTAACACTGGATGAAATTGCATGGGATAAAGTCAGAGAGACTCAAAGAAAACCTGACATGTAGTAAAATAACTTAACCCTTGCCCAAAAGTTAAGGGAATGTGATAAATGTAGCATTCCAGAAAAGTGGAAAAGAACAAAGAAGCGTTAGAAATAGAAATCACAATGCAAAAAAGTCACAAGAAAAGGTCTGGAAAACCCCAAATACAGACAGCCTGGAGTAATTAGAGAATTGTACTGACAGGAAACCCATGATTTAAAAAAAAAATAAAAATCGGATCTTTTTCTTTAGCCAAAGAATTTTTTCTTCACCTGTATAGTAGCATTATATATAATATACCACCAAAATCACCAGTACAAGCAAAAAGCTAATTTCTGAAACTGGATCATACAAATATGTAGAGAAAACAGAATAGAAATACTGAATTAAAGGATAGCTTGTGAGTATTTTCAAATACATACAGCTAGATAAATATCAATACCAATACCCTGTGGCTGCTTACGAGTATCCTTCACATTGCCAAAACTCCCTTTCCCAGTTGTTGAAACACTTCTAGAAAAACAAAGCTTTTCTGCATGAACAAAGCATGACACTATCTACACAGAATGACTGTATTCCTAATGACACTGTGCTTTGCCAACAAGCTATTGTCTTGTAAAAGCTGTTCACTGATTGCAATTTAGAATGAATAATACACCAGGTCTAAGTATTGCATAAGCAAGTTTGACATAGAAAAATACTAATTTCAGTCAACTCCTCAACCTCCTTTCCTCAACAGGTGCCTCCTAGGTGTAGTCACATGCAGCTGTATTAGAATTCATTGCTTGGCTGTACTGATATGGTCAGTTTTCCCATATAAACAAGGCCTTGTGAATAGTATTAGACATAAGTATTACACATATGAGAGGCAAATACAACGGATGATACTCTAACAAGGCCAGTTGGGTATTATCTCCTTGACACAAAAAATAAAACAGCAAATGGGAAACATTATCTTTGTATTACAACACAACAAAGACACGCCGAAATAGGGAGACAGGAGTTCTCACTTCTCTTGGGCAGTGGCAATCACGGATGTAACAGAAAAGGCATGACTAAGCTCTGCACAAGATGTCAGTTTTTCTTCTGCCACCCTCTCCCACTTCAGCTCTGATTTGGCATTCGCAGTGGTCTGAGAGGAAATCATTCCTCCCATGTTCAAGTAAAAGATCATTTAGTCATTGCTGGCAAGGAGATGAGCTGGAGTACAGGAGAAAACAAAAAAGGAGTTGACAGATTTGTTGCCCTGCTAAATGTTTTTGCTTTCCCTTCAGTCCACAATACATCTCTTCACCAAATCAAACTATCTTTCTGGGAATTGATGCCTTTTGGCATTTATTCCTCTCTTCTGCATTCATATTTGTATTCATTCCCAACAAGTGAATCTTGGTTACAGATTTTTAATTCTTATCTCAATGTTCATATTAGTTAACTTGGATCAGACTTATTTTCTAATCAATGGAAACATAATATCCAGGAAAAAGGAAAAATTAGTTTTTCCTAAGAAAAGAGTCTGTTTGTACTCAATGACAGCAAAATAAAAATCCAGCAATCTCCACACAAACCAAAAAAGAAATACATGACATTAACTTGGCTTAGGTCTACAAGCAAGCATCAGACGTTAAATGATTAGGCATGTGATATTCATTAGCTCAAAAACATTACCTGGCTTAATTATGGCATCATCTGTTACCTTAAATGTTCTTTTTGCTTCTGTGGTACTCCAGCTTCTTAAAAAATTTCCACTGCAGACTTCCATTCCTGTAACAAAGAGCAGCCATAAAAAAAGAAGTGATCTTAAAATACCCAAGGATCAACCTAGCACAGACAGGGATTACAGACTGTCAACACCACTCGGAGAAACAGATATATCATACTACACTTTTATCTGGTGACTAGCACCTCAAGTCTATACAAAACTAATTTAAAACTCCTGGGTCTGCATTTTCTGTCAAGTAGTGACCCTACAGCTGCATCGTGTAAACAAAAGATACATGAAGGTTTCTAAGATCAGAAAAGGCAAACCAATCATTTAGAACACACATAAAATATATTACTGCTTTTTCACAACTTTCAAGGAGTTTTGTAGCAATTTCAAAGCATTTTCTGTTTTTCAAAGCTTCTAATGACTTAGTTCTGCACTGCCGTAAATATAATTTATTTAACTAAAAAAACCCATAATAAAGAAAGCCTGGTCTTTCAGAAACTTCTAGAAATGCTTAACTTTCCTTAGAAGAGAATCTAGAATCACTGGACAAAAAAATTGAAAAATGAAGAAAAAATTTATGATTCATGTGCTTTTAAGAGATACCAAGTACATTCGGTGTCAAACTACTGCTGACTTTAACTAAAGGAGGGCTCTTCTTTTCAGAGGAGTCTGATCAAGTTAAAAGTACTTAAAACTGTTCCCAGCAGTTTTAAACAAGACAACTCACAGTGCAGCTGACCACTGAGATGGAACCAAGCAATGGAAACAGTGATGCAGGAAAAACGTGACCAAGGGAAAAAGCAATTCAACTGATTTTTGTTCAAATGAATTCTCCTGGAAAGCAACTTCAGCATCTGACAATACTGTGATACTTGGATAATCACAGCTCTGAAGTTCACTTCTCAAAAGTCCTGTGCAGTTGTCTCTCTTAAAAATAAACTTGTGTGTTTTAAGACTGTGCATAACTTTAAAATTGTTACTTATTTAGAAAATCTGTATGCTGCCCTTGCCTTTTTTTTAAAAATCTGTTCAAAAATGTTAGGAGAAGAGAGGAAGTTTTGTGAAGGGAGCAAGATGGTGAAGATTACTGACTTAGGACACTAAAAAAATCCTTGAGCTGACTTCGTAGGTAGTTTGGCTTTGAAGAAATTTACTCAGTCCACAAGAGCTATTAAAATAGAAATTGTCTACATACCTTCTTGTTTCCTTCACATTTTTGCTCTGAGAACATATTGAATCACTGATAAGGTCATCTTTACAAAAAAAGCAACTGATCACATGATTCTTGCATGCCTTAAACCAAGGTTACAGAAAAGAAAAAGAAAAGCTGTAATTTCCCCAGGAAAAATGTCACACCTGGAAAGAGGAAATGGACCAAAGTTACAAGATAGACACCTGAAAAGTACAAGCAATGATGGTGAAATATAGCATAAACCCATGAATAAAAGAAAGATACCTTAAAATACAAGCCTAGTCAAAATCAGTAGAATATACTATAAAAGCCAACAGATTTATCAAATGTAAAAAGCTCCTTCCTCCCCCACCTCCCCAAAAGTAAGAACAAGTACATAGATTAATCCTGAGGCTTTGGGACAACCTTCTTTTTGAAAAAGTGAAATATATGTCCTCAAAAAGCCACAATCGCTAACTGAGATAATCTGCTTAGTAATCATGAGTCCTATTTTTTTTTTACTTGCCTAAATCAAACAAATATTGCAAGAAGTGAAAAAATTATATTTTATAGAAATAATGGATCATAGAAACTGAAGTCCTTTGAGGGAAAGCTGTCTTCCTGCCTTGATCTATAATTCAATTTTCCTCCTTGGGAATGACAGTTCAGCTAGAAAACTTCAGCTGTTGAAGGTGCCTGGAAATTTCACATCAGGCAACTGGGGTGCCTAAGCAAGTGAGTGGCTTTAATACTGCTGTTGATGAGCTCTAATCACAAAGTTATCTTCCTGAAAATTTAAGTCTTAAACTTATTAATCAGTAAAACTATATGTAAATTAAACAATCTCAAAAGACATGTAGAAAAAGTAGAACTAAGGCTAATAAAATAGTATGGAGGAGTAAGGCGGAGCACCAAGTCTTCTAAACAACAAATGAAGTTGGACGAGTTCACAGCAGGCCATTAAAACACCTCTCTTGCAGTCCTTGTCTGCTATTGCATATCCAAAGACATGCTGAATACATGTTTCTACACTGCCAATGGCTTCTCAGACCCTTCCACCAATGGGACACTGCACATCACAGCAGCTCCAACCTCTCAAGGCCTTCCTAGAGAATCCAACTTGCAAGAATTCTTCTTGCTATTCTCTTAATCAAGAATCAACACTAGCATTAAGGAAATAAGCAAGGGTGAGTGTGACAAAAGGTCAGTTCCAATGCATGAATGTTCTCTTTTAGAGAATCTACCTCTGCTAGTTTCATTCTTTAATCATCACAGAAACAATTATTCTAACAAAACCACCCAACATGGTGTACTTACAGGAAAAGGAGAACCATTTCTGTCTCTGACATGTAGCTTAGATATTTTCTGCTTGCTCTTCCTTTGAAATGTGTCTTAAAATGTAGCAACCTTGCACCTTAAGAAAAATGGTGTTAGAGTATAAGCAGATGGGATGCTTCCAGACCACAGTAAGAGATTATCAAAAAAAGTGAAACAAAGTCAGTCTCTGTTTTCACTTTTGTCTATATAACAGGAGATACAGTCAGAAGCAGGGGAGCACATTATCTTTTTACCATAGATAGTCTTCTTCCAATCAATTAAAGGCTTATCTTCAGAAAAAATACCAGTAGAGAGCAAACTATAATTTCATAAATGCTCTAAAAATTGAATAAATTTTATAGGCAACTGGTGAACTATCTGAACATAGTAAAGGAGATTAAATTCATTATGAGTTATTTCACCTCTTGTAATGTGGCAGCATGTTTCTTTCCTGCATTGGTCTATATTGGCAACTCCAACACAAAATCACAGAATCATTAAAGTTGGAAAAGACCTGTAAGATCATCAAGTCCAATCATCTACCACCACGCCACTAAGCCATGTCCCACACGTACCACATCTACACATTTCTTAAACACCTCCAGGGACAGTGATTCCACCACCTCCCTGGACAGCCTGTTCCAAAGCTTAATAACCCTTTCAGTGAAGAAATAGTTCCTGACATCCAATATAAACCTCCCTTGGTGCACCTTGAGGCCATTTCCTCTTATCCTCTCACTGTTAACTCTGCAGAAGAGACCTACACCCATCTCTTTGTTGTAGAGAGCAGTAAGGTCTCCCCTGAGTCTCCTCTTCTCCAGACTAAACAACCCCAGTTCCCTCAGCTGCTCCTCATAAGACTTGTGCTCCAGACCCCTCACCAGCCCTGTTGCCCTTCTCTGGACATGCTCTAATACCTCCATGTCCTTCTTGTACTGAGGGGCCCAAAACTGAACACAGTATTCTAAGTGTGACCTCACCAGTGCTGAGTACAGGGGGATGATCACTTCTCTGGTCCACCTGGGCACACAGCTGGCTCATGTTCAGTCAACTATCGACCAGCACCCCCAGGTCCTGCTCTGCCAGGCAGCAATCCAACCACTCTTCCCCAAGCCTATAGCGTTGCATGGGGTTATTGTGACTGAAGTGTAGGACCTGGCACTTGGCCAGCCTATCCAGGTCCCTCTGCAGACACCAACTCTGATGGAATATGTAGACCAAGACAGAACACGGATACAACTCCACACTTAATATTTTAAAGAGGCCATCTCATAACCTGCAAAGTCACATTAACTCAGATCTTTCCTAAGAAGCTGAAGAGATAACATAGCTGACTCCCTACAGGTAGGCTGGGAATAACCTGTTCAATGTTTTTGATCCCACTAGCAGTAAAGTTCTACTTGTTCCAGCTGTGTTTGATAGAACAGGCAAAACAGTTCCTCATTAAGTTCAGAGCAAACAGTGCTTCTAGGCTTTTTCTGTTGTTCGTTGCTGTTTTTTGTCTTTAGGAAATACAACACTTAGTTTCACTAGCACCAACCTAACTATCTGAAAAGTTTACTGTAGTAGGTTCCTCCTACCATGACCTCTGCACATTTTTGTCACTGTAACAAAGTACAGCAAAGGCCACCTGTCAAGTCTGGCCTCTGATAGGCCATGCCGTGACAAACAGAACATGTAAGATGAAGAATAAACACTTTAAAGTTCAAAAAATGTTCGTTGTTCTAGTTTCCACTGTCATACCCCAGGATTTTGTCATGGATTTGTAGACTCTGTTGTGATGACATGACCCTTTTGAAGACTCAAAACCTTTATGTTGTGTTTTTGTCTGTAAGACTTCAAATATTAGAGTAAGGTTCTTCACCTGTGAGGGTGGTCAGTCACTGGAACAAGCTCCCCAGGGAAGAGGTCACAGCACTAAGGCTGTCAGAGTTCAAAGAGTCCAGATGCTCTTAGTCATATGACTTAGTTTTAGGCAATCCTACAAGCAGCAGAGAGTGGGAGTCGATGATCCTCATGGGTCCCTTCCACCTTCTATGATTCTAAGAATCATGGAACAGAAGTAGGATGTATGATATACTACATTTTTTCTTCAGAGTCCAGCAACAGTTACAAGAACATTTTCAAGTTCATATACTTCATATTCTAGGGAGTATTTTTTGATGAATCTTAGTTTATTTTGTTGTCATTCTGCAGTAGTGGGACTAGCCAAGTGTCAATTTGGACTAAACCCTAAGTTCTTACAAGATTCTTAACACCCTGTAATATTTTAAAGGCTTTTTAGAGAACCAGTGTATTACACTTACTTATTACCTAGGGCATGTGTTGGATGATAGAGGTAAAAGCAAAAAGGAAAATACGAGACAAGCCTGACCCTACTGAATGCAAAAACATAACAACAATTAGAGTCTGGTATTTCACAAGAGAGATTTTCTCACCTGGTTTCCACTTTTTCAGTAAGTGGAGCCATGGCTCATCCTTCTGAGGGCACAGCTTGCTGGCTATCTGACCTCAGAGCTGGCCATACTGCAAGCAGGAGATCAGACCAGAAACTTCCTGAGCTGACTTCCAGCCCCAACAGCTCTCCAATTTTATGCTGACTGCTAAACATCTGCAGTAGTTTAAATGAAATGTAATAATTTTTGTAAGCACTAATAAAAGCTTGAATGCTCCTCAGTCCTCTGCAATTTAACAGCACAGGTAGTGCACGCATCTGGCTAGCTGTAACGGCAGGCCAAGGCAACTCCAAACACAGCAAGTCAAGTCGCTCACTATGCAGCACAGATGTTTTGGCTGCAAATGCACATGTCGTGCCGTAACTCCTGCGCAAAGTGGGGTTGCATGCAAATTCTCCGGGTGTTGCCAAGAGGCTGCACCCAGAGGCAGAAGAGAAGGCGGGGCCGCCGCCGGAGTGTCCGTCATCACAGGGCTGCGACAGGGGCGAAGTCCCCTTCTACCTCCGCTCTTCACAGCCCTCCCCGCCGTCACCCCTCCTCACTCCGCTACCTGTGGCCGAGAGGAGCCACCGCCGCCCGCAGCTAGCGCCGAGCCAGCCCCAAAGGCTTCCCACGCTCAAACACTTCCGTCTTGCTGCGGAAAGAAGGTTCCGGTCTGAGCTCCCGTTGAGGGGGGAGGTAGCTCAAAAATAAACACAAAACCCCCGAAACCAGCCTAAAGCCGAGTCGTGCGTTAGCCTTCCCCCACATCGCTGGCCCCTGTGGCTTTCCAAAACGGCCTAGGGGAACAGAGTACCCCGCGGCACCCCAGGCACTGATGCGGCCTGAGGGATCGGGTGCTCCTGGTGAAAGGGTAGGCCACATAAGGGTGGGAGGGCAGGCAGTAGTATGGGAAATATATTTAATGTTGTAGCCAGCAAAGTTACTGGTAAAGTTAAAGTGGAGAATTTCCAGGCAGCCTGGCACAGGGTTGGTACCTTTGACTCTCTGGCTTCAGGGAGATCAGGGTTTTGTCAGGATTCAGAATTAATTCACCCTGTTTTCTGAGCAGGTCACCAGCACAGCTGAGAGTGCAATAGGTAAGACAGTGAATGGGTATGAACCCAAATTCCCTTTTGGTTTCAACAGAAATTGCTTTTTTAAAGATGTGTGACTGCTTAGTGTGGTCAGCTGAAATCTGTCATTGCTTCTCCTCTTTACCCTGCTGCTCCAGTTTGTTCCTCACCGTTGTATGTATGTGTGTCATGCTCAAGGCTTGTGGCCAGCTAACAAGATCCAAGAAAGGCTGCAGGCATCTCAGACTGGGTCACTGAGGAGAATTTTGGTGTTCACACCCAAAACTGTGATAAAGAAAAATACCTGCAGCTTTCACAAACACTCCTTGTTCTTGTGTTTACTTCTTGTCCTTTTAAGAAGTAAACACATAATGTGTTCAGAAATGCACCTCCCAAGTTCACAGTCCAACTGATACTCCCTCCCTAAAGCTGGTTAGTCATCCCTGCTATCACAGCAGCCACTGCATCTGCTTGTTCTCTCTGTGGCATCAAGAACAACAACACCATAGAGGTGTCGCTAAATTTCACACATACATATTTTCTAGTGGGGCTCATCTAGTGCTGCTCCTCTGACAGGACCTTCTATAGCAGGATGGAGAATGGGTCTAAAAATGTGAATTTCTAAGCACTGTGACAATCCTACAACAGTGCTTGCCCTACCAAAGGATCCAGGAAGTAGCAAAATGCTATTCATTCCCAAGATGAATAGCAAGATGAAATGAACATCCAAGTCATGATGGATGTTCCCAGCTAGAGAAGAGGGCTCTATGGATGCTAACCAGTCTTGGGGCCGGTGTGATGCTTTTCTCTTCTATCAGGTGATATAGGATGGCACAGTATCAAATAATTTTGTGTGTGTGTGTATGTGCAGCTTTTCATGATGCTAAAGAGGCATGAACTCATGCCAGTTTAGGGGGGGGGAAGACGTGAAGCAAGACGTCTGCAACTCTGAATTCATTTTGTATCTGAATTTCATTTTCATTTCGTACCTGTAGACATTTTCATCAGATGCTATAGATTATCATGGGAAGAACTTTACACAGGTAGGTTTTACCTTAGGGTAATAAGTAATTAGCAGTTTATTAGTGCTTTAAAAAAAATCATTATAGATTTATTTTATCCTATACAACTAAAAATAGAATTGAGCTCAGTATCTGGCTCAAGAATTATGGATGTTGATGTATTTTAGGCTAATAGGGATCATGAGTATCTTTGAGTATTCTGGGATTTTTGGGTTTTGAATTGGGTTTGAGAGACAATAAAAAGGTAGGCAGGATTGTAGCTGGCAGAGAAGAATTAGATAATCAGTTACCTGAAAAGGACAGGATATCCTTATTTTCAAGGAGTTTTCAGAATTTAAAATCAGTAAAGTCAGTAAAGTCAGTAAAAGTTTAAATTTGCATTAAAAAAATCTGAGAGAAATTTATCAAAGTTCAGCTTAAAGGCAGAATGGCCTCACTAAAACCCTAAGTATATAAAACAGTATTTAAAAAAGCCGTTTCAGACATGTATTCATATACTTAATATTACCCTGCAGAAAGCCCATACTATATATTGCACTTGCAGCAATGAAAATAACATTCACAGCCTCCTTCGAAAGCCTTTGCCACATGGCTGGTTTTGTCTCCTGTGCATTCTCCTACAGCAGCTCACCACACAATTACATTTGTTTTACACACTGGGATCTGTTTGGATTGGATGATTTCCAATTGATTTTTCAATATCATGGAGGTGTCTTTTCAAGTATCTTGAGGGCTGCTAGAGAATTGCTGATCTATGTTACCACTGATAATGATTTGGTTTTAAGTGGATAACATTTATAATCTATATTGTGGGAAGTAAACGGAAGGATCTGCAACAACTATGATTCTCTTGAGACACTTCTATAGACTGCCTACATACAGGGAAATGGCTGATGATTTATATAGCTCAACATAAAATAACCTGTTGATCTCTGCACTTTATGTGATGCTTCCTTATAGAAATACTTTGTAAAACCTCTCCTAATGAAGAGCTGTAACTGCCCAATTCTATGTAACCATAAACACTTCAAAAATCAGTTTAGCCAAAGATCGTACCTACCAGAAGAACAATTTATCTGATTCCTATTTTTTTCTAGCTGAAACTTTTACTTTCCTTCAGTCTGCTAAATAATAAAGAACAGGCTTAATCCCTCCTCAGCTGTACCATCCATCCCTAAATCCATGCCTCAGGGTAAAGTAATACTCTTTACATGGTGAGAGCACCATCACGTCTCTGAGAATCTCAAATCACTTTTCAAATATTAGAGTCCATTGTGAAATATTTATGAATACATGGCAGTGATCTTCATTTAATAGATGAGAAATCTGAGGTGCAGAAAAGTAAAACAACTTGGGCAAGATGACAAAACAAGAATGGAAGAACAAAGAACATGGAGTCATTGTGCTTCAAACAGCTAGAAAATGTTCCATTTGAGAACAGTGAAGGAAAGAAAAGAAGGGATGAAAACGGGAATAAGATACTGGAGATGTTGTAGACAGAAACTAAGGTACGGTGGCAGAGTGGTGTATGAGATATAAGGGAAATTCACAGTAGCTTCCAGCTGAAATACATCCACAGGGAGAGATGTGCAGCCTGTTATGGTAAGCTCTCAAATGAACAGTCAGCCATTAAATGGAAGTGTGGATTTGAGATCCATCACTCAGGACATCTTCAGACAGTTTATATCTACAATCAAGTAATACTGGCTGCTGTTCAATATACAATCAACTGGAGGAATCTTTACTAAGCAGGTGTGAACAATTGCTCTGCAGGACATGGATGGAACAGAACAGAATGCTTTGGGGACGCAGCCCATACATCTTTGCTGTCCCATCACTTTCATTTTGTGGTACAAAACCATCAATCAAAGCTGATCCCATGGAGGTTAATTCTAAAGTAGAATCAGGGAGCTAGAGTTCTAGCCTGCCTGCAAACTCATGTAAAAATATGTATTTCTAAAATAACCTCCTTGCTCAGAGGTGAGATTTTCCAAAATATTCAGCACTGGCATGAAACAGCTTCTGCTGGAACTGGCAACAAGAACATTCTCTATTAAGTGGGACCACAGCTTCTCCAAAGCCATATCCTCCAGACAATCCCACACAAAGTGTTTTTGTTCAAATCTTATCCTTAACTTCTAGCAAGTCACATCTTTCACTACTGTCTTCTGGCAACTGAAGAAGCCAAAATTCAAACATTAAGAATAACAATTATCTAATTTCTTCATTTATATTCTTATTAATTTATGCCAATCTGCTCTTGTGTATCCTGTCATTTTTTTGTTTTCTTTTAAAAAGGTGGCTTGAATATTCTTTTGGTACAAACCCAGTTTTTCTCTCACACGCAAGTGATCTGTGTGTGCATGAATCATTGGTTGTCACAAAATCAGGATGTGCAAAATTTCTCTTAGAAAGTGTGTCACACAAGGTTGGATATTGGATGTAAGATTAAAAAATACAAATGAAACGAAACAAGAACCCCCAAACATTAGAGATTATAAATCTGGATAGCCAAAACACAACCTTTTTGAAAGCCAGACAAATTGTTTGGATTAAGTAGGCATATTTTAAGACATGTGATCCTGATGGATCATGTCCTCCAACCCAGATCTGTTTAAAGCTATGATCTGTACATCTGGAGGTGTCAGGCTTTTGGAAAACTGGTACCTAGGGCACAGAGTAAGTGGGCATATTTGGGTGCCCTTGTTAGAATATTAGAAATGCCCATGCTTCAAGCCAGGAATCTCTTGAAACTCTTTATTACCCTTTTCTTGCATTATAGAAGCTGAAAGCAGGCAGCCTTGTGGCAGAGAGAGAAATAAAGACAACAACTGCAAAACTGTTGTTTTTATTTTAAACATGCAAAATACAGTTCATGCATCTGCCATTTTTAAAAATCTCTCAGTTCTCAGCAGATTAAACCAAAGACATTTTGGCTATCAACTTCCCAGTAAATATTTCAAAATGCTTTACAATGTAAAGATAAGAAATTTAGCAAAATTTCAACAAACCTGTATAAAAACCAGATACAGATAACTTTTTATTTCAAGGTGACATGCTGTACTGTAAAGAGCTCACTCTTGATTTTTTTTCTCATAAAAAGTTTTCAACAATACAACCGCTTAACAGATTCAAGCCTTTAGGCTACACATGCAAAAAAAAAGGTTATTTTAGTTAAAAATCACCAAAACGTGCTATTTTTTTTGTTTCATTTTAAAGTACAGTAGTTGCAGACAGTAGCATTTTTCAGTTTTAGTTTTGTAAAAGAGTGCAGGTGGGTTCATGGAGCTAGTGTCCTGGAAGACTCGTACTCTGACACACATTTTGGTTTTATCCCTTTGCCATTATAATAGTCCACGACTTGGTTTGGAACTTCAGCCAAAACACTTTTTGCTAGAGCAGCTGGGGATGCCTGCAGGAAATGGTAGAAAACACAAGTGTTAGCCTGTCTCTCTGCTAGAAGTGTTTAGATGCATCAGTGCCATAAGACTGAGGTAGGAAGTATGGTACAGAAATGGAAGACAAAAAAGACTCAATTGTGTATATACACAATAGTGTATGGCACTATTGCTGGAAACTCATTTTATGAATCAGTTTGGGCTTGCATCTGTCCAAAAGTACACTAAAGCCCAAAGTGCTCTGCATGTTTTTCTGGTCCTTCTGGACTATTTTAAGTTGAAGGTAACTGAACGTTGCAAACCTGGGGTCAGGGGTGATTTCCTGCCTGACAATTTGGGTCACTGGTACCTAATGTACTTTTGTGGTGGTAAAGCACTCTCACTTGTTGACCAGATGGTGCAAAGCAGCATTTGTGTACGAATCAGATCCAGTAACTTGTGAGCTAGAAGCCAGCGCTATTTCAGCAGTGCTGTGTAAGTGCTATCATCTTTTCTGAGTTTTTACCACGGATAGTACATTAATGGTTAACTGTAAAATTTTCTCCACTGTTTACCTGCTATGCTTGAAAAGCATCCTGGCAATAAACACCTCAAGATTGGTAGTTCTTAACTGACGGCTGATACCCAACAACCAGCAGCAGGGAAATAATCCCCTGTGATGGTAATTGGTGTATGTTAAAAATGACTGTTGTTTTAGTTCCATAGCTTCAGCACACTTAATCTTTAATTACAATACATGGTGCAAAACATTGTTCCTTGCAGTGGTTGAGCGGTGCTTTCCACCATCATCTGTGATATGTGTGTTATTAAGTCACAGTTGTTAGCCTATATGATTAAATACAATGCTTAGTGGAACACAATCTACCTGTGACATCAGATTTGTGCACAGTAAATATACAACTCATCCTAAAGGCAGAGAATTTCAGCTCTGAAAATACGACTGTGAATGGACTGAGACAGATGATTTTCTTCAGCTACATTTCAGTGATTGTGAGCATCACTGTTCCACAATGCCAGGTGAAGGACATGCACGTTGCTGAGGCAGTGATAACTACAGAGAGAAGAAATTCACTCGAGTTCAGAGAAAATACTCTGCCTTTGTTTATTATGCTCTTCTTCAGTGAATTGCTCAGAACTGATCCCACCAAAATCTCCCAAATGTGTTAAATCTGCATTTCTTTGTGGGGGAAAAATAAGTTTGAATCAAAACATCTGTGTCTGTTTAGTCTGTATCTGGGGCTACACTAGAGCAGTTGCTCTTATCACCCCGTAACACCTCCCCAGGAGTGAGGGGGGATCAAGATAAGAAGAAGACAACCATGGGTTGAAATGAGAACAGACTTAATGAAACAGCAAAATTAATACTAGTCTGAAGTATACAAAGTCATATTCAGCCCAGTGAATGCATGCAGGACAATAGCATGCTTGTTTCCCTAGTTGATGCAAAAGGCATGCTGGTTTCCCTAGCTGATGCAAAAGGCATGCTGTTTTGTTTGTGCTGAGTATAAGTAAGCAAGATAGCTGTGAATGTCACTTTGTTCAGAGAGAGATAGATTATTTGGGATATGACAATGAAGAAATTCAGTCAGAAATGGCTACTTTTATGGGCACTCATCCATTACACTGACATTTGCTGAGCTTCTGAAAGATCACAATAAACACACTAAATATTAAGTTGCATATAATATCTTGACTTCTCTGATATAGCTAATACATTATCTATATATCTATATTATCTCTGCTCTCTATAGTATCTCTGCAAGAAAGGGGGAGAAAAATACCACTATTTAACAAGAGCAATACATTTTTAAGGTTGCTATCCTCTTCTGGTACTGGAGAAGTTAATCTAAACTAAGAGGAATATATGCTTGTCATTACTACTCACTTGTGGTTATCTGATGGAGGAGGATCACAAGCTATTAGAAGGACGTGCTCATACTTAGTTTCAGCAGACAGGCGATTGAGTGCCACTGTTAGCATAGGCATGTATAGATTGACAATTCAGTGGCAAATATGCAGCCATCTGGCATAGTGTCACAAGGCGAGTTTTACCTCCTTTGAGGATCCATTGTCAACATAAAGGGAGAGGGAAAAGAGGAACAATTTCTCTTACTCCTTAGTAGAGTTTGTGAATGTAAGAAGGATGTCTAGATCTAAGAAAAATATGGCAAAATTGTGTTTTGAAGTGATAAAAAAGAACAACTCTTGAAAAGAGGGGAAATAAAAGGTATTTTAGAAGGAGCAAACAGAAAAAAAATCTACAGTGGTAAAAAAAAAGCCTAGAAAAACTAAAGCAATGTAAGCACTGCAAACCCATATGCAGATCAAAACCAACCCAGAGCTGAAAACTCCTGTGTGACACATCCAGATCTAAGGGTCACTAGCAGATGGGAGCAGATGGGAAAGGGCAATCTCATAAGGAGAATGAGTCAGTCACAATGTGGAGTAAAGACATTCTTTAACATCTTTCCTAGATACCGAGGGGAGCAAAAAAACCAATCTGGAGAACCACTCAAATACAGAAAAGGAATGAAGAGAAAGGAGGGAGAGAAAGATGAAAAAGCAGGGGGAAAGGGATGTGATCAGCATTGCAGAGGAACACAACGGCCATTCTGTGTCTCCTCATGGAGGAAACAGGTCCTGGAAAATTCAGCCGTGTGGAAAAGCTCCTTCTGCAGGTTGATGCCTATAGATTTAAGCTTATTTTGTAGATTTTTAGAACTTTTAGGATTATGTGAAGCTCCCTGGATTGTTCGCATGTTAGAAGCCACTAGGCACTTTCTCATGCCTTACCAAGGACATGATGTTTTGAAGAAGCCACCTGCAAATAGCTTGAAGACAAAACAGAAGAAGAGCGCCAAGCCCCACATGGGCCCTCTCTGAGCGGCCGAGTTGAAGACCACGGCGGGTGGGCTATTGGAAAATAGAGCCTAGAGCCAGTCAACCCTAGAGCCAGGGTTGACTATAGATATCAATATGTTAATTACTGACAAAACATATAAAAAGGTGTAATCCCTTGGGGTGGGCGTACGTACCAAATCTGGATGGTGGGGAAGCTTCCAATTAAAGGTAACTCTATCTTTCTCCATTAATTTTGTGCTGAGTGTCTATTCTTTAGGGGATATGGCAACAAGGTAAACACTGTCTCTACCCAGCTGCTGAAAAAGTCCCTGGGACCAATGCTGCAATGTAAGGCAGGTGACTGAGGAGAAAATGGCCAAGGCATTCTCTCAAATTTGGCAGTTTAATCCTGAGTCTGTCCCTTCCTCTCCTACAGAATGTCTCCTGCACTGTGCTGGGCTCAGATAGGAATGGCTGGCTGAGGGCACAGGGAAGCTCTTCATAACACCACTTTCTTGGCTGTGTTCTTGTACAGAATTTGGGAAAAGGACTTGGAGGCAATCAGAATGCTGTGGGTGGATAGTCCTGCCTTTGAGAACTTAGGGATCTAGACTTCAATAAGGAAACAGCCTCCTGGGGAACACCATGAGTACAAATTTTCAGCCATTTCAGCTGTGTGTGGAAATGAGGTGATGGAAAGCAGAATACAGTAGTCCTCATAGAACAGAGGGAAAGAGAATGGAAAAGGATAAACAATTCAGGGAGGGCAACCAAACTAAAATTAAAGAGAAAGTGGAAGTAAGGGCTGGCACCACAGGGAGCACATGGATTCTGCCCCACCCTTACCATCTCACTAACGAAGGACATTTCCTTATGTATTCTTTTTTTTTCTCCATTTCTGACACAATAATGCCATTACTAAACACTTCATGCCCATCCAATATTAGGCTCAGCCCCAGGGACCATTCACTCTATGTTATATATATTTGCCCTTCTGTGGAATAGATGGAAAAATCAGCTTACATGTTTGAAGTTCCTAAATGGCACAAACTGGACAATGTCTCGAAGCACAGGCTCGCCCTTTGGAGACCTCAGGATCCCATCATCACCATCCAGCATCTGCATGTCACTAAAATCAGCATTCCCCACCCCGACGATGATGACTGACATGGGAAGGTGAGAGGCATGGACAATGGCTTCTCTGGTATCAGCCATGTCTGTGATGACACCATCCGTCAGAATCAGCAAGATGAAATATTGCTGAAGTTGTTGGACAAGAAATGAAAAATTATATCGTTAATCTTCGAAAGCTGCTTATCTTTGTGCAGTATAAAAGTTTTTTCTGGGAACTCACTCATGGACTGTTTAAAATAGAAAGGAGCCTTTATAGTGACTCAAAGGTTTAGTATGTTTCCCATCTAAACCTTGTCAGGTACTAATTTCCCCTCTTCTGGAGTATAGCTCTAGTTCAGGTAATTGCCAGGAGCTGGAAGGAGCCAAGGGATACACAGTGTAGAAAAGGGGATTCTAGCTCCTAGGGCTGGTAGAGTCTGGCCTTTGGCTAGGAAGGCTGGAACAGCCCTGAGATCCTCACTAGCCCTTTTTTCCATCTGCTGCACCATCACTTCAGGGAATCAGTGGGAGGGAGGGAGGAATGGGGTACTGAAGCATTACAAGCCTGTAGCAGAGCTGTCAGGGAGGTTATGACAGCACTTGGCAGAGAAGCTTAGTTAACAGACAGGTGGGATGGGTGCAGCCATCTGCAAACCAGAGGGTGACCCACTGCTGCCTGTGGGAGAAGCACCACACCATGGCAAGTCTACTGCATTTTGCAGAGAAATGAGGTCCCTGAGGAGTGCAGAGGCATGTGCAGGGAAGAATGTATCTATCTTCAAACACTTCATACAGAGCCCTGAGGAGAGGTTTTCTCATTCACTAAAGGAGAACAAGCAATTTTGTGCACTTGTCATCTCTTTCTCAAAACTCCAATGTCCATTGAACCGGGATCATGGGCTATGACATATCTTCACTGGGTAATGGGGAAAAGTGACTTCCACTTGGATCATTTTTGAATTATTAGACAGCTGGAGTCATTTAACAAATGTGCATTAATAGGAAAATTGAACAAGTCATAGCATTTGGTCACTCTGCACAAGTGATACCAACACATCATTAAAGTTTACGTATACATAGCTATATAAACTCAGAGTGTTCTGTTCATCACCTCCTACCATGAAACATGCAGGGAGAAAACTTTATCTTGAAGACTCATGCTGTAAATTATTTTGTTTATCAAACAGAAAGGGTGAAAGCTTAGGTTTAGAAGAACGAAGCAACTTACTCTCTACGACATATGAGTTTAGAGGCAGTACTGGGAACAGCAAGCCACTACAGGATGAGGTGGGAATGGAAATTCAGGCATAGCAATTCCCCAAATTAGAACTGGGATCCTAAATACTATCAAGATCCTGGAAACAGCAGTGGAGTAACAGTCACAAGCCCAGGCTCATAAACAGTAGTGTTTGGGAATTGCTGCCTTAATAGGACTTTAAAAACTCTCAGCTCATAAAGAAAGCATAGAGAAAGCTCCAGACCTGGTGATGACAGGCATGCCAATGTACAGCTCTATCCCTTTCCTATACATAAGTTTATTCCTTTCTGAGGTATATGAGTCCTCTTTTTTCATTCCCACAGCACTCCTCTGGTAAATGTTTAAGACCTACTCACTCATATATTCTTTCATTCTCCCTTTCTCCCCTTCTGCCTGGAAGGCAGTAGAAAAATAAGCCTAATGCATTTCAAAGACATGCATTTAAAACACAATCAATGCTTAAGTTTTAGCCCAAGGAATCTGCCCTGAGTTTTGTATCAGATGCAGGCTAACAGACTTTTCTCCTGATTTTTAAAAGGCACATGATACTCTATGCCAGTAATAACAAATTGAAACCTGTATCTGTACAGTTTTCAATGGAAAGGTTGGAAAAATCCCCTAATGAACAAAAAAGTTTAAGTATAGCCTCTGCAAGAGAACTGAAATGGGACAGTCTGTGTAGGGAATCACTTAAACTCATATCCTTGTATGATCAACACTTTGTGGACTTGGCCCCTACATTTTTGTAACTTTAATGGTGCCATTTATGTTTCCACAATGATGGAACTGGGTGTGTTACAGTAAAAGAGCTCCAAAGGCAGGAGATAGAACAGTGGAGAAAGAGGTTAAGATTGCATCCACTGCAGCTATAAAGGCTAGATACACCGCTTCAGCTGGTGAAAACTGAAGACATGAACGACATATGTGGAAAGGCCTTGTTTTGAGGGCCTGCAAGAGATTCACCATAAGACAAGTAAAAAGCCAAACACAGCATTGTGCCCTTACCGAGGCCTCCTTGGTGTTGGTCTCCTCAGATGCTGATTTTGCCACCTTTTGGATGATGGGAGCAATGTTTGTTGGCCCATACAGCTGCAGCTTGGGAAGGCAGCTCTGATAAGCCTCCACAACACCTTGTATTCCTGGTGTGAAAAGCCACACAAAACGAAAATCAATGTGGAGCACATCACCAATATCATGCTTGTTTAAAATGTAAATAAAAGGCAGGTTCTTAATGAATAAACTCAAAACAGCACATGATTAGCAAGGGCTAAAAACTTCAGATAATTTCTGAGGAGCTGCCTCTAGCTGCCTTCAATCTAGTTTGTACTATATAATCCATTATATCATGCTTCTCCTTCCCAGCAGTTTTTAATGTCTATTTTCCAGATACCAGCTTTCAATGCCACAGCTTCCACCCTTCTCAAGTCAAGGTGTATGTGATCACTTCCTGATCACCAGATAAGATTCACGCTAAAAGTGCAGACAGAAATTAAAAGTACTTCCACATTTCTCTCTCCTCCTCTTCAGATTTATTTCTGTTTATCATGGTAGCTACCAACAAATTTGCCCTTCGTACTTTACAACCTAGAGCTGTCAAAGAATTCAAACATCTTTTCAGAAATACCTGACTCCCCTGTGCTAAGAAAATAATTTTTCAGGATGAATTTGCATAATTGCTGACAGGTTAAATTTGACTACGACCAAAATCTGTGAAATCCTGGAGGAAACAGCAGGATGCTTTGCAGTCTACAGAAAATGAGCTTCAGTCAAGAAGTTTTGATGGAGAACTAGTTATTTTTGGCTTTTTCATTTCAGGATGTATAGCCAGAGTAAGGGGAACAGACTTCAGCTGACACACTTGACAGATCATAGAATAGAAATTGGCATTTTCAATCATTGAAAAGAAGGATTTCTTGAAGTGATGCAAGTTAGCCTCCACATTCAGAACTCCCAGCTTACCAGACCTAAAGGATTAGATGTCTAAAGTTGGAAAGAAAGTGGTAGACTGAACAGCTTTGTAAAGGACGTTGAAGAATGAAATGACTTCAGTAAGATCCTAAGACAGTTTCAGTTTGCACTCAGACTCAACCACGTTTACACAGTATATAGGTGCAGACAGGACACTCAAAAATCACAGGGAGTTGTAGTTGCTTTACAGCGATACACTCAAAATTCCTATGAAAAACTGGTGGAGAACAGAGTCTTCTTTCTTTAGAGAGAGCTACACACATTTTTGCATTGCAATGCTCACAAACAAAAGAACATGTTCCAATTATAGCTATGATTGGCTAAAATGTAATGTAATGTTAGAAAATATCCCTTGGTGATTTCAGTGACTAAATCACATATTGCAAGAGTGACTTCTTGTTAACTCCCAATTTTAAACCTGTTAAGGATTCCATTACATATACTTACTGATCTTGCATGAAGGCCTCATAAATCTTCCCTAAGTCAATGACAAGATACACTGTAGGTCTTTCTTATGCATTAAAATAGTGTAAGTTGAACCTTACCTCCTGCATTCCACACAGATTTAGTGTGGTTCATGTCAGAAAGTTGCTTTCATCAGAGAAAGAAACACACTCTAGAAGTGCAATTTGTTGTTCGCTATCTCAGATTAGTATTATTAGAAACGTTCTTATATATCCCAATCCAACGGGATATAGGAGTGGCTTACTTTGTAGATTACTTTTTTTGGACTCCTTTATTTTAGGGAAACCCAGTGTTTGCATTTTATCTTGCATACATAGCATGGTCTGGATTGTAAATTCATTACTTGCAGAGGGTTTGTCTGTCGAATCTCTGGCTTGCTGCTGGCCTGTCATAGACGTGCCAACCTTTTCAATCAATACAAGTCTCTACATAGCAATGGAAGTGTGATAGAAGAAATAGCCTTGGACTCAAAAAGAGGCAGCAAAAAGGGGATTAAAAAAGCATTCTTTGCATGGACTGCTAGGGCTTTTTTCTGAGGTATGCAGGTTACAGATGTCTTGTATTTAAACTTGGAAACAAAGCTGAGTTTGAACACTACATGCACAAATATGTGATCAATGAATGTTGACCATTGTAAACTGAGGTGTTTTAAGCAGATCAGGCCCTGCATAGATGCCAGTGTGCCTGTGTTCAGAAGCATGCAAGCTAACACATTTTAAGATATGATGGTCCAGACAAAATTTTGAGGCCTGTTTTGCTTGCCCATGTCATCCCCACACCCAAATCTCAACTTCAATTTGGCTCACAAGCTTACAGGCTCTTTTAGATGCCTACATGGAAGTACTTCTTTTTTTATTCTACTCAAAAGCAATGTAAAAGGCTGGGTGAACACATCAAGCAGCTGTAGGACTTAAGTCCAATTACATTTCAAGCCTATGACCTGCAGAGGCTGGGCAGTCCAACAATCCAAGCGCAATAACAAAGCAGAGATGTCCGCTGAACTGAAAACAGAGGTCTTGCATTTAAGAAGGGTGAACTCTGAAATATTTTAATGTCCTCTTCTCCTTGAATTTCTTGTCCTCTCTTCCTCACTTAATTTCTTTGCCTCTTAATTCTCATCCTGAACATATTTCACTGACCGTGGCTGGAAGAAAGCCACTAGCAAGCCTGAGAAGGTCAGAAAGGAGCAGCAAGAAAATTTGAACAGGAGGAGCATTCTGAAACCCCCATTTCAGTGTTTTGATGGTAGCAGAAGGATAAGGGAGAATCACAACCTGCGGATTTTAAACAGCAACACTCATCTGACCAAGACTCAGCTAAATGCTAGTCTGGGATTACTTGTTAGACTGTTTAGAGATTACTGTTCTGTCATTCCCTTTGACAAAATGTGTGAATTGTGGCAGATTTTAGAAAGACACCATCAGTCACTGGAGACCACACTTAAAAATATAGGACAACCAACAACACCTGCTACATGAAACTGGCCTCTGACTGCCGAAGATGAGCCATTGTTGCCAGAGCACACCAATACTCTACACTGTGTAAAACAAGCCTCCTGCTACACTTGCTGTCATGAAAGTGTGTTGCCTTCTGCCACAACAGTCCTCAGCTGCTGCCCTGACCCTGTGGTGTTGGACATCACTGGGCTGGCTTGCAGCATGCTATTGGCCTGGCCAAAGAACCGTCTTTAAACTCAGGGACTCTGATCACAGAGGCCCACAGCCTGCTTCTGCATGTCCTGCCCTTCTCAGCTGCACAACCTACTATGTTGATGTAGCTGAAGATTTGAAAAGATTCAGGAAGACAAAGCTTTAGTTTTCAAAAATGCTAGTGAAGTGCAATGCTGAAGGTTCAACATGGTGTACTTTCAAAAGGACCTGTTCTTCAGGAAATTAATGTGTGACACTTCCTAGGGTCTATAAAGCTAAGCCTGATGCTTGGAGTCTGCCAGGCTTTGAAAATCATGGCTGCTTTCTTTAAAGAACACTATGAATAATACTCAAGGGATACAACAACATTTTGCACAAAGCAAAAATACAGCCATTTGTCCTAATGAGACTGTTACCTGCACATTCTGGGTTGTCTTCATTGAAATTGATTGCAAAATCATGAGAGACCTGCAGATAAGAGGAAAGAAGAGAAGAAGACTGTAGTTAGAAAAATTATTCCAAGAGGACTTCCAGATAACCATCCTTTACATTCTTTCAGTGTAAAACTAGAGATCTTTCAAGCTTTCATCCATTAAGAATGAAATATAGTCCTAGCTGGAATTCCCGGCAGAAACATAGTACAAAACTGGAATCAAACATGTTAATAACAACAAACCTAAGAAAAAACAGCAAAAAGAAAAACCACATGAGTACATAAGAAATTGCATAATTATGGTGTCAGAAGTGAGCTTTCAATGCCAGGCACAGAAGAAGGATGTTTTTCTGAGAATGAGATGTAAATGCCAGCTCTCACTAGCTCAGTATCTTGGATGGCAGGAGAGAGAAAACAGGTCATGATACAGCACTGACAGGAGCTCAGCCCCCATCTGAATCCTGCACTCACACTGTGAAGTGTTCCTCATCTGAAGGCCATGGGAGGACTGAGAAAATAAGTTATTCTCTAAAGAGATCAAGGAAGTGACCCAGACCCACTGTCAAAAAACAATAATGTAAGAGATTTAAGATGATTAAGAACTGAGATTAGGCTTGGGGGAAATCAATAAGAAAAAACCTGAAGACTCTTTTTCTCTCTCAAATTTTTGTAATATCCAGTCTCTCTCTATCTGTAATAAAGTATGTAATATAGAGCTATTTTCTAAGATAAATGACTGTGAACACACAAAAGCTGCTGATTTCTAATAAAACAATGTTGAACTCAGGTATATCATCCCAGATTCATGAAGGCATATATATCATCCAATTACACACATTTGAGACTTTATAGATCTCTGTAGGACCTTCAGAAGTGTCAACAGTCCTAGCCATATGGAAAGTAACCTTTATACTCCCTGTACAATGGAACCTGGATTATTTGCAGAAAGAGATTTATTTGTTTGAAGTCACTGTTTTATTTGCTAGTTTAGATGACTTCACAGCATGGTACAGAAACTGGTCTATGACTTTTAGACCCACAGATCAAATGTGGTATAAGTTGGCTAATTACTGCCAAAGAGAGTTGAATTTCCCTGTCATATGGTGGCCTCACTCAACATTGTGATGACTATCATTGCTTCTTAAAAAGTTAAATAAAGCAGGACTTCTACTATGATGGGAAACAAGTGATGCAAAAACTCACCAAAGAGTCTGTGGCCACCTCAGCCCATCCAGGAGTTTGGTACATGTACACTGAGCCTCAGCTGCCTCTCACAGAGTTTTATGTGGGTCATTGATGCTACTCTACCTGGCCATGGAAGCTAATGCAGCAAGTCTCTACCTCTGTTCCTCACCGAGCAGGCACAGAAGAGCGGGACTGTCAGACATGCTTCAGAGCTTCTCTGAGCCCTCCTGCCTGGCTCCTCTGTCTGCCTCAGCACACTTTGCCCAGCCAGTATCTGCCAGTCTTATGACCAGCTGCAGGCCAAAGGTAATCGTGGCTGTCAGGAGCAGTTACGTGAGTTCTCACTCATTGATGTTTTTTGTTGCTCTTGTTGTTCAATAGCCCTTTCTTCTTCCTTTAGGCTTTCCGTATTTTGTATTAACTGAATCTCAAGAGCAAGGATGGCAACATATGTTTATGCACTGCAGGATGATTCTTCCAGCACTGTGCTGCTTCAGTGATTTTATTTCTTTATTCCAAATGCATTCGAAATCATACCTAAAGGAAGATTCTTTTCTAGAGCTATGAATACAGTACTTTAATCTCACAGGCAAGCACGGGCTGGATGCTTTTTTTTTCTATACCTCCTTCACACTATGCAAATAATATGTCTGGCTCAGAGCTACAGCATCCAGGCTATTAGTTAAGAAATATGTAGACAGAGGTTTAGGCCAATAAGGAAAGCCCAAGTCTAGTAAGTGTGTACAGTGATCCAAAAAAGCCAATATTGTCAGAGCAGCAGCTGCTGTCCTCCCAGAGCAAGTGGCCTGTATACACTGCTATCCTGATTCCCCAAGAACACTGTTAATATGTGTCCTGAAAGAAGGGCAAGACACCCAATGAAATCATATTGGGTTGTTTCCTATGCTCTTTGAACAATGTATCACAATTTAAACAAGATTTAACTATAATGTGAAGGAGAGGAATTCTTTGAGTGGCTCAGTGATGGTCACAAACAGGAAATCATCACTCAAAGAAGTCAACAGCAGGTGTTTTTAAAGCAGATTTTCTCCAAATGCTCAGAACTCATTCCCCACTGAGGGAAGGAAAAGCATCAGTGTTTCAACCTGACTAGTGGTTTGGTCTAGTGACTGGCATGCCTGCTCAGTGTGGGGAGGTTGGAACTAGATGATCTTTAGGGTCCCTTCCAACCTGGCCATTCTATGATTCTATGATTCAACCTGCCCCATGTACTGCCAGAATTCAAGAGGGTCCACATCAACAAAGACTTTAGGCACATGATATGGACTTACTGAATATGGGCTGCTACCTGATGGGTCTCCATGTAAAGATCAAACATTCAATGCTTTTGCTTTCAAAATAGTGCATGGTGGTGAACCTCCCTCCATTTTTTTTGGTTATTAAACACTCATGGGCTTTTGTGACTGAAAGGCAAATCATGCTGATGATGGAGGACCAAAAGCTGGTATACTGAATGGCAGCTCTCTGATATTGAATGGTGCAGCCCTCATGGGGAAAAGGAAGCCAAAATGTGAACATCTAAGAGGGTGAAGACTATGAAATCCTCAGCGAAAACAAGACACTTGTCTGTTCAGAAGCAAGAATGTTTATGTTGTTTGCTAGGGTGGTTTGTATGATGGATCAATCTAACCATCAGGAAATCCTGGGATATGTCAAGCCATGCAACACAGAATGACTGCTTTACATTAGTAGCTGGCACAGAGAACTGTGCAAAGAGCTGCAGACCATGGTGGAAGTCAGCCACACGGTAAGGAATGTTCTCACAGAACCACGACTGTGGCACACAGCTGACCCTCTGCTCAGTCCTCCTCCTCTTTCTAAGATCAATGCAGGAAATCAATCCATAAAAGGAAAGGAGAAGGAATTTTGAAAGCACAGAGGAGTAATCAGCCTGGCATTACTGGTGCTGCTGCATAAACAACACTCAAAGCCTCTAACTAAGGACATTTACTGGCATCTGGTGACATACTAACCTTCTCCCTCTGCAGGACTCTGGATAAATTATTTAGCAGATACCATCATTCATGTGGGATTATTAAAACACAGCTATCCAGGAACTTCCTGCACTAGGAACATGTTGTTTCTCAGGTAATATCTTCAAGATCTTTAACAAGCAAAATAAGTAGCTCTAATACTTACATCTCTATGATGTAGATTATGATGACTGCATTTCTGAGGATACAGCAACTAAATAAACAGTCCAAAATATTTTTGATAAGGCAGATTATAGTGTTTTTTTACCACTGTGCAATGCCTCCATTGCCTATACCTCTATCATGACAAGCATCTGTGTACAGAATGACAACTGTCCATCAGTGTGATGGTGCCCATAAGACTCTTCCAAGAACCATGCTTATACTGCCACATGCAGAAAAGTCACCTTGATTTAATGTAGCAGGTAGCTTATTTCCTTTGTATTGGGTTGTAATTGAGTTCATCCTCATAGCATTGCCCTTGCTAAACAGGTTTCTAATTAAGACTGAAAGGAAAGGAGAAATTTCTAATTAATGAGAATTTTCAGGAATTCTTTTTTAAAAAAAAGTCTTCTGGACTCAGAAAGAAACCTCAAACAAACAAAAACCCTACCTTGGAATCTGACAAATAATAAAATCCCACAAAATCATAAGGCAAATTGCTGGAAAGCTTTTGGACTATTCAAAGGCATTTTATTTAAGTTGCAGAGAAACATGTTATTCTATTTTGGCCTCTATATTTTTTTAACAGCTTTTATTCTAATTGAACTTCCATTATTTAAATAAAAAGCTGCTTTGACTCACAAACTACATTTTCCATCCATTCTGCAAATGTGAATATGGATGTTGGAATTCTGAAAATTAGCAATCCTCTTTTTTCCTTTCTAGATTGTTGAATTCATTTAACTTAACCTTCCTGTCCCAAATAGCTTCCACTTTCCAGAAACCTCTATGGTGATGGCATTGGGACTACTTGACAAACAATCTGACAAATTCAGGCATGTTTAGGAATGCCTTTTTACTAATTTAAATAGAGACTGTCAAAAATCCATGAACAATAGACACATAAAAGCGTAAATGCTGAGATGTACAATGTTGAGCACTTATCTACGAATAAATTGAACTCTATTAAGTCACTGCCAGTCTGAAAATTAAAAATGGAATGCCTGTATATTTTACAAAAGCCTAAGACACTAACAAATTTAAAGAACCATTGCTCAGAAGTTATTGTTTTCAGAATGTTCATTAATCAAATAGTTTGGGAGTTGGACAGCCTGTGTCTCTGGTGAAGAGCACATTGTTGAGATTTCTGCTTGGCAAATCCTGGTCATTTATTTTCTTTTGTACATGATTTTTGAGCATGCTGCCCAGTTTCCAGGTCTATATCCAAGCTGTGTGGATAAGGTGACAAATTCTTTTTTTTTCCCTAGGTGCATTACACATCCTTCTGTCAGTTCTTTTTTTTTTTTGGTCGGGTTTGCATGTATTTTTGCCCTCGAGCTCATGACAAGTGCAGGATTCACAAGGACCACAGCACTTTTTGAATCCCTGACCTGTCCAGCAAACCAGGCAGTGCAGGTCAGGGTTGTACGGATGCTGTGCTGTGTCTGTAACTGTAGTCAGATCCCCTCCAGCAACTCTTCTCAGGATAAGCAGCAAACAAAGCTTTCAGCAAAAATGCAGAAATAACCAGGACTGTCTTAAAACAATCTACAAGGTTTTTTCATACCTATTCAGATGCCAGTCTGCAATTCTTCGGGAAAGAACATTTCATTATTGGCAGTACACCTGTCATGGGTTTGACACAGTTCTAACTTTCTTTTCATTTTAACAGTAAGTTTTGTGCTGCTGTGGGGATTTCCACCTCCTTTGAGTTCTGCCTACTAACAAATTAGTGTGTGTAGTTCAGCTTTCTTTCCTCCTCTTCACTGTGACCTGCAGCAGTGCCTGAATCCCTACTATCTGCACTTCTTCACTTTATATCAGACTTCTCAGATACTTCCCATTGCAAAAAGTCCAAGTGATGGGTTGGTGACACTTCTGTGGAATAACCAGGGTGTTCTGCTAGTTTCATGTGATAGAAACTTGAGAGGGGAATATTGCTCTTAGATCAGGGAGCAGAGTGATGAATTTGTAAGGCTTTGGGGAAAATAGATCATATTGCTGCATATTAGATGAAAGATCTCTAGATTGATGAGGACTGTTACATATGGCATGTCTTGCTTCCTTCACTCCCACAGATTCCTTATGCCACTTAGAAAGTGCTGTTTTTCTGCTAACAGCTGAAGTGTTTCATTTGGAGTTGAAATGAGGAAAAATAAAGCCAACGTAACATAGCTGCATGCTCTTGAAATGGAAATTCCACAGAAAACATACATAAAACATGGTTGTAAAGGGGTTCAACCTCAAGAGATTCATGGAGATCCTGCAGAGGTGGATACTGACATTGTTCTGAAGTGCTAATGTATAATAGAGGATGAATTTTGCCACGGAAAAGAATAGTTGACATAGCAAACATTGCTTTTCTTGTAGCATGTACAAGGATGCGAAGAGGTGAGGCTCTCACTGAACGGACAGTCCTCCAGCACCCATCCCAGGCTACTGGCAGGAGCTCAAGACAGTATGAAACCAGGCATGGGTTTGAGAACACAACAAATGGAGCCTTTCTCCCATGCGGTCTAGTGTGCCAAGAAAACTTGGCAAGAACCTTAGATAAAGGTGGCTCTCTGCATCTGAAAGAGTTACAACTTTTTCCTCATGCAATGATGGTCACCTTGCAGATGATGGAAAAACCAGCCCCTGGCACATCACCAGGCTGGTACCTTTGTGTAGGGACAATCACACAGGTAGATAGCATTGTAAGTGGTGGCCAGTACTGGGCTTGGAAGAGCATTCTGGTTGTGATATAGATCACCTAGTCCACACTGCTATGCAGCCACGGGAGAGAGGAACATGTTTGTGGCAAAGGGATAGACATCTGAGAAGTAGCTACTGTGTTTCACTAATGTGTCTAGTGGTAGAGGTTGCTCAGGATTACTCTCCAAAACATTTCCCCTTGCATAGCAGAGATGGTTGTCAGCTGCTGCATTTGGAACAGACAGACAACAGACACAGATGTTCTGTGCACATTTCCCACATTAAAATCTGTATCCAAGTTCTGGAAGATGTCTCTGGTTTTGGAAAGCATAACACTGGTGTTACTTTTCAGGAGCAGAGCACTGCAAACACCTTGTCAGGCACACAGTCCTCTTTATGATAATAGTGCTTTTTATCTTAGAATGCAATGTTGTAAAGACTTACATTTACTTACCTTACAGACACCTGTTTACAAGACACATCAAATTTGCTGTACATCACTACTGCTATTCTTATGCAGGTATCAAATCTACAAGCCATGAGGAACACACTGGTACATGTTTTTCAACTGCTGATTCATGCTTTACAATGTTGAGTGACACTCAATCCCTCTCTGCACAGAAACTCTCACCTAGCCAGTGTTCATCCACCCCAGGCCAGCCACAGCTCAGAGATACAAGCCAGATAAGGTCACATTGAGACACTGGATGACATCTGCATGATGAGAACTCTAATGCTGTTTTACTCTCCAGGTATTATCAGAGTTGTAGAATCCCTGGCTAGTTTTTGGTTACCTATTTGTGCAGAACCACTCCTCTGCCCACAATACTGCTGCAAGTGCAACAGAGGATTTGAAATTCTGCTTGTTTCTTCCTAGGCCTTTCCCTGTTAGATGCTCCTTCTTTACTCCACTGTTAACACTCCAGCCCTACCAGGCCACATGTTTACACTCACAATTGCACCATCACTGTGGATCACTCTCATTTGGTTTATAAACACCACTTCTTTTCAACATGTATACATGTTACACATAAATATATACACACATATACATATTTCTCTTTGTGGTATTGATGATGTCCACTGTGACACAGACATCTGCCACAGAGCAAAACTCTTCTAAAGTATTTCTTTTCAGGATTTTGTTAAATCTCTTAATCTCTTCTTCATGCTTTGTGATGGTGTCACAGAGCATGGACACCAGGCTGCTCACTGAACCACATCTTCCAAAAATGTGTTCTGTCAAACTAGGGCTCACAAAGCTTCAGAATATGCTTGGCAAGTTTGCTCAAAAAATTACTAGACTGGCATCCATTAACAAAGCTTTGCCAATACCATGAAATATTTTGGGTGTAACACAGCTATTTAAAGCCTAGCCTTGATTCCTGGTTTCAGTGAGGTATCACTGGGTGAGAATGCCAGCTGAAAGAAAGCAAGCATTAGAGCTGCTCCACCTAGCCCCTGCTCTTCACGGAACCACCTCTCCATTAGTTTGTGCCTCATAAACCAAGAAATGAGAAAACATCATTTATGCACCTACTTTGTATTCTGGGGGTATCCTTGCTCCAAATCCAAAGGCTGGGAACATTTTGTCACTGGAAAATAATAAAAAAATAAAAGGAGTTTCCACAGAGAAATCCATTTTGTTACAACAAACATCTATTCTTCTGTAAGCATTCATCAAAAATGCAAAGCAGCACAACATACAGAAATAGCTTTAGGCCAAGAGTGTTACATGGCAGGCTGGAAAGCTGTCAGGTTAGAGAAGGAGGGCCATGTACTGACCAGGGGGAGTGACATGGAAGATTTCACAGGTAATCCCCTAGTATTTTTGAGAAGGTAAAACCACCTGGAGAATATCAAGGGACCAAGGTATCTTGCACTTCTACCACAGCTGCAGTAACAGATCTGTGTTACCCACTCTTGCACAACTTGACTGCATCATGAGGGTGAGTTGTCATAACAGCCTGTAACATTTATTTTGTGTAAATATGGATGTGCTCCCCTAGCTCAGAAAATGGGTGTAGTGAAGAGACAACTCTGTAATTAAAATTGTTTCCAATCTGGGTCCTTGCAGCTGTCCAGATGCAAAAGAGACTTCATAAAATATCCAAAAGGGTCAATTTCATGCCCCCAATCCTGGAGATTCTCTAAAGCTTTCCATCTGCATCTTTAATAGTTCTACTAAAACATGAGATTATATTAATTAGGCATAGGCTGACTGATAACCTAGCAAATACTGTGGAATAGTCGCTTTGCTTTCAGACACTACAGTGAGGTTGTCCTACCCCAGTTAGATCTTTAAGAGACAAAAATCCCAATTCAGAGAACCTGGAAACCTCAAGGCTGTTTAGTACCCTTTCAGAAATGCAATGTCTCACACAGCCCCCGTGCAGTCAAGCTGCCTCCTCCCAGATGGCAAAGTGGAAAACAACAAGACATAAGGAATGTCTCGTCCCTGAGTCAGCAAAGCACTTGATCACACACTTAAGGTTAACAATTCACCCAAACATATGCCTAACTCTAAATACATCCTGAAGCCCAGCCGATGTCACTGAACTGTACTCCGGTGCTCTGATGAATCAACCCCCTCACAGCTTTATCCTATTCTGCTCACAGGCTTTCAGGGCCCTCAGAAAAGCTGAGTTCCTACCACCGTCATTGGCATTTTCAAAAGCTCCCAAGAGAGGCCTGCAGCTTCAATTTTCTTTGTGTAGTTCAAGACATTGCCACTCCAAGTATCAACTGAAGAACTCACTTCCCAGACATTCTCAAGAAAGATAATAGCATCCATTAAAGATGCTGCGCTGTTCTGTCCGGCATAGGCTGTGAAAGGCAGCATGATATTTGTGATCAAGCTAAAGAGAAATGGAAGGATTTAAAAGAAAGGAGAAATAAGCCCCCCATGTAACCACGAGATACAGAAATATTCCCCACCTCACTGGGAAACAGCGATGACTGTCATCTGATGGCTTAGTTCTCACAATTATTGTTCTGCTATGAAATGTAGTTGCTGCATAAATCATGGGAGCAGAGTTTTGTGTGCCATATGTTACACTGTGTGACAGTGGATCTTGGAAAGCAAGATTAACAACATTTGCATGGTAATGATATTTTGTTTTCAAGAGGTGTCAGGTATGAAGTAGCTGCTGACATTTGATGCTAACCATTTGCTGATTGCCTTCTCTTTGATTAAACTCTCCTGGATGTGGGGAAGCCCTTATAAATAGATGCAGAGAATTCAGTCACACACTTCAAAAGCAAGAAATAAGAAGCCATTAGACAAGGATCTTAGGGGAGAAGAAAAAAAAACTTGATTTACATCAATGATTAAGCATGGTTGAATTAGAAAATCAAACCCTGTGGAGCTGTAACTTAATTGATTCTGGGCAAGAGCAAAGACTGAAAGAGGATTTTACTTAGGTGCAGTGTAAATGTCTAAGTTCAATAAAGCAATCCAAAAAGCTGACGTTGTCAGGTAGATGCCAAAACCCATACACTGCCTGAATTTGTACTGTAGTGTTTCTCAAGTGTAAACAAGTGCAGGCACTCTTGTGCCTTCAGCTCCATCTTATGTTCTGCAGTAATTCAGAGGCAGCACTGATACCTCCAGCAGCTTGTGTTCTCCCTCTAGTACTCAAGACTCCTACATCCCAGGTCACACAGTGGCATAGCCCTTGCTGTAATTCTGCACCCAGAACACCTTATCAACAGCTAGGAAACCTGCTTCTTTGTCTGAATCACCCACATCTCTTTTCCAAGCAAGTGTTGGTTGCTGCTATCACTGTTTTGTGAGAGAATAAAGCTTCACCATGTATACTTTAAAGACTGCTGGGGAAATAATAAGATTTTGTAAATTAGTGAAAGTCATAAAGCTAATGATGTTTCACTGGGAAGCCTAGTGTTAACTGGAAGGTAAGAAATATGCTTATAATAAAGACAAGGAGACAAAATACAGAACATTTCAAAACATTGTCTCTTTAACCACTGGTGCCTTCTGACACATGGTATGAGTGAAACCTAGAGTTCAGCTTTATTCTGAGAAGGGTTTACTATTCCTAGTAACAAGGAGGAGAATTCAGATAAAACTCTTCCACTGGGTGAAATTAGTTAGTCAGGTATTAGAGAGACCTTTGCAACTTCCTCTGAAACTGCTGGCACAGACGATGCTTGTGGTAGAGCTAGATATTCACCAGCATGGCAATATCTGTATTCGGAAGGGAAAACTGGAGCTGCCAGGTCTACATGCTCTGAAAATTAGTTCCTTCTAAAAATCTGACTTAGGAATTCAAGTTCTTAATTGTGTGGAGTAAGTGCAGGGGGAAGAAAGGCCTGAGTCATTCTATACGCCACTTATTCCTTCTGATCAATGAAATTCTAGCTAGCCACTTACTCAGGTTGTTTGGGACTGATTTATTCTTGCTCATTAAAGTCCTTTGGTACATAGCTATACATGTTCTTACTTTTAAGCTCCTGAAGTCCTGTATGGATGCTACTGAATTGATCTTGGCATGAAAATCTGCTTGCTTCATGCTGGAGCAAGACAGCAGCACTGGTGGTACTAATGATGCAGTGAATGAGGGGAAAGAAAGAAACATGGATTGGTGAGAAAGTAACACCCCATTTTTAGTTTCAAATGACAAAGAATCTTAAATTTACAGCATTTTGAAATCGTTACAAGGAATATACTTGACTGTAATCCCTGGATATTAAGTTGTCATTTGCAATTTTGGTTTTGGGTCAAATCAGAATTACCAGGGAGTTCTGTGCTGGATGCAGCAAAGTCAATTATTATGCCTTTCATTTTTAATTCCAATCTTAAAAGAATAAACTGTGGATCTGCTCTGCTCTACATACTTTTCCCATGATGAAATCAGATATTTTTCCTCTGTTAGAATGAAATTTCAAATTGCCAAAATAAATGGAGAGTGTATGTTAGGTTTGTAATGGAAAGAAATGGGAATATGAGCAGAGGGAGAAGGGAGGGGAGAGGGCACAGGGAAAGGGAGAGAAGAGAGAGGGAAGTGGAAAGGAAAAGAAAAAGGAGAAAATATTTAATGCCACAAACAAAATAGAGTCATCTCTAAACTCAATTAAAATTGAAATTTTCCATGTTCAAGGAGCAAACTGGAAGAAAATGAGCTGAATTAAATGTTTCTTTTCTAAAGCATATGAATGAATCACATTCTTGAGTGTATTATTTAGTGGTTATCTGAGAAGGGCTTGATGCCAGTAAGTTCTGAATCACAAGAGCTTACAGAGATTAAGAGCAGTTCCAAAGAAAATACAGAAATCATCTGAAATATTTAAACATTTTCAGTTTCTGCTTTGCAAGCAGAGCTCAGTAAATAAAGGACATGATCTATATGAATGAACAGGACTAAAGAAAGCCATTTAGGTGAAAGGGACCAGAGCCCATCTCCCTTAGCCCTTGCACAGTGAACATATTAATGGAGTGGCAAGAATAAGCTGGTTATCATACATGTGGGTCACAAGACAGAGCTGAAAGAATGCAAATCAATGGTCGATTGCTACAGCAGCTACACTGTTTGGTCTCTAACAAAGATGCTGCACAACCATGTGCAAAATCCTGACAACAAAATTCACTTGCTATATCTTTAATTACAGTTCTTAGTCACCTTAGGGGAGCTGGAATCTGCTGAATACTGAGAAAAAGATACTGTCATGTAATTGGGTTTGAAGAATATGAGGGAATGCTCGTCTCATCTGTGAGGGAAACAGTTAGTGAAGCAGGAGAATACAAATTCCCTGAAGCTAACCACCAAGGGACATCAACTCATGAAATAACTAACAAAGTCAAATACAGGTACAATAAATTTTAACTTCCCCTTGTTAATATTAAAAGAACTGCAAAATAAGCTTTGCAGGTAAAAATGCAAAGTGAACTCAGACTAGACTAGGAAAAAGTAAATATAGGGGAAAAAAAAGACGTAGAGGCTTGAGGGTGGAGTAGGTTAAGCAGAATGAAATGCCAGTGAGATATATCACTTGCTAGAAGGATAGCCTAATAAAATGGCATACTCAGGAAGGTGAGACAAGATGTCAAGCTTCCCTGAAAGATGACAAATAAACTGCAATGACCTGATTTATACCTACATGAATGACCCAATTCAGTAAAATGGATCTTGAAAAAGAAATGGGACTTTGTATCTGGGAGTAAACTAGGGAAGGGGATGCTGCAAGAGGCTACAGCAAGTTATATTTAACTTCTCAAATCAGGCAGTTTCCAGACAGTCCTATGTATTTAGGGAGGTGTACGTATGCCCCTGTATATTCCAAAATCTTATCTCTATAGAGGATTGGCGTATCTGTGGCATCATATATGGAAAACTGAACTATCACAGAAAAGATCATTCTCACACAGACTGCAGTCTCCAAGGTTTAAAATTTGACACGACTTGAAAATGACACTGCAGGCAGCAGTGGTGAAGAATCCCAAACTTGATGATCCTTATGGGTCCCTTCCAACTTAAACTGTTCTGTGAAACTAAACAGTGGTGGGGCCCTCCTGAAATACAAACATGGCTTTTAAGCATCTGGGCATACTGCACTTAGCAAGCACAAGAACAAAAGCTTTGCTACACAGGTACATCATTTTGCCCTTTTTTACAGTTTACAGTAGAAAGGGTTGGTCAGAGACCTTCCTCTGCAACAATTTTCTATCAGAAAATTTCTATCTCTAAGGGGTGTGCTGGGAAGAGGTGAATACAGGACTGCATTGGCATATATATGCAGGGGGGTGCTGGGAGAGGAATTTCTCATCAAATGCTCTGAGCTTTCTAGGATGAGCAGGGTAAAACTGTTATAGAGATGATATTGTGATTTAATGTGATCAAGTGGGCTGTTGATGTAATTTTACCAAAACCAAAATGACATTAAGTCAAAATGAAGAACACTATCAAAACAAGTTAGAGCAAAATTGTAAATGAAATATACTGATGACTAAACATTCAGCTACGCACTGCTGAATATGCAGGAGGAAATCGGCTACCGCCCTCTGTTCATCTACTGGTTTGGGATCTCTGTTCAGGGTTAATTTCACCATAATTTGAAAGGACAGCAATATAGTAAGTTGAACCTAATTCACAAAAATTGCCTTGCTTTAACTGAAAGCAGTTTGACACACAAACTTTCTGGTAAGGTTGACTCAAGCAAGTGTTCATTTTCTGTAAAGGAAAAGACTTGCATGAGAAGACTTATAACATGATGTTCACTTACCCCACAGATGGGTCTCCAAATGGGAATAATTTGCTTCTCAGATATATGCTAATACAGTGGAGTGGATGACTAGAATATTTATATTCTTAACACTGCAAGGAGGAAATTCATGATTCTGAAACTGTGGAAACGAGGCTTGCCAGGGCTCTGAGCAGCCTGATCTAGTTGGAGATGTCCCTGCCCACTGCAGGGGGGTTAGACTAGATGACCTTCAGAGGTCCCTTCCAACCCAAACCATTCTATGATTCTATGAAATGACTGTACTGAATAAAGATGTACCAGATTAGTATCATATGGCATCAGTGACAGTGGCAAGATAAATTGCTATCTGCTTTATTTATGCTTATTGATACTTATTTAGTTACACAAATGTCTAGTCTCTACAGCAGTAGGTGGCAATTTTACATAAAGTTTATAGGGTTTTATACTTCAAGTCATTCACTTCAGAAAGAAATGCTGACAGAGAAATCCCAGTGGTACCAGTCTGCAAAGTCCCAGAGAAGTGTCAACTGCTGCACAGAACAAAGTGCTTCCTCAGAGGAGATTTCAGGCTGAACTGAGAGACAGTAAAGACCGCATAGAAAAGCCATGCATGCAGAAGGTTCAGATTTTGATGTATCTACCAGCTGACAGAACGCAGCAGAGCTCTCTGAAAAGTATGCAGAGGAAGCAGTGGTTTGCTGACAAACTTGGAAGGGACTGCCCGTGACTGGTACACTGATGTAGAACTGAGCAAACCCTGCAGAATATGTTTACCCACACCTGAGCCTGCTGATAAACATGAGCTACAAGATTTTCTGTACAGGTTACTATTTTTCTATTTTTCTTCTTTTGTATGTCTACTCAAATTTGGTCCTAATAAAGCACCAAATAAAAAGATCTATGTCTTTTCCTCCTGTGGATCTTAAACTTATTTAGATATGCTAATCAGCTTCTTTGCTTACCATTCTCCAGAAAGGTTGTTTTTGAAAGTGATATAGAGATGTTTAATAATTAAGCATATTTTCATGTATTGATCTGCATGGATACATTGAATTTTAACATCTGTAGCTCTATGTACAAGTTTCATGAAATATTTAATATCACATACAGTGCCAGTTCTTCTGGGCATTATCCTTTTGCCCCAGTTTTAATGAACTACTATCTTACCACTATCTCAACAAAGCAAGTTCTGTGTTTCTGGGACAGATGGACTTTTCATCTGACTCATTTTTTCCCCTTCTTACCTCTACACTAAAAGAGATGTGCTAGACTAGGAATACTAGTCTTTTTATTTTCTCCTTTCATTTTTCCCTTCTTAGTTTTCAAGTGCACTTTATTGCATGAGGAAACACATTTGCTAAAGCCTAAAATACTGAAGAAGAAATCATAAAGAGGAATTTTTTACATCTAGTCAGCTGCTGCTACAATTCATTGACTGCAGAAGCTAATGTTGAAACTCAGACTGACATCAGGACTTTTACATCTCTTGTGGAACATGGCACAGCTTTAAAATTTTCACTTTTAAGTATTTCACAAAGCTCTGCACATAAATAATTTCTTCAGTTTGCAGGAATAATGTCTCTTTGCTCATTAGTGGCCTCTGGAGAGGTTGCTACACAAGTGTGTTTTACACAAGCAGTTTATTTGTTAAAATAGGATCTCAGTGTGAATGCCAGTTTTAAGGAGCTACTTGAATATTTAGAGTTAAGGAGACTATTTGCCTAAATGAAAAAGGACATTAGTATCAGGAGACAGAATTTATCTTACATGTGTTTTAAGGGCTCTTGAAAGTGAAAAAAAAAGCCTGCAGTATCTTTAAAACTGAATAAACAGATATAGAGATTTAAAATGATTAAAAACTAATTTTGATATAGATTTTAAACACAAATAAAATGAAGACCATTTTTATGACATCATTTGTCAAAACTATGTGGTCAAACACAGAATGAGGAGTTGAGTGCATAGATCAGAATGGGGATGTCCCATCAAGAATGGGAGGTTCCACAAATATCCCATGCAACAAATGTTTACAAGTATTTGATAAAACACATCTAATCTTTGTCTTTTTCAAGGTATAAGTATTGATTTAACCACACAAAAGGTGATTCTCATGTTTGTGAGCACTCTATTAAGCCAGTGAAGAACTCTGAATGTATGCACAAATATAGAACTATAAGTAAAAATTAATCACAAAGATCATCCTGATATATGGGAGGCACCAAACATTTGGATGTGGGACAAAAAATTAACAATAAAGGCCAAATTCAGTAAAAATCTTAACTCTTGGTGCTATCTATATTTTGCATAATATTTCAGTGTCTTCTTGAGTAAGACTGAATTCAGTGTGGTTAGATAATAAGCTCTAGAGTCTTGCTGAATCAGAACAGAGGTTTTAATGCAAAGATAAATATTTAATGTAATACAATAATGAGATTCTTAATAAGCAGAAGAGAAAGGAAAGCTACTAACTGCAGAAATCAGATCTCAAACTGAGGAGCAGATTTGCAAGTCCTGCCATGGGCTTCACTCACAGTATCATCATTAAAACCTGTAATAATGTAAGATCATATAGGAATTATTTCAGCCTTTAGCACTGTGTGTATGTTGCATCATTTATCCTTACAAACAAGCTATTTATAGTCCTATTCCAGCCCTTTTTCCTTTGCCAGAAACAGCAATGACTGCACAATGAAAGATGTGCCACACTCATGGCTAGTTGGTTGTTTTCCAGCGCTGGTAAAACAAATCATTAAGATCAAAGGACCAGCCATTATAATAAACTGTGTGCACTGCTGTTACTGTAGCTTACAGCTTTGCTCTGCAGAAAGGGAAGGTATAAAACAGTGTAAAAGAGAAATCAACTATTTTACTGCATGGTTGAATGTTAACCATACATATTATACATATATAAGTATATATAATACCTATATATTTATATACATGAGTAAAACTGTAGTTGTTTATACATATGTGTGTATGTTTAGGTATATAGCTCTAAGTGCTTACATGTGAGATTCACAGCACACCTGCACCTATCTTGGTAGAGGTACTAGTTTTAGCTATAGATGCTGTTTTTCACAGATGTTTCCAGATTATAATAATGGAAACAGACTTGTGGAAGTGCTTCTCCATGGCACTGTCTATGTTTTAATGTGTTTTCCTATTTTCAGTATTTCTAACTACATTTTAGAGTCTAATTCCTTAAAACTAATGAATGTTTCTCCTTCCTTTATGACCCATTGCTGCTGTTGCTTAGCCACTGATACAAACTTTGGCTTCTCTCTTATGGCAAATCTTTATTTTATTATTATATAATTATATTATAATATATTAATTATATTAGAATCTATAATTAGTATATAATATATTAATTATAATACTTACTTTTATTATTATTATGTTAGTTTTTTTATCAGAAAGTGCTGGTCATGTTGAATCAAACTGCCTATGGGAATATATTTACAGTGTCACATTTTAAGAGCAGGTACTGTTCAAGCATTTGTCAGAAAGTGGTATTTCCCTGGGCAAAGAAATTCTGGCTTTTGTTCAGCCCTAGTCCACAGCTCATACATCCTTAGTAGTGCTGATTAGCATCAACAGGCATTTTCTGAGCACAATAGATATGAATGATGCTGATGATTTCATTTAAAACATGACTGGCCATTACTTTTTGTACTGATTGGAATATGCTATATTGAGAGATGAATCCTGATTTGGGATTAATATCTCTGTACAGGAGGGACTGTGCCACTTAACTATTTCATTTTCTCAAAAAAACACACCTTAAATGATAAAAAGAATCTGTGAGCATAAACCAGCCCTTTTTATTGATTTTCCTATTTAAAAATATATTAATCCCCTGATTTATTGCTAGTGATTATTAAATTACTGGATAATCACTGAGGAATTATCAGCTTATAATAAAATCCAAATTTTCTTAGATTCATTGTCTAAGTTTGACCAGAAAGTGTATCAGGGTAGTATGTTCCTCCTTCTTCTTGGGGAAGACATTCCATTACCACGCAAATAAAAATGCCCCTGAGCAGGCTAATTGGTATATGCTACATGTAACATGCAAACCACAGTATTAAGTCATTCCACAATTTACACAGAAATTATAATACAAATTTGACTGGAAATACCATCATTGTTTTGAGATCTGGTATTTACACATAGGAAAGCAATGGGTGGATGTCTATTACATGTGCAAGGATTAGAAGGAGTAATTGTGTAAGATACTATGCCTCACTAATAGAGAAAGAGCATTTGAAGAAAATGGATTTGGTAATTATATTAATAACAGGCAATTAATTTGATTGAAGCAGGCAGCCTATTTGAAAGCAAAACAATTGCATAAAATAATTAAAATATACTTGGCCTAATTATGTGCATTTGTTTATTTACTTAAAGGCATGTTGTGTGCACATGTTACCACTATCTTTTAATATCTCTTTCGGAAGAGATGGCAATATCCATCTCAGGCAGGCCAGGGAACACTGGAAAACACTACACTTTTACTTCTGAGAACAGGCACAGCCAGTAAGCATTTCAGGCAACTAAACTCTGCTTCAAACACAGCATCTCAGGAGTACTTTTTGTAGGGTGAGACAGGACCAGACTCCCAAGTATACCAGAAAAGATGCTGTCAGCATCTGCAAAACATGCTTCAGGTTTAACTCACATGAAAAATCCACTCAGACAATTTTGGCATGTGAATACAAATCTGAACCTTAACATATTAGCCAGACAGACAAGAACTGGGCCTCTCATCACCACGAAGCTAATCTAAACCCATTGCCACTCTCAGAACTGTATTGAGGCAGACTGATCTCTCTGACATGAAGTCATTTCCCTTAAGTAACTGAACATGGAGCTACTGCAGGTGGCAGCAGGCAGCCATCAATTTCACACTGGGAAAACACTTTCTAAAGACAACTCTGTTATCCACTGTGGTTATTTACCTGTCATAGTCCTGGCAGATCTCCCCAACAGCTACCAATGCTTTCAGGTACTCATTGGGTTGATAAGGGTGGATATAGTGCAGTGAGCAACTGTTCCGAGGGTCACCATTCGATGCAGTGAAATCTATAGCTACCTGCAAAAGAAGAGAAGATAACCATGTATCTGTAACAGAAAGTAAAGTGTACAACACTGAATGTGAATTAAGATAGTATGGATAAGTAGGTCTAAAAGTAAATGACCGCTTATAAAATATGATATAATAAAACTAAAATGGCATGATTAGGAAAAAAATGAATTGCATTACTATTCTGTGCAGAAAAATATGTTCTAATACAAATGAATCGAATTAACTATCTCTAGGTTTTCACACTTAATTAAATTATTCCATCCCAGAGGATGTTCAGGATATAAAGGTTTTGCAGCAAAAATATCCCAAGAGAGTTAAAAGGCCTACTAAAACTATAAATTAAAACACCAGTTAGGGACATTTCTTAGCTATTTCAAATTTTACTGTGGCTGTATTAATAGTAGTAGATACTGCCTGTCTGGTATTTTTGTATCTTGAAAACATCTCAGCATTAAATAATTAACCCTTCCAGTTTCACAGATGATAGCAAGCTTAAAGGTAAGCTACAGAATAAAAATAAAGCTTGATTCCTGCACAGATTTTTGTTGAAAAAGCTTAGAGAAGATTGTGGGAAGCAATCAACACAAAAGCAAATATTAATGAATCCTCTTAAAACATCTTTTTCCCTGTAGAACACCCTTTACTTCTCATTGAAGATACACTCTAGCATGCATCTCCCTGTGTTATCACTGTCATGACCAGAAATTCCTCTTCTGAATTTGTTATGCTGCATCCTAAGAATTCCTAAAAGGAGCAACATGAAACCCAAAGGGTCTCACAGAGGGAACAAAGCCATTTACAAATGTCCTTATGATTTTGTCCAATGACCTCTTCCTCCAAAACACTCATTATATCTAAGTATTAAACAGATAAATGCAGAATTCAGTTTTCAGTTCTACAGGGCAGTTGGCAAGTAAGGCCCCTGCTGAAGGCTGCAAAAAGAACTTAGAAGTCCCAGCTTGCCTGTACCAGTGTACAGCTTCCCCAGCCAGAGCCTCTGCTTGACACAGGGAATACTATTTAGTGCAGCTATAAAAGGACAATTAAATATGACATTTTTATTCTCCCTTAAAAAAAAGACACACTCCTCTTGAAACATTTTTTGTTGCTAAAAACCAGAAGGGAAAAATCATACTGAGTCAACCCAACATGTTTTTTTCCCACTGTTTTTGATTTTCCACCTGTAACTCTTAGCTGAAGAAAAATATTTTTCAGTATGCTCTAGATAGCTTGGAAATCCCTCTGCCACCTCAATCAGCTATGAAGCACCAGAACCTCACCACATGTCAGTCAGGAAGAGAGGAGCTTGATTTGGCTTGCAAATAATCTTTCACCTCTGCTCCTCTACTCACTGCTCATGCACTGAAGCAGTGAGTCAGTTTCCACATAGATCTTTCTCCAAAAATGATAGTTTGATTTAACTTGGATAAATCAAGGGAAACCTCTCATGTTCTCTTACTTGGATGCACCCACATAACAAGAAAGAAAGAAACACCAGGGGTTTGTAAAACCTAAGGTGAATCCATAGGCACTTGTATGGATTAATTAATTTTGGGACACTTATTTTCAAAAAATCTTAGCCAAGGTATGCATATTTTCTTTAAAAATTGTATATTTTCTCTGATATTAATTCAATCTTAAATTTTTTTCTGATTATAAAAAGTGCAAAATGTCACTGCCTGATAGAGAAACAAAGGGCATTCCTGTACAATTGTTAAAAGTAGGCATTTTTAATGATAATCTCAAAACAGTCATAAATAAAACTTGAGGGACACATCAGACAGAACCAGACAAGTCTTCCTTCATGGCTGTTAGCCATGGCTAAATGTTTTTTAACCGAGAACAAGAGAACAGTATAGAAATAAGCAGTGGGTTTCATGAGCTTGGAAAAAGGTCTGTGGCTAGTGTTAGAGAAAAAAGAAAAACTCTCCCCAGAACAAGCTTCCTTTTTGTAGTAGAGATCTGCCGATAAGCAAAAAATATCCCGAAGTAATACGATGAAGCTTTTATGGATATCTGTGCTTAGATGCAGCGTACTTGACTTTGATCCAAATCTCTGTGTGAGTCTCAACTGGAGGACTTTTAAGAAAGATAACTAACTGCTCTTACAATTCCAAACTAACAATGCAGAGCTCTGCTCTTTTAGTATTACTCAACAGTACTGGGATGTTGTGCATATATACACAGGGTAAGAACTTGTAAAACCAAGTTAACACCTCACAGAAGTTAGACTGATATCACAACTGAGTTAATCTTGCAGGCAGCAAAGTATGAATCTTTCTTACAGCACACACATTTGATTTTTATCAGTGTATCTTTAAATGTATCAGTTAAGGACATAATACAGCAATAACTCCCCCTTTACTGCTTTTTTCCCCACTGTCTTGTAAAAGGGTCGTTTTCATTATGCTGTAAACATCCTACACAGCTTGGACCTCCTGCTAGATCTGTCCGCAACGCATCAGCCTGCCCAACATTGTGACCTGCCCAAGAGAGAATCTGTCCAATATATCTTCCTATTACAGTTCCTTTTGTGCACATTACACATCCTTTCTGCTGTATTTCCTGAAGTGATGAAAATGTCTTCTGACTACAGACCTATTTGCACTGCCAACTTCTGAACACTTCTTCTACAGCAGGGAACACTGTCTGATAACAGATACAGGGGTTTGCAATGAGCACTGCATAAAAATAGCAGACTGGAATCAGTACTATTGATCTCTACAGATTAAAGCTTCTTAATAAATGGTTTTAAAGTGAAGAAGTTTACTCTCATTTTTTAGAGACTTTCTTTCTAACTACAAACTATGTTCCTGCAATAGATGTACAAAGTATCTCAAGAACACAGCATGATGTTACCAAAGCCTTCATTAGTGCCTTAAATTAGCAAGAGCATCATACTACAGCTTTTGGTTATCAAATGTATGCTTGGCAACCCTCAGCAAGTGCCCTTTCAAATCACAATTGTGTCATACTGCCTCTACAAAGCATGAACTCAATAGAAATGTCATTAACATTAAGACGACAACAACAACAATACATATACCAGCAGAGTTTCAAACAATTCCAGACTCATTCTAGTCAAAAGAAATGGAGACCAGGGAAGGTGAAAGGAACAGGCCTCCTCTGTTTTGGTGGTCTGAATTAACCAGATTAGGACCATGTGCAAAGGAGATTCTATGATGTGTGCACAAAGCAAGTGAGCACGGAGCGTCTCCGTGTAGGCTGCACCCTTTGGCTCCAGCACCCACTGGGGAATCTCTGACACCTTTCTGAAAACAGCAGCCCATCTCACAACTAGTCTGTGCTGCCATCACTGGAAACTGCTGCTGCTGAGGCAGGAGGAAGTAAACTGTTGGTCCTGGCATTTACCTCAGGCCAACAGCCAACAGGGAGAGCTCCCCAGCTGGGCTGTGTCTCTGTCAGTGACTTTCGGTATGGCACCATTACAGGAGAACCAACATATTTTAGTGAAGGGCTCATTCTGGAAAGGAAGACAGGCCCACAGGGCTGATGAACAGGACATGCAACATTTAACCAGCTAAAGGGAGGTGAGATGAAATCCCACACTGTGATACAGTCCCAGCATGGGAATTTATTTCAAATTCTTGTGCACAAACTGAAGCTTCAAAGCCAAAGGCCAGTCAGCTTTGCCACAGGGGCTAAATTCAGCTCTCCATCCTTTGTGATTGGCTGTAGCTCAGAGAGAACTAGGAGTTCTACATCAGCTTAGCTTCTCACCCCTGTATGAAGTTGTCCTTGCTTTTTGCAGTGTGATCGTTGTTGCTGCAAAATATAAAACACGCGCAAGAAAAATCTTACTGCACTAACACAGTTTTGTTTTCCAGGCTTAATACATTTTGCAAGACGACCTTAATAATTTACCATGGAGTGGCATGTAAGAATCATTTCTCTGAGAGGCTAATGAACCAGTATCTAAGGGGATTCTCTTTCTTTAAAACAAGTTAGAGAAGTAAGGCACTTACTGTAAACTGTATTTGGCAGCCTCCCATGATATAATCTAAGAAAGAATGCATCTTGTGGATCTGCAGACAAGAAAGCAAGACACTCAGCTTAGCTGCATAGTGCTAAAACATCAGAGAACTGCCTGAAAAAAGTAAACTGGAAGGACTGAAGGGACCAACTGAAAATAAGGTAAAAGAAGAAAGTGTTAAATACAGATTGAGACAGGAACAGAAATTCTAAAGCTAAGAAAGTAAAATTCACATTAAAAGTAGAACCAAACTCTGCTCCTTCTCAGTAGGAAGTCAGTAGAAATTTTGCTATTGATTTAGGAGGAACAAAAGCAATTTTGTAGAAATATTAGAAAAGAAACACAGAAAAGGCCAATTAGTAAGCTTGCAGGTGTAGGAGTTTAGTGCCGCCTACTCCATGGCAAAACAGCAGGGACACAGCAAGAGAAATGGAAGAGGAGAGTTGGGGACAGGCAGCTTACTTGTGATATTCAGGTCCTTGTCTTTACTTTTTGTAGTGGATCAGAGTGCTGGTTTTGTCTCAGGGAGACTTATTTTTCCTCACGGTAGCTGGTATAGGTTTGTGGTTTCGATTTGTGATGAAAAAAGTCTTGATAACGCAAGTGATGTTTTAGCTACTGCTGAGCAGCGCTTCCACAGAGTCAAGGGCTTTTCTGCTTCTCACCACACCCCACCAGCAAGCAGGCTGGGGATGCACAGAGAGCTGGGAGGGGACACAGCTGGGACAGCTGATCCCAACCAACTACAGCAATATTCCATACCGTGTGATGTCACGCTCAGCAGTAAAACTGGGAGAAGGAGGAGGAAAGGGGAGATGTTTGGAATGATGGTGTTTGTCTTCCTAAGTCACTGTTATGCGTGATGGCATTCTGCTTTCCTGGAGATGGCTGAACACCTGCCTGCCGATGGGAAGCAGTGAATGAATTCCTTAGTTCGTTTTGCTTGCATGCACAGCTTTTGCTTTACCTATTACACTGTTCTTTATCTCAACCCACAAGTTTTCTCACTTTTACTCTCTGATTCTCTCCCCCATCGCACTGGGGCGAAGTGAGTGAGCAACTACATGGGGCTGAGCTGCTGGCTGGGGTTAAACCACAATACCACAGACATTTGAATATTTGCTATTCTACAGGTAGTTCCACTTCAATGTCTATATTTCCAAACACCATTAAAATACATCACTGAGAGCTTAGCACAGAAACAGCTGAAGAGCAAAACACATATTTACCTTGCACTGGTTAAGGATGACAATGCCTGAGTTCTTGTAATTCTTTTTCTTTGCTTTGTACTTGGGGTTAATGCATTCCCATTGTACCTGCAAAAAAGAGCAGCCACTGCTTGAAGGAAAATTTATGTACAATTGGAATAATTAACAAAAATGGCACTGTCTGATTTCCACAGTTGACTAAATCCTATCAAATAATGACATACACAGAAAAAAAAAAAAAAGAAAACCATTAACTATGCAGAGAATGGTTTTAGTAGAAAAAGCCCCAGGGCAAACATCTGTCTTTGAACATACACACATGGACACATGTATAACAGAGATATCCAGATTCACAGAATCACAGAATTTTAGGGGTTGGAAGGGACCTCTGGAGATCATCTAGTCCAACTCCCCTGCAACAGCAGGATAACCTAGAGCAGGTTGCACAGGACAGTGTCTAGTCAGGTTTTTAATATCTCCAAGATAGAGACTCAACCATCTTCCTGGGCAGCCTGTTCCAGTGCTCCACCACCCTCAAAGTAAAAAAGTTCCTCCTCATATTAAGATGGAACTTCCTGTATCCTAGTTTTCTCCCATTGCCTCTAGTCCTATCACTAGGTACTACAGTAAAAAGACTGGTCTCATCGTCCTGATACCCACCCTTTCAATATTCATAAGCAGTGATAAAGTCCCCCCTCAATCTTCTCCATGCTAAACACACCCAGCTCTCTCAGCCTTTTCACATAAGAGTGGTGACCTTTTCTGTACCCTTTCCAGAAGTTCCCTATCTCTCTTAAACAGGGGAGACCAGAGCTGAACACAATACTCCAGATGTGGCCTCACCAGGGCAGAGGTGAGGGGAAGGATAACCTCCTTTAACCTACTGACTGCACTCCTCTTGATGCGTCCCAGGATGCCATTAGCCTTTTTGGCCACACAGGCACATTGCTGGCTCATGGTCATCCTGCTGTCCTGCTCAGATCCTATATGAATGTTTTCAGTTTTATCTCCAATGTTCTTGAAGAAACCCTTTGTGTTAACTGTGACATTCCTTGCCAGGTTGTCATCTTCCAGACTTGTAGGTTCAGTGTTAGACAAGCAAGACTGAGGATCTTTTGAGATCATTTAGGAGGAGGAAAAAAGAGGGGATTTAATACAAATGAAAATAATGGAGGAAGCAACCCAATGCATTGTATTAACTGCAAAACTGCCTATGCAGTATCGGTGGCATTTTGTATCAAACTCATGACTGAAGAAATTTTGATAAGAGATCATCTTGCTCTCTCTTGAAAGACAGTAATAAAAAGACAAGAAAATCACTGAAAATTGCACAAAGATGCACTTAACTAATTACAGCTATGCTTGAAAATTATCCTTAAGAATATATTAAAACTATTTTGAAGTTTATTAGTTTTATTTACTAAGAGTCAATTTTACAGCAAAATAGTCCTACCTCATTACTGAAATACATTGCTTTGTTCTCATCATAACATCTCCAAGAGTCTTACTAGTTTCCACTTCAAATGTTCTACGCTCTTCTGGTTTTGGGCAGATTGACAAGGCCAAGTTTTCAGACCCTGACCTCTAATGTCTACCATATTATTCATGCCTCTTACCGCAGGAGTAAAATGTATGTGCAAGTATCTATTGGCATTTGTAAATCCAGATTTGTATCTGTCATCTGTTATTAAATATGGTTAAGAACATGCTGTTTTCTTTCAGGGAGATGTTTTCAAAGGCTGTGAAAAAGCATGTGATGTTGTGTAACATAAAGAATATACCTCTAAAGGGAACCAGGATGACCTATTATCTAAAAATGCCTATTATGGCATTTTGAAAAGAAACATCTGTCTTAAACATTACAATATGTTGCCCACAGTGAAGACCTTTACAGTGTGTAGTACTTTCTCTACAGTGAAAACATTCATATAGGATCTGAGCAAAGTGTTTGAGCATGTAAAACTATTTTTACCTTATGAACAATCCCAATGATTTCACTGAACTTCAAACCATTGCCTAAAAGCAATTATTTGGATGTCTCTGAAGTATTTCAAACTTAGAGCTTTAGTTGAATGTCAAAAAAAATGAAGGCAAAACGTATGGCTTCGGAGCACCATGAGACCTCTTCTGCACAAGGGAGGAGTATTTTCATCACTGTGTTACTGGAGACAGATGACAGAGTGAAGAACAGGAAAAGAAAAAAAGTGTTCTGACTGCAGGAAGCACATCTGCTTGCCCTCCCAGTTTGCCTACAGCTCAATTATTTGTCTTGTGAAACAAATTTTCCACCTGAGAAGACAGGCAGACACAGGCCAATGTGTTCAGGGAAAATTCTCCTTAAATACTTTTTTCTCTACAAGACACAGGGAGATGTTCCTCTCTGCAGTGACAGATGCTGACTTCTCAAATATCCTTACCCCCCCTTCTCTTATCAAACCTTCAGAAGAGAAGAGCAAATGATGCAACCACTCATGCCACACACCAGCAAACGGGAGTGGAGCTGACTAAATGATGGCAGCCATTGCACAATTAAAATTTGGACAGTATGTGGCTACCAATAGCACGAGCTATTCAGAGAAAGAAATTAAGGTGTCAGGAGAGTTTCATGTACCCCAAGACAACAAAAATCATGACCCAGAGCAGTTGCTTTCTCTGGGACACTGCACTTGCATGCCAGGACATCGGGTAGTACTGTGAGGACAGGGCTAGAAAGCTAAAGCAAAGCTTGGGTGATCATTAGCATGTTCTCTTGCCTCCTCTGCAATTCTTTTGTTTCTCTCTTCCTCCTGCATGTACACCTGCTGCAAGAAATGGCAGTTCGTAAACGACAAAGGAGTGTAATGTAGAGGGCAAAAACCCCCACTGATATCAGACAGCATTACATCCTTCAAGATCTCTTTCTGATGCCTCAAGAAAAGCAAGTCACTTTCAAGTGAGCAGCAATTCCTCCATCCTGAAAGGCTAGTTTATTCCTGCTGTCCCTTTTGGGGAGAGGAGAGATGGGTTTTTTTCCTTCTTATGTCCGTGACAGACATCCACTATGGGAGAAGAGCTGCTTTTAATCACTATTAGAAGATTCCTCTGGAAATTTGATCCTCAAGAATGAATTGAAAATCAAAGCATTTCCTTGTGTCCTCAGCCAAGACCTCCAGCCTCATCTGTGCTCCTGAGGCTGCCTGATCATACAGATGTGGCAGGTGCTCAACATGGTTGCACCATCCTCTGAGGCCTCTGCTGCCCTTTCTGGGTTAGCAGCAGCTGCTGATATTGCCAACAGTCCTTGATGAACTGATTATCTCCTGTTAAAACTAGACATGGAATTGTCCACTGGTGTCAATAAGCTTCTTGGCCCATTATCAAAGGCATGAAGGTCTCATTCACGCAGTTATCTGAAGAGCTTCCTGATACAAAGGCCCTGAATGTTGGTTACAAATAACTGGGCAAATGGGTGAACACAACTCAGCTCCTTTAAGGACCCCATCCAATCTTGTGCACCTCAGCAGCCTTCCTCACCCCCCTAATAACACACTGAACCTGTGGGAATGCCAGTGGATGTGACAAGTACAGCATGGCTCCTTCCTCCCCTTTACTCCTGTATGTACGCACAGACGTGTCCACTTTTATGTAATATAGGAACAGATTTTGCCCTTACGTAACTCCCACGTTGCATGGGGATCCAGGTGGTTTATGTTTCTATGACTTTTTTTTCTCCCAAATCCCTCTGGCTTTATTGCCTCTATTTAAAAAAAAATTAAATATGAGGTTTTTTCTCATCAGAAGATTTCTCCTTTCAACTATGAAAAGCCTTAATGGTCTTTAAATTTTTATCAAGCCTTTCACGTCTTGCTTTAAAATGTTTGATAGATTAGTATGAAAGCACAAATTAAAATACATTACACGTACATTTGGAACTAATCTTAACCATGCAATAAACTCCAAATATTTACTGTATTTCTGTAAAAAAACCAAACCCAACAGTTACAAATAGGAATGGAGTTGTTCTTACTATGTTTTCTTGTGTTAAGATAATGGTGAAAGAGCAAAGGATCAATTTTGGAATGGTGAAATACTCAGAATAGAACATTTAGAATTTATAAATGCCTGCTTCAGATGTGCATTTGAAAAACAGAATGTTTGTGTGCCATTTTTTGCTAGTGGTCAGTATGAAAACAGGCTAGGTGTCAGAATACAACAGTCTGACAACAAGGTCATTATGATGGAACAGAAACACACACCAAGCCATTCTCCTTGGGCATTGTTCATTATCAGGAAGCCCTCTTAAAAAGCATGAACTAATTTAATCTGTACAACCAACCAAAGATCAACAAGCTTCCCAGAATTCAGTCTTTTCAGTCATGGAGAAGCAAATGTGACTCTGAAGGAGTCATAATCCACACTGTTTCTCCATCATCATAAAGGGCATAGAGTTTATCTTCACAGCTGTTGCTGGCACTCCAGACTCTAAGTGTCCTTTCTTGGACAACAAGCTATCTGTTTGGGAAGGACTGTGATGCTCTCCTGAAACACTTATCCTGGAAATACCCCTTAGGTAGGTTTTATTTCTGCTCAAATTCAGTTTGGTTTAAGTTTTGATCCCTCTGACTTAATTTGAGAGAACAAAACAGGACTTCAGGTTCTGTTTGGAAGTTATTTACAATGGGCTAATATATGACTGATATATATCAACAGTATTTTACACACATGAGCAACATTTGCTAAACTCTATGTTGTTAAAGAACATCAATAGAAAATATCTGTGAGAATCATAAAAACTTCTTGACTTATGGAACAGCCTGACTGCTCACCATTTATTAAACACCTTTTGACTTTTTTTTAGCTTTCTATTAACACAACACAAGCAGAACCTTAGTAGAAAGCCCAAATAAAGCTTATTATGCATTTGCATTTGCTTTTGAGATAACCATGAAGCAGTGAATACAAGTTGTTAGCACATTAGAAAGTCAGTATTTTTAGCTCTCCCTCAGAGATTTTATCAAAACTAACACCTTCAGGAGTAAGTAACAATAGAAAATGACAGTTTCTGGAATTAGATATGCCAAATCATTTATCATATTCAATAATTACCATCAAACTCAATTTGAAAATATCAGGCTGACATAAAGAAGTGAAACTATTAAGAAGGTAACAATTTCGTTTTCCAATAGGACTGTAATTCATGAGATATTTAGGAAACAGATTAGTTTCATCATTATGGGTTCAGATAGAGCTGGCAGCAATGAAGGCAGCCCATGAGAAATGGAGAAAGATGGAAAATGACCCTCACCCAGTGAAGGCCCTTAGGGCAGCAGGCGTCTGCTTTGCCGTAACAGCTCAGCACCTTAGAAAAATGGTGGGCTTGGGCTCAAAAGAAATGCATCTAAGCAGAAAGAAATAAGTGCCTGTAGAATGTGGGCTAGAAAAGACCCTAAGTATTTGAGGCGTGGACATATAGGACAGGCTGCTTTTTATATTTTCAGATTAACACATCCGTGTAACAGTAAAACCTACAGGAGTGATCAGCACAGCAGCTAATTCTAAGCGACGATGAGGTCAAGTCCCTTGCTTTATTACAGGATTGCCCAAGGAATGCTGCTCTACAGAGCTTACATATTGTGACTGCTTGGGTAGTGTCTACTTACCTGTCTTCCTTCCATAGCTCCTCGCATTTCCTTGAAAGTCGAGCTAAATTCTCCAATGAAATCATGCTTGCCGTTGGAATCCCAGTCCCAAACGATACACTGGGGAGGCAAAGGGGAAAGGAACAAAAGAACACATTTTTCTTCAGATAGAAAACAAGTTTTATTGAAAAACACTACAGGAGAAATTATGATATGCACTGAATGGAGTGTCATATCTAGAAGAAAATCATAACACATATTAAAAACATATTCTTGTCCAGATCAAAATTAAATGACAAGTGGAATCTCAAACCATCTTGCTGCTGTCAGTGGTGTACCCTGGAGCTGGCTGATGAAAGCAAGCTCATGTATTTTAGAGAGAAAGGAATCCTTGAATTCACATTTTTGCTAGGTGTAAAAATACAGGATTGTGTGTATTTGCATGTTCATGGTCAAATGGCGCCCTGATTTAAGAGAAACTTACCTCATTGAAGTGTTTTACAAATATAAATTGATACTAAAATACTACCTCTGCCATGGGCAAACATTATCATTCTTTTTAACAGTCAGTGAAGGTGAGACAACACTGAGATTACTTTCTGAAATGGCTTTGAATTTAAACATGTCGGTGCTTGATGCCTGTATCTTGGCTGTTTCCCAGCGCTGCTCAAATGTTACTGTTCAAACCAAACCTCACTGGTAGTCATTACTAAATTCATACATGAACATGAATATCTCAATGAGGCTGAGCTGTGAGGATTTTATTATACAGACATTGCTAAGTACAATTCAGCTAGCAAGGACTGAAGCACAGAGCAATAACTACATAAATATTAAGTTTAGAACTAGCCTAAAGACAACCAAATGGGCTCACAGCTTTAAAGAACAAAATTCCAAATTCAGCCTCAAGGTCTCCCTAGATAAAGCTTGCACACACTCACAGAATCAGGAGGCCTTTACTGAATTGTCTAATAATCAGACAAAGAATAATTCTTTACAATGAAATCTTCACTTATAATTACTCTATGCTTATTTTCAGCTGCAAGTTTTAGATGAGCTGGTAACAAAAGGAAATAAAAGAATAAAATAATTTAATCTACTAAACCCCAGTGAAACTGTTTTTGTTTCCTAGAGCTTCATTTTCTGTGAAATTTCTTGTAAATATAAATTAGTAAACTTCTATTGAAATTACTTTCTATATATTTCAGGAAAAAAAGGATTTCACAAATGAAGCATAATTTAAAACTATCTTTTATGTAATGACTGTGAAAATGATTTAAGATTCTAAAATCAACGCCAAATAAAGAGACTTGGCAGAATATCATAGCAAATTTTATATAAATGTGAAAAGAAGCATAGTTTTCGTAACGCGAGCAACTTCTCAAAACATGCTTTTGAAAAAAATAGCTATTTCACAAAGAAAAAACCCAAACCTTATTGTGAAATTTTCCAATCAGATTTACTTGTCAGGCTTAAACTCTGTTTGAGCATAAATACAAGAACATCCCTAAGGTTATCAGAGACCTCCAGGAAAACGTACATTGAAAAATTTCTGTTAGGATGAGGGAAAAGCTCTGAGTACTGATTTGTGGTTAGAATTTTAACTGGAGATGAACAAAGTTAAGTTACATCTAAAGTATCCACCTATCAGGGATCCAGCTGCTTTTGCTTTCAAGCTGGAGGTTTTCTAACTTCAGCTTTCATAAAGCCAGATGGTACTTAAATCTTTGTATTGACTTCACGGAAAAGACAAACAATTAGAGTATTCTGTCTGTGCCATTTGCACAATTAGAGCTAAGGGAGAAAAGGGGTTCCTTCAAGAACATCTATTACAACTGCTTTCTCTTTTTTCAGAGTTTCACATCTGGCTGTAGAAATCAATTGTCACTCTGAAGAATATGTACACAGCAATGATTCGGTGTTCATCAGTCTGTGAAAAGAATTTCTGAAACATATAAATGTTGGCCTCCAGACATTTTTATAAAGGACCTACTCAGACCGATAAAATAAGCAGAGAAGGACCATTTCAGAAAATCCAGAATCAGGCAAAAAACAGAGGTGATAACCAAAGTATTATCTCACTGTGAAATACTTTTTTTTTTTTAAGGAAGGCCCTATGTGCATTTCAAATCAAATCCTCCATAAATCCACCTTAATCTTTAGCCATACCTTAATGTGTTCTCTGGGTCTGTACTGTTACAGGTTGCTTAAGCAGATCAACAGCATACCCTCACTCTATTACAATTCTCATTGATTTAAGGAGGTTTTCCTTATGCTTAAATTTTTAACAATGGTAAATCAGTGTTCAGATAACTGCTGAAAGACTTCAGCCTCCCACATGTTGGTTACAAGCTCAACTGCAGGAAATAAAAACTTCTGTCTAGTACTGCATGGCGATGGAGTAGTGCTGACTGGAATGATGGAGAACATTTTCCACTCCTGCACAGTCCTTCCTTTCTCCCCATAACAGATGGAGCGCTGCCTCAGCTCTCACAAGGAAAGGCACTACACCTGATAGAGCTAAGCAGTGGACTCAATGAAAAGAACATTAGAGGACCACTTCTAGGTGCCCACATCTTCATTCCTTCAGCTGTTCTTGTAAATGCCACAAAATGAAAGATTTCATGCTGAAATTGAACTTTTCACTGGAGAAAACAGGGAGAAAGGTCCATCTTAAAAATAAAAATATACTTCAGGTGGATACAGATGGAAATTTCCCCTGGTTTTATTTCTGTTCAGCTTTTTCACCAAGTGTAGATTTTCACAGTACTCTCACTACAAGCGGAACTCCTGAGCAGCATGCAAGAAAAACAGCCTTGGCACTGGAGCTACAACAGCACAGCCTTCTCTGGCTGAACTTCCTAATGCTTTTTTGCTCTGTGTGAGCAAAAACCCTCACTTGCACAATTTCTGATTTTAATTATATTTCACAAAAATATAATCCAGACCATCCTCCAGCTCCATCCAATACTGATGTTCTGTGATGTGATGATGCCTAGATAGGAAATAAACCAGTTTCTCTATCTGCTGTCTCCTAGAGTGAAGCAGTCTTCCTGTTGATAATTCAACAGCAAAAACACAATTCCTACCTGAAATTCAGATCATATGATCTAAACTCAAGCATTATTTTTTTAAAGATCAATTTTAGTGATCTGGATTGAGACAAGAAAGTGGTGTTCAAGTCCCAATATGAGAGTCAGACTGTTTTTACTGAGCAAAATTCTTGTACACTAGCATAAAATAACTCTTCCCATGATCATCATCCTATCTAGCTTTAATACCAAGGATAACTAAGTGAGAGAAAAGACTAACCACTGTCAGTAAAGCATTTACGTGGGGGTGTCTATAGGTACTGGGATTATTTTCCCTAAATACCTTGTGGGAAATGCTTCAAGTGATTCGTTCCCATTAGGTTGTCAAGATAAGAGAACAATTACACATAAAACCTTTGGACAGGGGTAATGGAGAGGCTTGTAATATAGCCTTGCAATTTATGAGTGAGCCCCAGATATGCTCTAAAGGTAGTTTTTAGAAGACTGGCAGTGAGTCTTATGACTAAATCCTATTTGGAGGCAGCTGACAGCCAGACCATAGGAAATACTTCTTGAAAATAATGCATTTACATTTCCCTCAGCTGGCCAGACACTGCAGATTGCAGCATGCACAAAGCCATCAAAACCCAGAAAATTTGTAATCTTGCTAGTGTGAGTTTCTACACTCCAACACTCAATAAGCGGCAGAAGGAATTTTTTGGTAGAATTTACATGATGCTTAGTATCTCTCAAATGAGGCAAATCTCAGTGACCCGCTCTACTTCTAGAATCATTCCAAGCTGGCAGTGGTGTGATGTCGTGAAAGGCTACAAATAGAAACTTCTTTCTGGTTTACTATCTAGGATCAGTGACAACACAAAATAAAACAAAACAAAAGAGAAGACTCAGAAAAGCTGAAAAGGGAGGGTGAAAGAACACCTCAGGAAAAAATTTACTTGATCATCAAAGTGATTTTTCTGTCTTTATCTCATCAGGGTTATTATTATTTGTTAATGAAGTAATTCTCCTACTGTACCTCCCTGAATTAATGTACCCAGATGGAATACTTCCAATATAGGAAGGTCTTTATCTGCTACCTACCTGTTCTCCTAACCTGGGTGTGAGAAAAGCTATGCAGAACCTTCAGTACAAAAGCTAAACCATTTCAAGTTGTCCTGTTTCTGTAGTCATGATGTTCCAGGGCCAAATTCACACACATCACAACCACATAGAAATTTGGTGTTTCCTGCTGTATATGAAATTCTTCACTCTGTTTTTTTTCATCCAAGCTGGTCATCAGTTTTTTCTTTTCACCACTTACACTTGTCAAAAATTTGTTAAAGAAACTTTTTTTTGCAGAAGTTTATAAAATAAAAATTTTATGGCTCATTACAGATTTCCTCTGAATTTAGCCTCCAGTGAGAATAGAGTGAACCAGCTGAAATGAATCAGTGTTTCTTGCAAGCCTCTCACTGGCTGAAGTAAAGCTCTCTTCAGAGCACTGTAGTTAAAATGCTTGAACTTTTTCCTCTCAGATTAACTCAGTTCTTCAAACTAAACTACTTAAAAAACTGGACTAAAAAGCAGGAAAAAGAGCTCATACCCTACACTATTAGGCTATGTGCAGCCTCTGTGGAGCCAACCTTGAAGCAACTTCCAAAGTTTTCTTCCTGAAAACAGAACCTCATTCTTTTTGAAAACTACATCTTCTGTTCTGCTGAACTGGAATAGGCTGATAGTCCTCAGCACAGCTGAGTTTGCTCCACAAACATTAGGTGAAATCCTGGCTCTGTCACAGGCAATTAGACTTTTCATATTACTTTCAACAAGCGCCAGGATTTCATCAATACATTTGTGACTCCAGTACACAGATGGTGGTAACTGATATGTTAAAAGTTGACAGGGTTGTATTGGATTCAGATCCTTTGCCTACTGAAGACGACTTGAGACGTACACTCATTGATAGCTGCCTCTTGATTAATGGTAAGTGATTCAGCATTCCCTTCAACACACTGCAGTAAGTATAGCACCCAAAACACAGGCAAAACACAAAAATAATCTTCCTGTGGGAAGTTTGGTTTTAAAAATATCTGCTTGGGAGAGAAGGGAAGGAGAATTCTTATTTTTCTACAGAAAGTGGCAAGTCATCTGATTCAAGATCAGCAAGTGAGTCATATTTCATTGACAGCTGTGATAAGACACCAGCCTGAGCCTATTCCACATCTTGCCAAATGCAAACAGGAACCATTCCCATAGCCACTATCATCACCCAGCCAGTCTCTGTACCACCTCTGGGGATTTATGCCCATCTGCAGTGGATCTGCAGTGATGGGAAGCATCACCACTGGATGCTGCCTTTTCTTGACAGCTCACAGCACCTAAGAACCATCAAGGTAATTTCAAAACCAATTACTTAAAACCAGAGCTTGTTGATTACCCTTGTTTGTATTACAAGGGTGCCTAGGAGCCTCAAACAGAGATCTTTCACCCTGTTCAGTGCTGACAAATGAAACCCACAGATACTTTTCTGAAACAGAGAAATATTCTGTATTAGGTTATATCATGTCAGGAAGAAATTGTAACTACATTTTCAATGACTCTCTAGGTTTAGATGGTGACAACATAAATTAGTGTTTACTTTGCAGTCACACATTTATGTAACAAAATCCTCAGTGTGTGATGTGTATATACGCACACACAAGAAACTGCAGTTACTTACCAGGTTCAGCAAGGACATGAATGCACATTTTCATTTGTTCTCTGGCCTAACATAGAGGTCTGTGTAGTTGTAATGCATGCCTATGAATTTATTATAAACTAAACTTTCTATATGTTAAGGGCAAAAAGCTCCATGTTAATTACAGCATTTGTTTTGTTTTGGTTGGGTTTTTTTGGCTTTCTTGTATTTCCTCATCCAAAGCACATCTAGCAACTTAATATACAACACAGAAATTAGACAGTTTTTCAGTATCCTACTTGTGTTCATGAAGTTTTAGTTGTCCAACAAATGAGGGAGCATTTTCAAAACAAATACAGAACGGTGATTCCGGTTTTTGGGCCCATGTCTTTGGCCTAACAGTCCATAACATAATGTGCCACTTCTGTCACATATGATATGATAAAACCAAAATCAATAGCAAAACGCTTGTGTTTTGAGATTATCAATACATCTTAGCTAGTTTTCTCCAAGAGTATCCCTCCTTTTAGCTAACAGTCTGTTCTGGTCCTGTGGAAAAGAAGCTGTCTTCCCACACTTTGGCAAGAGGTGATAAACTTGAGTACTGACCTAGCAATGCCTCCTCCCATTACCAACACATCTGAGATTTCTGCTCTTCTAAGTAACAATTCCCTCTCTATAAAAGTAGGGCATTGCTCATCAGCAGACCTCTCATCATCATCATCACAGTTAGAAAGGACCTTCAAGATCATCAGGTCCAACTAACAAAGCATGTGGCTTGTATGATAATCAAACCCACAATCTTGGTGTTATTAGCACCACACTCTAACCGACTGAGTTAACCCCTGATGTACCTAATTGAGAAGCTGCAGGCACAGCACTGAAATTTACCACAATTTGTGGGTGTGGATTAAAAAGCCCTCAGAGAGAACAAGATTCTACCCAGTTCCCCCCATCTACCCCTAGTTCCTAAAAAAAGCTCAAGTTAGCTTTACCTTGCACTCTGAAAGTCAGCATTTAAAAATCAACCATTGCCTTATATCTGGAGCTGGGCAGGAAGATGACGGTACTTGACAGAAGGAGCACAAAATGCCCTTCCACCCCAGAGCAGCATGAATCTGTCCCCAAACACCACTTCTAACAATGATAAGTATTTGTATGCAGTGACTAATTACTCTGGTCTTTCTGTTGTCAGTCATTGGGGGAGTTAATTACATGTCTCTTGGATATCATTCCAAAAGTATGACCTGGCAAACAGCACTGGGTTTAATGGCCTGAACCAGTCATTCTAGTCACTGGGTGACACTACAGCATAAACACTAATGGAGGTGGATCTTTCCAATGAGGGGTAATTTATAAAACTAGGACTGGCAGAGATTTCATACATGGAAAGTTTTGAGTATAAAGTGGACAAGAAATCAAGTAAGAAATGTGAAGCAATTCTAAATGTTTATTAAAATAATATTCTAAATGATATTTTCTACAGAAAATGAAGATATGAAATATTTAGATTTCTAGATTAAGTAGAGAGACTGCATAAGCCACTATAACTGCATAAACAATGAGGCTGTGTGTGTGGTGGAAACTTGAGGGAGCTCACTGGGGAAACTGGCACACAATCAGGGAGCTCCTGCATTTGCCAGTCAGGCTCATTTCCTGCATCTCTTGAGAATCAGGGAGGAACAGGCTGGAGACCCAAGGTGCCCAGCACCACCAATTACCCATGATGACTGGCAAACCTGAAGGTATAGGCTTGAACTCAGCAGCCTTTTCTGAAAGAACATTTTGTAAAGGCAGGGGCATGGAAGGAAGGGAAAAAAAGCTGTGGCAGAACATACACTGCAGAAAATTAAACCAGAGGTTTCCACATGGGTGAAATGATCTAAAAACCTAAAGGAAGCCTAAGCCTAATGAGGTCATTGAGTGCTTTGCTACAGCATCTAGTGAGGGCAGGTTCTTCCTCTATGAAGAAGATGAGACACTGTCAAATATACATATATATATTATAATGCAGCATATTATAATTCTATATTATGTAAAGAATATAGAATAAACTTACAAAATACAATGCATACGTAGTATCATATACTGTCTCATATATTAAGTATTATATATACAGTCCAAATCAACAATTAAAATAAAATATTAGTCTTACTTTATATGAATCCTTCCCTGCTTCTCGAGCAAGGAAACATGATATGGCGTAAACACTGACTCATAAGGAAACTCACCTACATATACTGGAACTGAAAGATGGAATCTAACAGCCTTCTGTGAGTGTACTAATATTTCTAAGAGACAAATAATCTGCTGCACACAGAATTCTCTAGAAAGTAGTTTCCTTAAATCACTACTGTGAAGTTTTTGCCAAATATGCAATGCAAAGTATATGCAAACAGTAATTTATTTGATAGGTTTTGTCTCACTCCCTCTTCTGAACCATCTACAAGCAGGTGATGATTTCTGTGAAATTATACATTTATTTTGAACAGTTTCTGTGCTTATCCTGTTTCTCACTTGTGAGTAATTTGTTGTGACTAAGTGAAGGCTTGAAGTTTAGTACTAAACAACTTCAGCAAAATTCTGACACATTCACAACACAGCAAAATTAAGAGCCCAAAGCGTCCAGAATCTGTGGTGAGAGGCCCAACACTAAGATTTTCAGGAAGGAAATACCTGTTCAAATTCTCTTTCTTGACATGTTTCCCAATGACAATAAAAGGTATTACTGTTTAGTACTGAGTTACTCTTCTGGATTTCCATTGAACTATCACTTTTCTAACAGACACCTGGCAGTTTTGAAAATAACCCTGTATGCAACCACCTCTCATCCTTCAAAACAAGTAAATAAAGATTAATGCCAAATATAGAAACTGACACACTGCTATCATCAGTGACATATGAATGAGGTGGCAGAGATGCACCATTGCCCTACCCAAAAGAGCCAAGGTTTTTGCAGAAGATACCAGTGAAGCCAGATACCCTGAGCTGGGCTGAGGCCAGCACTGATGCCATTTCAGCAAACCCTTGGGTAACAGGGTTGGTTTCAGTACAGGGATGACCCTCCAGTGTCAGGGTGGGATTGATGATTGCTGCAAAAAATTTCTGCTGCAGCTCCAAGAGCTGTTGCTGCTGCTGCACCTGAGATGTGCCAAAATACTTCATCAAAGGACAACAGAACTGACACTGTTTACTAGCCTGATTCCAGCACAAGTAATTAACTTTCTAACAGTTCACCACGCCCCACAGTTCAGACTGGAACAGGGTAATTTGCTGCATCTTGCCCTGAACAGTTGCAGAGTGATTCTGCTTGCTCTTGAGGAGTTGCTGCAGTTGACTCCAGAGATGAAGCTGAACTGCAGCAGGTGAAGCCTCGCTCATGTGCGAGACTTGGCAACCCCTGTGTTGAAAGCAACTAAGATCTTCACTGCTCATTGTGTCACCATTATCTCTTCTCAGCCAAAGAAAATCTAAGTCTGGACCCTTTTTGTTATTGAAGACGACTAGTTGTGAAGAGCAACTTAAAATACTTGCACTTCATGGCATCACAGCATAGAAAAATAAAATGAAAACATTTTTACATATCTGCCCATTTTCTGTTTCATTCTCTACCCTTTAAATCAGTTCCCAGAGTTTACAGGAGCGATGAGATTAAATGAAAGAAAACAGCTGATTGCCTGTGAACTCTCTGTAAAAATAAACCCTGTAGATTTCAGTATGTCAGCTCTCCAGTTAACACTACCCACCAACACACCTCAGACTGAAGAACACTGCAAAGCAGAATGTGAGAAAAAGAGTACAATCATGATGTTGGAGTATTTTATAAAATATTAAACTAGCAAACAGTTTTGGACAAAAGTAGCAATGCCTGTTGCCACTGAATAAGCAGAGGGCTTGGGTCTTTGGAGAATTCAAAGAAATGCAGCATTTTGAAAAAAGAACCTCACTAATGATGGCAGCTAGTACTTTAAACCCAGACCTTCAATAGCTGAGCTCTATGTTTGTACACCAGGTAAACGGTGGGAACTAACAGTGCTCAGCTGTCCAAGAACCTTCCCTGAATATGCAATCAAGTACTTAAGACTGTATAAATGACCAAAATCATGCCACTAATAACTGGAGATGAATAACAAGAGACCTGGTGAAATCTGAGCTGATAATTCATTCCCTAATGTCAACATTTTGTAAGATTAATGTGCAATTTCCTTTGCGTTCAGGAAAATGATGTAGGTGTGGACATTCTTTCATTACTCTACTAGGTAAATTATGAAGCTGTCATTAAAATAATTACCAATGGAAGAAGAGGGAGAATCAATCATTTAATTCAATGTAATTATAACCCCTATTTTGTCCTAATGCGAGTGCTTTATCTTATTATGATTAAAGGAAGTAAGAACATTTAAATAAAACACTTGCCTGTATTAATAGGTTAGCTACTAAACAATGGTCACATTTCAGTCAAAAAGAGACCCTACACAGAGAAGAATATTCATAGAATCGTAGAACAGTTACAGCTGGAAGAGACCTCGAAGATCATTGAGTCCAGCCTTTGTCCCAGCCCTGTCAACCCACTAAATGATCATAGAATCATAGAACAGTTCCAACTGGAAGAACATTTAACGTATCAACACATGAAAATGTTTTATAAAGCAATACATTAACTTGGTTAATACTAGCAAATCTTAAGTTTCTTACAGTTTTCATTCACAATATTTAATTTATCAAAACTTTTTTCTTTCAAAATACAGAAAGTTATTGGCAACAAAAAGTCACCTGGATTTTCTTGTATAAATAGATGCTGCATGGATGTCAGGAAGGACATCACATTCAGGTGGAGTAAAGTGATTATTCTAACTAGCCAGTAGATATTCCCTGAGCACTACCCACAAAGAAAAATAGTTGAAAAAAATCCAAGTCATAAATACCAAGTTCATCCTATTAAACAACTGCAACTGAAACAGGATTTTTTAATATCTTCTCTATTTTATTATGTTCCTTCTCCCAGTTTCCCAAATCATGTGGTATATCTGCACATTAGCTCTGTACAGGTCACCACTTTTTAGAGATATATTTTCATACAACTATGTAAAGCACAAATGCACTCTGTCTTTAACAACTGTGAAAAGGAGATAGGATGCAGTTGGGCATCCCTTGGCACTAGGAAATAATTTTCCCTTTAAAAAATTGAAAGAAAACCCCATTGGAGAGATGAGAAGGACACAAAGCAACACTAATCAGTTAGTGATTTCAGTTTTATCCTGCTAATAAAAAGAAAGCCATCTCTTGAGTTCAAACACAGTTCACAGGGTACAAGCTTTCTTCATTTATGATGTGTGCACAGGGACTGACATTTACAGTGAAGTGTTTTAGCAAGTTCCAGCACACTTGGTATCATAAAGAGCTACAGAGAATCATGTTACTGAGCTTTATTGGATGCCTCTGAAAAGTCACCAGTGCAAAGATTTTTATTTCATTGTCTTCATTTTTCAAGGAAAAGAGTGAGAAATTTAAGGTCTTATTACAGTAACAGGACTAAAGCAGCTCTTCTTAAAATGCAGTTACTTCTAGAAATGACTGGTTACCGCTGTCCCTCCCATTACTTTGTTCAATGCTTTTATTATTGTGAAGCACATTCTCTGGAAGCACCTGTACAGAGCTCTGGTCTGCAGGTGGCACCATTATGTCATTAAGAGATGAAATAACATTATTCCTGGGACAAGCAGGCAGCAGAGAAGGGGCTAATCTACTTAGAGAAATACTCCATGAATATAAAGTATGCAGTCTAATACTAGTCATACAGAAGAAAAACAATTCTCTCTCAGGTAAAGATTAGGAAGTATCATCTGATGCAAACCATCAACATTTGCTGAAATAAATGGCACTGTATCATTTACACAGCTGAGAATGTCCCACTGACCTTCAGTAGCCTTTGGACAGTGCCCTCAGAAGCGACACCGGAGACAAAAAAAAATTGGCAAGCATAATAGTGTGAGATCTCTGTCTTTAAAACAGCTGGTCGGGGTAAAGTAGATGCTAAAGTGCAGTTAATTACTCTGTGGTGAAATGAGGAGCAGGTGTAATGACATCAAAATCAGGCTGTAATGTTTTCAGGAATGTAACTGAATTGACAACATTGCTTACGAAATACTGATAGAACTGGGGAAAAATTGTATTCATGCTTTATGAAAGAAGCAGGCAGTGTACCAGGAGCCTACCTTGTACACAGCTGTCATCCTCCCAAATGCTCGCCCTATCCTATTTACATATAATAAGAAGGTGGTGGTGGAACTGGAAGGAACAGGATGCCAGCTTCATAAAGCTACCTGGAAAAAGAGGGAGCTCTAACACCACTTACCTTACTTTGTGCTATGATGTATGTGAAAAATATATCAGTCCTGTGTCTAAATCTAAATGACCCAACATAGGCCACTAACGGCAGATGCTCTGCAGTAAGCATTATTCTCCACCTTTCATGTACATACACAGAAATAATTCTAATTTGTGATGACTCTGCTGCGCACAGAAACACTGATTCTCAGGAGACTTCTGTGGAGCACTCAGAAGAGGTTATGTACCTCTTGCCAGCAATGAAACAAGAGTGCAAGATACACAGCACGCAACAGCACTAGCTTCCACTAGATGCGCACCAGCATGGCAGCAAAGAGCTGCATGATCTGTCAGGTCCCTGCAGAGTCATCAGGAGGAGTTTTGTAGTTAGTAATATCTGTTCATCTCCCTGTAAGTTAGCTCCCTCCTGTAAGTTTGATCAATTACTCCAGAGCTATATAAACTGTCCCAGGGAAAGCTCTTTGGATGTAGGAAAAATATTGTTACTTAGCAGTCCATTAAGATACGAAGCAGAACCTGAGTAGTCAGTGGGGACTCAGAAGTGGAAAGATGAAATCCAGGGTAGAATCTCTCAGGAAATACAGAGAGAAATAGGTAAATAACCTTTCATATGAATAGGCCTGTAAGTGCCCAAGGCTCAGTGATATCTGTATTCAAGACAAGCTAACATCATATAGGACAGAAATGTCTTCAGTATTTGTCATACGCTTTGAGAGTTGACTGCCCACAGAGCAGCATTAGGATGAATTCCAGTAGCGTATAAAGAGGTAGCATGACACTTAGTGGAGATTCGAATCCCTGAAAATGGATGTTGGACTAGAAGTGGATTGCTCATTTTGAAGTAATAATTTAATCTCAGTATTACACTATGCAAGTATGAGCTGAAATAAATGGTGAAATTCACAGGAAGATGTCACCTTACTGCACACAATTAATTCTCACCATCTTACTGCTACATTCAGTCAGCAAATATGTGTACAAAATGCCTCAGATTCTGAAACGACCTGTAGGTACCTAGGACAGGATGCAGTGTCTGGAACTCCTAGAATAATTTGGGGCCAGGAGCTAACTTCTTTGTTGTCTATTAAAAGGAGGTGATAATAAGCAAGCTTGGTAAGTACATTTTTCAGATACGCTAATGAAAACACCTCCAAGAAGAAGTTGTTGCTTGCCTTTAAAGGAAATAGTTTTTATTAAGCATTGTTGGCTCCTCATGCTCTACTCTAGTTCTCCTCCTTAGTCAACAGCCTGGCTATCCTGTGTCTCTGAGATCCTGCCTGGATACCCTGTCCTCAACCCTATTTGTACATAAGAAATCTTTTTCTAATGAGGGCATGGGGGGAAATGCTTTCCTCTTCCTGGAGGACTTCCAGGAATTCAGAAGTCTCCTTCTTCTGTATCAGGACAAACCTGAGATCACTCACATTTTTCTTAAGAACAGAAAATCATATTCCTGCCTGTGGATAGAACATTTCTTTGGCTTTGACTACCTGCTCCACTGTTTTCCCCACTTTATCCACTGAAGAAGGAGCTGTTTCAGGCTTGTGCTTGGTGCCTCTTTCCTATTCTTCTCTGTTGGAAATGCTTCCACTTTGCATAAATCATTAAACATTTATTAAGGCAAGGTTTCAATCCCAATTTTCCCACATCAAAGAAAAGCATTTAAATATCAGAAGATAGCATCATCCTTTCTCTTATTCAGTCCTCTCAGTTCAAATGTACAATGTGGACCTGCTTCAACAGCAAAGACTGGTAAAATCAGCTGCTATTAGCCACTATACAAATGACTTGCATTCCAGTGGCTTTTCCACATCTCAGATGTAGTTAAATCAACCCCTTCTGGTGAACAATCATCTATAGAAAACACCCACTGCTGCTCAGCAGCCATCTTACAGCACTGCTGAGTGTCAAGAACAAGCAGCATTGCACCCTGATTCTAACACTGACAGGATCCCAATCAAATTATTTACATACATATTATTGCTCTTCCTATCTGCTGGCACTAGGGAAAAAATGGACTTCAGGTGCAGAATTTCTTCATTATGCTGCCTGTGTGGTGGTATCGCTGCACACAACTAGAAGCACATTGTGACTTGTCCCAGGTATTGTAATATTTTTATGCTTGACCTCCTGTCCCATCACTACATCTCAATTGATTCATTACCACAGAGTTATATAAACTGTCCCAGGGAGAGCTCCTTTGGATGTAGGAAAAATATTGTCACTTAGTAGTCCATCATGATATGAAGCAGAAGCTGAGTAGTCAGTGGGGACTCAGAAGCGGAAAGATGAAATCCAGGTTAGAATCTCTCAGGAAATACAAAGAGAAATAGGTAAATAACCTTTTGTATGAATGGTTCTGTGAGTATTCAAGGCTTGGAAATACAGATTAAAAAAATTGAAAACCTGAATAGAAGGTAACCAATAGTATTTAAAAATGTCATGCTTTTATTTCAGTTGTGAAACTTGCTGAGACTCATTGTTTTCAGCAATGGTGATTGGCAGTACTGGCTAAGGTAATGGCACGGTTAGGCTTTTCTTTCCAGGATGGTTGTATTGCTATTAACCAGCTTCATGTCACAAGTATTTAAAATTATTCCTTGTAAAGTACTTAAAAATCCTTGAAGGAAATGCTCTGAATAAATACTGAATATTAAATCTATTAAGTAAATGTGTTAAGGAAAGATACATTAGTTCTATACACTGAAACTGCAAAATAAATAAATGTATTTAATGAAAGCATAGGAAAGCAGGAAAGAAAAGAATTAGTTCCTTTCGGTGGTTATGACTCTAATCTTTCATTCACTCACATAAAAATGGCTATTTATTATCACAGCATACAAGCTGCGGTTAAAAAAATCAAATGCAGCTAGCAAAAATGTCTTTTAGTGATGTGCTCTCACTATATTAGAAGATTCCATGTAGAAGTACCGAAAAATAGCACAGGAATTCATCAAACACAACAATTAAATGGTCCCTACCAAGAGTAATGAGCCCTGCCTCTGTTTCACAAAATTTAACAAGTCAGTCAGTTTAACAAACAGTTTAGCACAAAGGGGCCTAGATGTATATCTAGGCAAAATAATAAAGATGAGATACAGAAATAACTTCACAAACTCAAATTTTTCATCAGAGACTTGTGTTTTTGACTTCTCCAGCTCAAGACCCTTGAAGATACTTTTCAGAAAGAACTGAGAACATATCCCTTTGAAAAGACCTATCTTCCTAAATTGCCTCAGGTTAGGTGTACAAAAATAGGTGATACTTTTATTAACATCCTAGTCAAAAATATCCAGAGTATTTCAAATAAAAACACTGAAACAGATGTGGGTCACATGGATTCAGTTTACTTCCAGTTTAGGGACAGGGCTTGAAGATAAAAATATCTTTGTATTTATTCTGTGGCTCTACACATTCATGTAAGAGAAATATTGTTAACAAGGTCATTTGAATTAAAAATGCTTATGTCCCTTCCAGGCTAAATGATTCTCTAATTTTGTAATCACCCATGCTATCTAGATCTAAAGTATTAGCAGAAGGCCTGTAATTAATCTTATGTTTTCCAGGGGATGTCTCCTGAAACTTACGGAGTTCTGTTATCCAGTGACTCAGTACAGACCTAGGCCTGAAGAACACCTACAATCTCATGCAGAAAGCCTTTCTAAGCTAGAAAGTAGAAAGCAAGCTAGTGACCATTTTATTTCAGAGCAATTTCTTTTTAATTGAGGCAGAGAGGAATGAGAGAAAATAAGCCAACAGGCTTTTTTTCCCAGCTACTACTACCTCTTTTTAATAGATAAAATCACTGAGGTCTAGAACAGGAAAAGGCACTAAGGAATTATTACTAGCATGGCAATGCCACATGAAAAATTGATTTTCAAGAAGGAGCAGCTTTAGGCAACTTGTTCAGCCTTTAAGAAATCAAAATGGAATATAAAAGAAGACACATATTAAGCTGTTTTTATAAATTCCAAGCACAATTAATTTCAAAATAAATACCAGTCTGCTCATATTCATTGAAAAAAGTATTCATGCTCAAACAGTTATTTTTCTCCATTGTAAGAAACAACAATAAATGGAACATGCAGTTGCTCCTTGCAGTGCTGTAACATTCATTTTAATAACACTGTCTCCTGGAGATGAAAACAGTAGTTTATCACAAAGCTAGTGGCTGTGTAACTTCTCAAATACCTTCCAAATTTACAAGGTATTTTAAGTCTCCCAGAATATATTCAGGGTATTTCATTTACAAAACAGACCAGGTAGAAAATGAAAATGACTTATTGGTGGTCCCTTTTCATAAATAATAGCTGGAAAGCTCAGATCTTGTCTATATGAAGAGCTTTCCTCCAAAATACACTTTTATACAAGCTGTGGCAGGGCTAGAGTCTTGCACCTGAACAGCACTGATGATGACTGTGTCCTGCCTGTTCCCCAGGAATGTCATCCTAAGCTCACTGCTATCCAGTCTCCCTGCACAGGAACTGAACCATGTGAAATGCTGTTTTTACTGGAGGCTGCAAAATACAGTATACAAACATGCCAGCTCAGATCCAAACCAATTAAAAAAAAAAACAAACCTGACAAAACAAAACAAATGAATAAAACAGAACCAGAAATAGGCTTTCAATTCTCAGTTTTAAAATGTAAAGTAAGAGAAGAAAATCTATCCATGAAAAGAACTCAAATGTCAATAATTTCACAAGTACATGCTTAATGTTCTGAACAGCCAGGAAAATGGGAGCAAGTCAGCCTGAGAGAGCAGTCAATGAGCATTCCAGTATCAGATCCTGCATTTTACTTTTGCAGGACACCTTAAAGCTATGTAGTGTTGAGGATTTGAAGCTGTTAAGGAGATTAAATGTTCAAGTGGTGTGAACAAACAAATTTAGGCTACTAAAATCACAATTCTAAATTTTAAAACTTGCATTAGATGATTAAAAGTATGAGTTAGTGATTTTTAATTATTTTGTGCAAGTTTTACATATTCATAAGTCTGATAGGAGATGCAGACTCTGCATACCAATGAGGCATGCCATCGTCTCATGCCCATAACACAGCTTCAGTATAGCACAAGATGAGGTTTCAGGGACAGGACATAACACTGCAGTAGACTCAAACATCCATAGTATCTTTTGGGGCTGCTACTGTCACAGCCTCAATTCCAACCACACACAGCATCTTCTGCTGTGCAGCTCTAGGCCATCCATTCTGCTTCACCTCTTGCCCTCTCCAGGGCTGGCAGGCTTTAATCCATATGAATTCCTCAAACTCAGCCCAGTACAAGGAATAGCTACAGCCAGGCCATGCTTCTGGCTCCCCCTTTCTCATTAAGCCCCTGCTATATATCAGAGCCAGGTCATCCTGGACTCCCAGGAGATGGACAAGAGATGGAAGAAGGCTGAACTGTAGCAGAGAGATCCATACTTGGAAGAGAGTGGGACGCCATACATGTTTCCCTACCACATCCAAGACAATGGCAAGGTGAAGACCCTCATGCCCAGATCCTGACTCTTCCCAGACAGCTCAGAACAGCTGGGAAGTGGGCATCTGGGGAGGAAGGAGACACCTTTCCCATAGGAACCTCTGTCAGATGCTCTGGCTGTGTGCTTCTGCCCTTCCTTCTTGATGGCAGTATCACAGAGCACTTAAGTGAGGACTTTCAGCATTGCTGAGATCAACGTAACTCATTTATTGACAATATTTACCATCGGTTTGCGGCAGCATTTTTTCCCCTCCAAGTTCTCTTTTATTCATGAATGGTTGTTTGTCATGTTATGAAGAAAATACCCTTGAAATCTGACAGTAGGCAAATTTTTTACTCCTACATTTTAGCCAGATAAGGAGTCGAAAACTCATTTATGGCACAATCCTAACCAAGTATTTTTTTCAGCATTTTGAAGAGCAGGAAGCTGAAACACTGTTGGCTGTCTACAAGAAGGATTGTCAATGCCTAATGTGAGTATCTTACTTATTTAGCCAGTAAAAATAAGCCCACCTTTCCAGATATCTAGTCATCAGTTTTTCAGATGTTTTGCTTGCAACTAGGAACGGATTCATTAAAGAACATAAATAGTTGATATCAAACAGAAATTCTGTTGAAGGGTAGTATTTTTCTGAAAATATCTATAAGCTAATATATAACAAGAAATGCAGCCAGCAGAGGGCTGGGCATGACTAATCAGTTTTGGGGTGAGTGTTCATAGGAATACACAATGTCCCCTATGCTCTACTGTGACTCACACAGAACAGCAAGGGACCACCCTGAGTTATCTATATGTTCATACACAGCAAACTAGATACATCTCAGCTTTAAATAATCCATTTACCTTTCCCGTTTTCATTAAGTTGTGCTGCAGGAGAAACCTTGCACCATGACCACAGCAGGGTGTGCACACTTTTCCCATGAATATGCACAATTTCTGAGGTAGTGAAATAACGACACCCTAGCCATGTCATCTAGCTGGGACAAAACATGGTTCTGGCGAACAGAAAATGTAGTTCTAAATTATTTTAATGGAATGTGTGGGACGTGAGGTTACTGTGTACAGAAGGCTTAAATAAATATTTCCATGAAGATACACAGATCCCTATGTACTGAGACATCTTCTAAAATCCTGAAGTTTAGACACCCTCAGTAGCTATTTCTTCCCTACTGCTGCCTAGACGACCACAAATATTAATTTATAATTAGGTCCCTGAAGATACTAACTGTAATTTTGTTTAAACAAATACATTATTTTGCCTTAAAATTGACTCTGCTATGTTTCCTAAGATGACTACCATTTAAAATACACATATTTTATTATCTGCAATGTGTAATCATTTTTTCATGGCAGTACGTTAGTGTATAAAGATAGGATTTCTGAGTAGAATCTTAAGGTAAGCCTTCCATTTAAGTAGCAAAAATATATAATTCACAGCAAAGAATGTATTTATTACAAGATTTAAAAGCAAGAAAAGAATTTCCATAAATGTGTGATTTTCAACTTACACAGTAAAAAAGATAACTGGAAGAAACTAAGCATCTTTATAAGCTGGTTATGTGACAGCCAATGTGAAGATTTGCTACTTTGAGACTCTGAAATGAGATTGTCTGGAAATTGCCTTCGATATTTTTTCTAGTCTCAACTGAAATGAAAAAAAATATGAAAAACGGGTTACACTTTAATTTTCTCCCATTTTTAATATCATAAGATAGTGTAAGTCATACAGCAAAATGTCCTGTAGACACAAAGCTATGAGACTGATGGATTTTCGTTAGGATATGTGACACTTTAAAGTTCTCTCCCTATAGCATTCAGCTGCTGTATGAACTAATTTGTTTTAGTGAAAGTAGAGCTTCATTTTATTTAATTCAAAATAGTAGCACTGGTCTCTAAACTTCTGCTGTAAGCAGCTCTGCAGTTAATGTCTGTAGTGTGTTCTGTGCATTATCAACACTGTGATCTGAAAAATCAGGAAGCATGTATAGGCTATTTAATTCATCAGCATCCCCTCTATGGCACCCTCCAGCAGGGAACTGATCCTCCTTACCAGGGCTTTGCTTTGTCTCATTTTACATGGTCCCAGGGATGGGATTTAGTACTCTAATAGCTATTGCCCTGTGAAAGAACCAGACACCTCTGATTTGGATTATAGTCAACAGCACTTACAGGAGCCTCTGTTTCAATTCAGGAGATAACTCACTTTCAGAGATGGCTCAGGAGAGGTGAGAGAGCACCCTTCAAAACATTGCTTGTCCTGATGACTTGCATTAATAAAGCTTCAGAAAGCTGCATTTATTTGTCTTGAGATGGAACCATAGACACTGTAAGCTCAAAATAAATGCAACATACCAATTATTTGGAAGCAATCCTCTCTTATTTGCAAAACAGAAACAGAAAACACTCCTCAGATCCCCTAATCCAGACACACAAATCCACATGCAACATTTTTGCTTGCTTGTTGTCCTCTCTTTGCCCTTGTTTCACACAATGAATGCTCCTTTCAACATCGAGGGAAGGGTCTTCATTTCTGCCCTACGGCTCATGGAACCAGGGGTGCTGAGAAGCAAAAATGTCCTTTTACAGGGCGAGCCCTGAAGTTCAATCTGTCAGAGTCACCCAACAGGATGGGAGGAAGACTCCTGTCTCTCACTGCCCTCCATTTCATTCACATGTACTAGCTCTTCAGCCTTCTGCCACCATCTTCACCAGCAGCCCCAACCCTAGGGTATGTTCTCTTTTTGACCACCCTATATTAGATGATCTCCCCTTGTGCAACTCACTTGCAACCCTAATTGTTGTGACAACGTTTGCCACTTAGATAGCTCTTTTACCTTCAAAGCACTTCACAAACATCAATTAATCCAAACCTAGATTAATTAATCTGACAATTAATTTGCTATATATCCAGCAGTTACAATGAAGAGTAGCAAACCAGTGCCTATTAAAGTAATCAGAATGAGTTCCCTTGACTAACAAAAACGAGATCAAGCTCATTTCTTGAGTCTATTTCTCTCCTGCAATCTGGTATTTTCTTCCCTGATATCTTCAACTGCTTTATCAAGAATACTGCCAAGGACTGGGGAGAGAAGAAAAGGAATTAATGAGTTAATTAATGAGTAATTAATGAGTTTTGATTTAAGGATGATCCTAAATCTTACACCCCACCTGTACAGAGTTTATGAAGATTGATTGGATCAGTCCTTGACATGCTCAGATAAATCAGGGTTCTGAAGATGCTGCTGTGACTAATGAATTCAGGAGACATATTATAAACTGACTGCTAAATTATATATTAACCTAAACTGATAAAACAGGGTGAGGAGCTGCAGCAAATTGCCCACAATCAGTGTAGACATTGTGAAGCCAGGCACTTGAGCAGTTAATCATCAGTGCAGTGCCTGCAAGGACCAGCATGGAGAACAAGAGGAACAGGAGGGAGAAAGCATGATAAACCTTTAAGAATTGTAGCTTTCTAACATATCATTTACTAGAAGAGTAGGTCCAATGGCATTTATGCAAAGAGATCTCAGAAATTGGCTTTTACATTGTGACAGTTACTTTAATTTTATAATAATCCTCAAAATAATGTATCATCCTCTCAGAAGACTGGTTTAAAACTCCTACTCTGGTAAAGCAGTAAGTACTTGTACAAATATTTCTATTATCTTATTAAATAAACACCACATCCCAATATTTAAGCCTACTTTTTGTGTGTTTCTTTTGAGCACCAACAAGGTATGTTTTATTACCTAAAATTGTCAGCTGCATAGTCAGTTTTACACAAACTTTTTTGGAAATTCATAAGATGATAGTGTCCTTAAAATGACTAATAAATCAATACTATTCAGAGCATAAAGAAAGAGTTGTACCCTCCAAAAGTGCGGCAACTGTTCTAAAGATGCCAGGAAAATGCCCTGATCTAATGAAAAAAATGACTTGCTGAAAAAGTCAGTTGAAAGCATCTTCTGATTCATATTAAAGCCATATAAGGTTTGAGTCCCCCTTTCTTGTTGTTGAGGAGTTTCAATAAGAAGGACCCCATAGGCAAATACCTCTTCAGCAACACCATGATAAGCAGGCAGGGAATGATTGGCTCCACTGGCATTAGTTTTGTGAGTAAACTGAACAGGGAAAGTGGCATTAATTTTTTGAGTAAATTGAAGGGGGCAAGATAGAACTGCGTAGTTATTCAGATATGGCCAAAATCAATCAAGTGAGTAAACAATCCTATGTTGTAATGCATTCTTAGTGCCAGTCTCTTTCTACATGGAAGCCCAAAGAAAACAGCAACAAATGAGCCTTATCTTACAGAACAGCGTCAAATCCTTCAGTTCATGCTCTTCTAATCATCATTTGACACTGCTTGAATTGCCTCTGGGCCACATGCTTTTTTAAGTCCTGCACAAATTACTGCTATTGACCACAAACCGTATCTTTCCACATTAGTGCTTCAAACACTCTATGACAGCTAAACTGAGAAAGAATAAAAGCACTAATGGATTTGTCTGAATGTATGACTTATTGCTTGTCTCTAAAGCCTTTCTTGGCCTTCTCTACAGGTTCTGCTCAGTTACTTTCACCACTGACTTTCAGAGATACTGAGAGCTTTTTGAAGGATTACAGTTTATAATATATCCATATAAGCAGAGCTGTAGTCAAGTCTTAAAGCTCGTTGAAAGCTTATTGATCTAGAGAACACTACAGCTATAACTCGGAGAACACCAAAATAACCACTGCTATTTGCCTTTCCTTAACTCAGAATGGAGCAGCGGATATACTTAGAGACCTTAAGAAACATTTTTCCCCTAATCCATCATTTTACATGAAAGATTCAACCCTTTGAAGAAATCAGAAAGAAATATGGTTAGAGCTATTTGAGAAAGACCCAACTTTCCACCCTCAAAATGCCATAACACACCATGAGGAAGAAATTATTAAATTATAATAGTTTCAAAATATTTAAATTATATTCATTTTAAAAATTAAAAAGTTGTTGCCTATTTCCATCCAGCATAATATCAAAATCTTTCTCAACTACTGTGGACCTTCTACTGTTTATTTTGTAAGCAAGGACCACATTATACAATTGTATCAATGAGGTGGAAGAAGCACTGCAGAGATCATTAACTTCAGCAAAAACGACTTGCTAAAAAAATATAGAAAATTCATGGCCTACAAAAATTCACATTGGACAGGCCAATGTATTCTATTTATAAAGGTCCTAATAGGGGAACGAACTGAACATCACATTACCTTTACACTCCTGAATGCATCTCACTAGCAGTAGAGCATCACAAATATACTGGGGCCTACAAGCACGTGCAGATAGACCTCTCAGCAGAAAAACAAACATCGTTCATGTGCTAAGACACAGACTTGCTAAGTCTCCCAACAGATTGGATGGACAGAATCAAGGAAGTCAACTGGTCATAAAAGAGAATGGGGAAGAATGGCAGAACCAGGTTGTAACCTCTTTAGAAGCACTCAGCAAGAAGCAACCTTCTCATGGTTGCCCAAAGGTAAGCAGCAGCAACATTGAAGGGCTTCATGCTGCAAGGACCTGTTCATACACACAAAAGTCCTACGACCTGGTGTATGTAACAGCCGTGGTAACCACTGTTGTGGGTCTCACTCAATTACACACATAAATGTCATCAAGATCATCAACTGCAGTCTGGTTTACGCAGAGGTGAAACAATAAATGAAATGACAACAATGACAGTTGCAACATATGGGATTTTGGAAAGTAGAAAAATATCTAATAGACTATTCTTCTTTTGAAAATTTCCCTTATGCGTGTGGAAGATGAAAAGGACTTTATGCAGATGTGACACACACTTCCCTGTCTCCTTGCAGCTTATCACTTTACCTTCAGCAACAAGTTTCTTCCATTTTTTTCCCTTTTGGGGGGCTCTTTTTCTGCTTTTCCTTATGAACAGAATTTTTTCCAGTGAAGTTCTCTGTACAACCTCAGCAAAAGATATTCTTACTTTATGTCATGTGCACTGTTTGGCCTGTGCCTCTACAGCACCTTGTTAGGTGTTTATTTTCCAATATTACAATATCTAATACCAGAACAAAAAGAGATTATTTTTCCAGTCTATATTACCAGGACTTTTCTAGAAAATTAGGAACTCTACAACTATTAGAATGAATGGACAGTAGGTGATCCCCGACAGGAGATACAATGCAAGCCTCTGTTTCACATAAACCTTGGACAACAACATACCTCACATGCTGAAATCAGATTTGAATGCCGAAGTCCCACAATTCATAGAACCTTCAGCACTGCAGACTAGGATAACAACTGCTCTCAGAAGGATTGTATCCCTCACTCAGATGTCTCAATAATTACTGTTGCGAATGGAATCTCTTCACATATTAGAAAAGCAATGCTCTACTTTTGGATCAAAGGGGTACTTGTTCACTTCTACGCATACACAAATTTTCTGTACCATTAGCGTTAGAAGAACCAGACTTTTCAGATGGTTTCAATGTCTAGGAACAAAAGCTCATTAGGTTCATTAATCTATCTGTTTTTCATAATAAAACCTAGAGCAGCAATAATTGCAATAAAGTTTTACAAGGTGTCCTGTGAGGAATAAACAATAACTGCTCTCTGCACTACAGCTACATAATGCAAAACTAGATTTTTTTTTTAAAGTCCATAAGGAATTTAAATTAGTAGACTTTGTAAAGGATGTAAAGACTTTTGATGAACACTCTAATTATGGGTTGCTTTGATTTCAATGACCTTGCTTATCTCTCTAAACAGACATTTTAAAACAAGGAAGCATCAAATGTCCAGGCAGTGTAAAGGCTGCTTTGGGTGCAAGACTTACAAAGAGCAAACTTCTGTAAGTTAAAGTAATAGTTTTAGTGTATTTTTGCCGTGTTAATCCCCATCCCTCATAACACACATCAGACCACTAAGCTCCATACCCATGTGATTTCAGTGGCAGAGATGAGAGGCTCCTAATAGCCTATCAAGGCAAGCAAAATGTAGCAACAGCTGCAATGCCTCTGCTGTGGTCATGAAGTATCCCTCCATTTGCAGAGCTTCCACAAGCTGACATTTCCCTTGGAGCATTTCTGGTGCCTTTTAAAGCCTTACCTTAGGTTATGCCTTCCAGAGTATATAAAAAAGACACAGTAGGTTCAGGTAAAAAACTGCCCAACCTTATACAATTACTGATCACCATGATGGAGCAGTCCTGGTAAGAAGCTGATCCTCAGCAAGGCAGCTGGAACATGCTAAATCTCCCCACATTAAATATGGCACAGGGAATTTTTCCAATGCTTAGCAGTAAGATAGTGCTTATGTAATTTATGAAGTGAAACAAAGCAACTAAAGTCAAATGTTCCAAGATATGGTAGGATAAAGACTGCAATGCTTAGTCAACATAAATCAAAGCATAAATATTCATACAGTGCTAAACTAATCACAGACACTTCACCTCTTCTAATTCTTATAATTTCCACTCTTGCATCCTTGATGCCATCAGAATGTTGAAGATATAAATCACAATCAACGTAACCAGTATAAATCCACTTCTGTAGAGTTGTGCAGCTATAAAGATGAAAAGAAAGGCTTGCAGGGACAAGGAAACATTTTTATTGGAGAACTTGGTATAGTAAAAAAACCCACAAACTCTTTGCTTAACATTTCTTAATTTAGTATTAACCTTAAACCATATTTGAATATATGAACAGTTGGATTCAGCCTTGATTTAACCCAAATCAGCCACAAGATGATGAATTTTTCAACACAAAGCTCCAAGTTTCCCACAATCAGTCTTTCTGCTGACTAGTAACATTGTCATCACTTTGCAGCCATGTAATTCTTCATAATTCAGAGTTTGTTTTATAGATGGTCCCCAGACATAAAAGTGAGGAAATAGTATTTAAAATGGTGGCAGAGGTGCCACTTCCTTTGAGTGTACTTCCACCAGTTAAATGATGCTGGGTTCAAATTATCCAACTGATTGGTAAAACCAGCCCCATCATTTTTTGAGAAGTATAGTGCATAATCTACTGATTAGAGTGGATTACTGCTTCTCTGCACCCTTCATTTGATTGTGGTAATCATAAAGCAGCTTTATGATCATCATCTCCATCAAAGAGGAAGGTAGTGCAGAGTACTTCCAATCTTCAGTTAGAAACAGGGAGACAAACTTGTTTTCTGTGAGTAAAACTATTCAGAAAGCAGGAATAACTTCTGACCTTAAGCCTGCGGTCCTGGTCTCCACTGCACAGAGAATTTACGGATACTTTAAAGGTCTTCCAGGCTGGATTTAAGTTATTCATCACAACCTGTGAGTGAAAAGAAAGGAAAGGAACGGTTAACATTTGCACATCTCCAAACAGAATGCTAACAAGAGCCACAATTTTCAGTATCATACATTCACTAGGAAGAAAAAAGCAGAGCTCAGCTGGAGGTTTGCAGAACAACATGCCTGGGATATGTGTCCTGCAGCAACCTGGAGTTTGCAACACTACTCCTCTGGAAAGCCTCAAAAAGAAGCACAGAAGGAAAAAGGAGCCATAAACTGACCACATTACAGAGACTGCCCCAGCACTGCCATGCGTCGGCAGGAATGCAGTGCAAAAGGGAAAGGTCGGGGAATAAATACCTGAACTGAAAGCCATAGAACAGATGAAGGACTGGGCAATGGGGATGGGCAGCATCAATTTACAGACACGCAGTCTGCCTTGCGAGGAAGACTTTATGGGATCTATAACAGACAGGCACATAACCCTGCATACCTGGCACAGTGCCACCCTGCATACTTAAATGCTGCTTTTTAACACTACCTGCCATTACCATGGAAGCAGTAATGGCACCAGGACGTAGGAAACAAATGTAAAGCACCCAGGTTACAAACCTCTTCAGCATCAGCAAACTAAGAGGAGGTAGAGAGGACGCAACATAGACAGACAGACTACAGACTATCCTAATTTCGATGGGAGATATGATGCTGTCTGTAGCATGGTTTGGGTTACATATAATATGTATAACTCCTGACCTTCAAACACAGCATTAATTTTAATTAAATTTGGATCTTTGGTCTAAGTACCATCTTCCCTTATTGATGTGCATAAGTCAAGACCCGATACCCATTAATCAATGATTACACAAGAGACAGGAGTGTTTTTAAATGTGGGAGCTTGTAATACCCTCTTTTGACCTGGGAAGTATAAACTGTTCCTCCTGACAGTCCACATATGTTATTGGAAAGTAAACCAAACCCTATTCCTTACCTCAGTCCTGTGAACAAGTTGTTGGGTTGCATCATCATTCACCCGGAAAATCTCTAGAAAAGGATCAGATTTGCTGAAAAAATCCTAAAATAAAAGACAGGTTACTCTTGACACTTCGGTTTCTTCAAGCTTTTCAGGTACAGTGCACTGATGGTTCCCTGACTGCTAATGAAAAAGGAGAGCCACCATGGTTTTAGTGAGACCTTTTGGTGTCTCTCAGCAGTATTTCATTGTTCCACAAGGATTTCCATGGCACTGCTGCTGTTCTCAGTTTGACTATTCCATCAGAGTAGGCAGAACAGTAAGGTGTCATTTTACAGCCTTTTCCCTTCTTATTCAGCGTAAGAAAGAGCCACAGGATTAACTTTATCCATTAAATCAGAGAAGTTATTCTTCTCTATAGGCCGTATCCAACACCACAGACCTCCACCTCGATTTTGGGAAGGGAGGAATTCTGTTTGCTCTGCTAGTGTTTCTATTTCTGTGGCCATAATGTCACAAAGCTTTAGTATAAAAATGACTGTAATATGCATAGTTCTACAATTTTCTCCTCACCAAATGCCCACCATACTTATTTTTTACTATCTTTTTACTATCTGGATAGCCATTGGGACAGGAACAGCTTTGGATAAGGTGCTAGCAGAAGTCTGGGCATATCGCTGCAGTAAAATTTGTCTTCAGGCCATTTTTACAATTCTGCAATTGCAAAACAAGTAAAGAAGTCAGGGCTTTGAAAAGGCAAACTTGAATTTGAACATCTGGAAAAGGAAATGATTCCCTGGGGACCACCTTGGGAGAGGCTCAAGAGCTTTCCTAGCAGATCTCCACTCGGGCGAATTCACTGCATGTTGCCCAGAGAGGTTGTGGATGCCCCATCCCTGGCAGTGTTCAAGACCAGGCTGGCTGCGGCCCTGGGTGACCTGGTCTAGTGATTGGCTCAGTGCAGGGAGGTTGGAACTAGATGATCTTTAGGGTCCCTTCCAACCTGGCCATTCTATGATTCATATTTTAATGTTTAAATGATTAACGTGATGCATTTGGTGGTTTTATAATGCACATTGTTCTTCAGTATGTGCAGTAGTTACACACAGTAACAACATAAGTACATGTCTTGAACTTGAAATATTTCCATTATTGATCACCTAGTTTAACACATCTTATAGTACATTAGTTTTCAGAGCATGACACTTGTTAAAATTCAGGTTTGTGGGTCAAGTCAGAGGTCCCTCAGAAAAGGGCTAAGGTAGCCAAAAGTGATTAATAATTCTGAACATTCTTTGGCAGCAAGACAAAAGCAGTATTAGCTTGTATTTTGAAGATGCTGCAGAATCTTTCCCAAGCAATGATAACTGCTTCTCCCAGAACAGGAAAAGCTGTTTGCCTTCCTTAGGGCTTGTAATTTGTTATAGCTATCATAAAACCATAGCTGCTTGTTATGGTAATTGTGATACAGCTTTTAATACATTAGAATCTTTCCAAAAGTTATTGTTCCACTGTGAAGTGTTCTCAGTAGATCTCTTGAGACAAAGATGTGCCTTCTGGGCTGACTGGGCTTCAATAAACACAAAAACAATCACTGCATTAAAAAAATATAACCTTTATCTTTGCAAAGTCAGTTAACTAAAGGAGATTTTTCATACCTGTGACCTTCCTATAATTTTTCTCTGAATATTTCAGCTATTCCTCCAGGAAAAACTGAGGAGGTTTTACTTGTTTTATAGCTTCTCTAAAATTCTTGCCGTTTTATGTAGAGTTAAAAAAAAGACAACCAACCAAACAAGAAACAACAAACATATCCTGCCTGTTAAAATACACCACCAAATTTTGTTAATCTGCCAGAAATGTGTTGTTCACATCTTTTTCCTTAGTGGAGGAAACATACATTTAAGGACTACAGCCCAGATCCTCTTTTAAGGAGTTTTCTTTTAAGGGTGGAGGAAGAAAATTCTTATCCATTCAAAATACCGCTGACAGTAGTGGATGCAAAGAATTTATCTTTATAACTTTAAGGTACATCCAGAACTTCCCCTCACTCCTTCCTTTATCAGCAAGTTGTGAGACATTAGGATTCAACTTCTCTTCCACCCTCAGAGCTACTAATGCAGGAATCTTGGGGATTACCCAAGGTGACCCTGTGTAATAGAGAATGAATGATGCTTCCACAGGCTTCCTCTTTCAGGAGACTCCAAGGCCAGTTCCAGCTCTCAGTCTGCTTCCCTGTTATATCTCTATTCAGGTCTTCACTCCTCTGATTAGGGAGAGGCATGCAAAACCATGCTTGGGATGTTACAAGATGGGCTCTTCTCAACTCTCTGATGGTTCTTTAGGACCTTGATGTGACATTGGAGCATTCATGCTTTTTCACCATGGGTTGAACTATGCAATTTAGGCAATTTCAAACTTTAATAACAATAATTACTAAAAGTGCCTTGCAGCTAATGACAAAGTTCATTATAAGTTATACCAAAAGCCAAAGCTTTTTCTTATAAATGAGGTGAGCCAAGGTACAGCCAGGTTCAGAACCATATCTCTGGCTGGAGGAAATGGAAAGACTTCTTTCAATTGTAAAAGGCTTCCAGAGATTTTCAGCAGTTGAAGACAGGAGTTTTGATTCAAATAACGCACAAAGAGTCATTGCTTGAGTTACTACATCATCTAGGAATTTTTTATTAGATGAAGCCCACCTTGACTGGACATATTAAAATAGCAAGAATGGCAATATTCTTGCAATATTTCATAACAATCCTCCTTAACTTATCCCCATGAAGTATTAAAATCACTCTTTAAAAGTGTTGCCCAAACAACACTGACCTGGCCCAGAAGCACATTTTGGCAGCATCCTTTTAATTTATACCAAAAAGAGCTGTAAGCAATCCTAATATTTACACTAGATTACAGATTATATTTGTGGAAAAGGAATGACCAAGTGGAGTCCTATGATGTTGTATATGTTCTTCCCCTTTTTCTAGATCTGACAGCATGTAGAACAGGAAGAAACTTGGGTCTAACTTTGGAAATCACAGATAGCTGTCTGAAGAGAAGTTGCTAAATCTCCAATTTGACACTTAAATAAATGAGGCAATTCAGAAACACCAAGACTCCAGTAACTCTGAAGGCAAAGGTAATTCATCTTCCAGATGAATTCAGGTCCTGATCATTTATGATTGTTAATCGGTATCCACCGAGAGGCCCCGGGCCGGCAACCGTATCCACCGAGAGGCCCCGGGCCGGCAACCGTATCCACCGAGAGGCCCCGGGCCGGCAACCGTATCCACCGAGAGGCCCCGGGCNAAACATTCTTCAAAAACTAACAGAGCTGCATAGAAGCAGTTATTCTACATGACTTCCCATCACTTCAGTCTGTAGAAGGAAAAAATTCCAGTCCCAGTTTGGTCTCAATATGAAGCCTACTCCCAGTCTAATGGAGTCAATGTAAAGATGTCTTTTACTTCAGAGAGCTGTGGAGCCCTCATAGTCGGTTGCTTTTATAGCACTTGATCTTTGGTTCAGGAAAACCATGGAGTTATCTACAAACCCACATGCTCTCAAAATGAGTGCTACGGTCGCCACTTAAGACAACAAATGCCCTCCTGTTGTGGGACTGTTACAAAAAAAAAGGCATACAACCACTTCATAAACGACAGTGTTATAAACCACACAAACTAGAAGGCTCAATGAAGCCCACATGGCATATTTTGTCCTGGCATTACCCAAACCTCATGTGCTTGACCTGACTTTTCAAAGGGCAGAGCTACATGAAAGATGCCAGCTATTTAGAAAGCAAACCTAAGTAGACCATCCATTCCAACAAACACTTGGTGGTACCAAACTCAAGCTTCAACAAGACAGCAAAGCAAAGACTGTGACAAAACATAGCCTGTGGCAGTGGGATCTGTGCAACAGAGGTTTGCTCAGCCACTTTCAGGTTGCATCACACAGCAGAGCAATTACTCCCTGATGATGGCTGATGGCATAGGCATACAATACTGAGACCTATATAGCAAGTATACTAAATGCAAGAGTTCTTGTGCCTGAAAACACAGCAAGAGCAGAGGCAATGGAGGCAAGTACTTGGTTAACAAAAACTTCTTTCATTGGGAAATGATCCTGAGCACAGTAATGCTATTTACCTGTACGTTATAAATGAATTCCAGTACTATACATCGTTCTGTGCATTTTCTGATTACCTTAGTTTTTCTGGCACTTTTAACCAAAAATATTACTCCTCAGTTACAGCCTGATTTTGAAAATCTGATGTATGTACCCAAAAGTACTCTCACTGATTTGATTTTAAGCTACGCACATAACAAATGTTTACAAGCACACACCTGGAACATCAGAATTATAAACTTTGGTATGGTGTTACCATATGTTTTGAATTAGAAGCAGGTTCATGTAAAGATGGGACTAAATACTAATGGTAGATCTTTAATTAAAGCCTTGTTATCTAAAAAGGGTCACAGTCTTACAACTTCCATTAATTACAAAGATATTCCCCAGATTTCCTCAAATAATTATGTCTGCTATTACACTAAAATAAGAGAGAGCATGCCTCACAAGCAATCACCTGAATTTCTTGTGCTGTGTTGCTTGAGGTGCTCATTATATATCTATTGCTAAACAACAATGGGTATTTTCAGGAAGAGGTAGTCCTTAAAATGAAAAGTAGTGTATTTAAGTCCCTTTTTATCACATTCAAGCTACATTTTGTTGAACAAAATGTAAATCATGACTGGGTCATTATGAAGTTTTCTAGCTGTATTTTAAGATGCTGACTTCTACCATAACATCTTCACTTATAGAAACTTCACTTCCCCTAAGCACTTCTGATCAGTGGCATTTTAAATAACTAAACTGTCTTGGTTATAGCATAATTAACTTGTCTTGGTTTAAATTAGATTCTCTTGAGGTGATTTTTTAAATCACTTCACAACTTGCACAACTTTCCTCAAAGACTCATTGTGAACATTCATCTGAAATCTCTGATGTGTTTAATAATATAAAGCAAAAGATGTCTGTCAGAGAAAATATCATCAAATAATATTTGCAGGCATTCTTATATCTTTCAGTAAGGTTAATATCAAGCAGCTTACCTTGTCATCCAATTTCCGTGCACTGAATGAAAGTTCAACGTAGTCATCGTTGCCAGACAGTTCCTCAGCAATCACCTAAATGGAAAGCTACAGTTGAGTCTTGGATGGGGTAATGAAACAGAAGAAAGATGTCATTTTCTAGCAAGAAGACTGCAGATCTCATTAGGAAACTCAAGTGTGGTACAAGTTGCTATCAGGAAGGGTTAAGAGCATTCTGTGGCAGCTGTCAGCACAGGAGGAACAAGGATGCCTGGCAGGCCACCCTAAAGAAGATCCATGAGGAGACATGGAGAAGGGGATGTTGGGGACAAAGCTGGAGATGCGCTCTTGGAAAGAGGTGTTCCCTGCTAGAGGAGGTATCTCTGAGTGCCTGCACTCACAGGTTAGCCTACACTGGAGAGGGACTATGGCCTGTGTGGAAGCCCATAGCAGAGCTGTGAAAATGAGTAAGAAACAAAGAGCAACAAACTAGAAGTCACAGTGCTCTGACCCTGACCTGTGCCACCCACCACCTCACCGAAGGGACTGAGCATGACAAACAGTGATGGCAAAATGAGTGGAAACTATGAAGAGGGTAAAAGAGGTGTCAAACTGAAGTTGAGTCCAGGGACAGGCAAGGGAAGGTGTTTTCCCTAAGAGTTTGTCATATTTATTTCTCAATACCTGAATTGGTAATTGAAATTTATGTTAATTAGAAATTAATTCAATTAAGTAAAATTTCCTCAGTTGCAACTATTCTGGCTGTGACACCTCAGAGCAGTGAACTATGGTATTTCCTCATGTAAATATTCACATGCAGCCGTGAGGGGGCAGAGATGCTTAACCGCGCACTAAAGTACCATCACACGTTGATAAGGCATTACACAAAGGACTAACAACATACCGACAAAGCATACCAAGCCAAGAACTTTCAAAATCCTATGAAAAGCTCATAATTCAGTACACTGAACAAGTTAATAAACTAGTATTTGTAACTTCCGTACTTGACAGACACCTAGTAGGTCCCTAGAGCCAGAAAAAAAGATAAATGATAATCGATTTTGACTTACTCTGTTGAGACATCGAGGTTTTCACACAAGTGTTATTTAAGTTCAGTTTTCTGTCTTTAGTACCACAGGCCAGAAGCCAATGCAAGTAACTAAGGTCCATATTTCACAGTTATCATCCAGTGTTAGGTCAGCAGGGACTACTAACTCATTTTCTCTCATATTCTGTATATCTCAGCATTAATTTTTGCAAGAACACTCTTCTAACAAGCCTAACAACTGTAGTTGAACTACAGCATTTGTGTTTTCCCAAGACCGAACTCCTTTGTGCCACTCATAGAACAGGAGGGGATCTAGAACACCATAGGGATGGGTGAGAGGAAGTGTGCCCGGAAAAACCAGCAGGAAAAAAAGCACACCAACTTAGTCAGGGAGCAAAATTCTCTCTCCTGATTCTACTCACATGAGCAGGGAATTCTTTTCCAACCCAAAAATTGAGTTTGCCTCATGCACTGAAGTAAATCCCTTCGTAGCCAGGCACCAATGAAGACATTGAGAAAGTAAACTTCCTGCGCTCTCAGAAAATACTATTTCTCACAGTCTGCTGCCTTTTCTGTAGCTGAAGGCAGAAAAAAACCCAAACAATCAAGCCAAAAGAAACTCATCTGGCTAATCGCACATCAAGGAAAAAATTCCTTCTCAACCCCATGAAGCAAGAGAGCAGAGATTCTTAAAGCAGAATATTTTATTATAGTCTTTTGTCTTAATGCAGAGCTGCAAATGTCACGAGCACACTAGGTTCAGTACAGGCAAGCTTGATCTCCCCAAACTAGTCAGCAAAGGGAAAGATAAAAGAGGGTAATCCATTGACTTGCAGACTTCAAGATACACATGGGGCTGTAACTATCCAGTCAGCAATTGCATTACAACACTGATAAAATACCTAATCTCAACAAACCTCTGCATTTGCTGTTGCTGGAGTATGTGTTTCTGAGTTGTCAGAAACTGGAAACAGTTGAGAAATATCAGACTCCTTCATGTGTCAAAATGAGTTTCTGAAGGTTCTAGACCTTTGACTGAAAGTAACCATGCAGCACAACTTCCTTGCTGTCATGGAAGTACTTTTAATAGTACTAAATATTGTGCTTTGGTACAAGTGATACATAATTTGTTGCAATTTCCTTACAACAAGCATTTGTCAGAAACGGTAGAAGTAAAATAAAAAATTCAAATACATTTCTCAATCAAGGGTTGTTTTTGTGACTTAGCAGGATGCTTTTAGGGAGAATTAGTCACATTAGATATTTCTAAATAACAGGAAAATAGGAGTGTGTTTAAGACTGACTTACTGTTATAGATGACTTTCCTGCTGTGTTCCCATGTTTGAGTAAGGACTTGGAGAGTTTCCTCTGAGAAACAATCTGCATAAAAATAGAAACAAAGGATAAAAAAAATCAGAATCTGTAGTAAATACATAGTGATTTCATTTTTATGTTGCCTTTTCTCGTGTATCAAGGTAGTGTCTCAATTCACAATCAGAGTTAGCACTGTAAGACCATGACTGAGAAGAAAGTTTCTCCAGGAAGCTTGCAGACAGGATGCAACAGAAGGACAAAACAAGCAGAAGAGGTCAAGCAGAACAGGAAGAACACAATTCACTGAGTTGAACAGAATAGTGCAAACATCATCTCAATTCTTGCCCTGGCAGTGATAGCGGGACAGAAGTAAGCTTTAAATAGACTTAAAAGACAGTAAGAGGGGAGCTGGTATAAGGCAAATCTATCAGAGATGCCTTCAAACCCTCTTTATTTCTATAGGAAATTCAAATTCATTTCAAAGAAAAGGACTTTATTTTATTTCAAAATATCAGCAACTCAAAATTCAGGACAGAAGAAAGCAATCTGCTCCATAGTTTTAGTTCCAAAATTGTTTCCTTTGCTTACTATTTTCTCTAGAAATCAGCATTGCAAATTAACTTGTCTATTGACCAATTTATAAATGTTATTCAAATAAATGTTGTGAGAGTAATGCTGACAAAATATGTTATTTCCTCTATCAATAATCATTATATTTCCCTAAGAACCAACCAGACAATGAATTACAGCAGCTATGGGGCTGGGCCCATTTACCTCCATGACCTCTCACCCCTCCCTAATATGCATAGACAACTTTGTAAGATACATGAAGCTCTTCCGTTGAAAGCTGTGGGTATTGAGCTCTGGGGCTCCACACAGGTGGCAGATAGATGGCTCACAGCTTTAGAGAAGATCATTTATTCTGACATTCCCATTAGGAGATCACATTAGTAAGTCTTGATCTCTAAGCCGTTAGCATCATTGTGACACAGTAAGCTCTCTGCACATGCAAATATGTGTATCTGGGTGCAATCATTTACCAGTTGTTAATTAAGTGGCCAGTAAAATGAATCTGCCATCTGGCAACAATGTGCCAACATTGTTGTCTCAAACTGTAATTAGCAATTTAGGATCCACAAACTATCACTGCAATAACTGTTAAGGAACCTATTTTCCTTAGCAGTTAATTGCCCTTTAGTTCACACACTGTACAAACCAGCTGTTATTGGTTAAAAGAACAATTTCTGAAGAAGCTGCCGTCAATTTATTGCTTATGTGTCAGCGTAAATCTTGTTCTGAACATTATCATTAAAAGCATTTGCTGACCTGATTGCCAGACAGCAAGTCCTAAACAAGGACAACTTGAGGGTCTAGAAAGTATTTGTTTTGAGTTCAGAGTTACAGAGATAGCTGAACTGGCAAATAGCTTAGAAGAAGATCATTAATTATAGGTCTTCCATTTGTCAGGAGTGTCTGTTTTGACTGCTACTTAAAACCCCTTGGCATTTAAACTTTAGAGAAAAAGGTGTTTTGTCCAAAACTGATGTGAAAAAGTACAGAAAGCAAAAGACTCTCTTCTTTCTAAAACGGAGATAGCAGAATCCAGTTCAGCCCTAGTAAACCTCATTAAATAGCCAGAACATGTTATTTCATGAACATTTTATTAGAAGCATGATCTATCAGTGAACAAATGGATGTAGAAACCTCAGAGACTTAAGAGATTAACCTAAGAGAGACTTAGGAAGTGAAGTTCATTTGCAGTTACAGCTACATATAAACTACAACTCCATTTGGCTCTGAGACAGCCCCGTGTCCAATAAAACTTATATTGCATATGTTTGCAAGAGGAACAGCAACAGAATGTAAAAGCCACTGCTATGTTTCAGAGAGGGAGGATATGCACATGAAGTTATTCCTATTTATCAAATATGCAATCATCTCAACAGAAGAACATCATCTCAACTAGATTTCTGTTCTCTGGTGCTAAGGGACATCAGCTCCATGGACTACACTGGAGGGGGAAATTCCCTTGAAGATAATCTTAATTTGCCTTTTTACATACATGCCCAAACAGGATAAGGCCAGATCTCCACACATGCTCCATACTGCTGTAATTTGGCCTGGATTCACATGCTGCTGTTTGATCCAATTTCCTATTTATTGCTATAATCATCCTCTCTGTACATACGATACTTTCAGTACCATACTCGCTACCCTGCAAGATTTCTTTTGTTCCCTACAGTACTGATCATCTCCAGTCTATTTACAGCTGAATTACACTTCCTGTTTTTGTTAAAGACCTATACCTGAAAACAGTCAATCAGTATCCCCATTACAAGAGGTAATAATGTTATTCAAGGTAATACCTTATCAATAGCATAAAAGGCCTCTGAATTTAATTAGGATGTAGTGCAGCAGCCCTTTTAGACTTAGTCATAATAACAACTCCTTATTATAACAGCAAACTAAATTTTAAATTACTTTTCTAAAGACCACCACAGTAATTCATATAAAGTTTGTAAAAACAAAGCAGTACCAACTGTACAAGTAATTCCATTAACTTTGACTGGCAAGATTCACCCAGAATGGAAAATCTTACAGCTTCAGAGATGATGCTGTAATGACAAACCAAAAGCTTCCTGAGAATAACCAAGTGTTTAAATGGTTAAGGAAGTTAGGGAGAGCGCTGTGTTGAAGATGTGCTTGTGCTCTGAGTCATCCCTGGTAGAAAAGGACATTCATATCTAATAAAGCACATTATTCACCCAAAAATGAATTGAGCAACTTCATTAGGAGGAGATCAAAGGCCAAGTCACAGGTATTTAGATACTTAAGGAGGCATATAGCCATCTAATGAGATTTAGGAATTCAAATACCTTGAAAAAACTGGTCCTATGTCTTTGGAACCACAGAAGCAGTCAACAGTCTATTAAATAGTCTAATAATCTCATACAGACTACTTCAATTTAATTAATGCAGGTGCTATCATGGCTCTTTTAACCTTTCTCCAATTCAAGAGGAAGTGGATTTGGAACGGCTGAGAATGAACTAATAATCAGTCAGCATTTTCAAGTGTATAACCTGCTAATAGCATGTATTATTAAAAACACACAAGAAACAATAATATCACTGAGAAGGAAGACTCAAATATAATTTGTACACAAATATGTGTACGGGAAATATTAAATCTCTAAATTATACTTGAAAGGTTGTTGGCAGGAAAACATATGGATCTCTGCAGTTTTCTTTGCTTGTGGTACTAGTCGAGCAAGTAAGGGAATTGGGAGTTGTAACAATATTTTAACATTTCTATACACTAAAAAAAACTAAACAGGGAACAGAATCACAAATTTCAAAATGGCAAAGACCACTCATGGTAAGTAATGGAAAAAAATTAAAAAATCAGGCTATTCCCACACTGCAGAGCTGGGGTGGTTCACAAGATTTAAGAAATAACAACTTTTCTTGTTCCTCCAATTTAACGATGTTGAAGGCACAACTAAGCAATTATAGTTCTTGTCAGAAAAAGACAGAAATGACAAAATTATTTGTGTGAGTTCTTAAATATCGGACTGAGACTTCTGGGTGAAACTTCAGAGGAAAAAGGTTTTCTTAAGTCACCCTCTTGACCCTTAATTCCCATGTAGCTAAGAAGTTAACTTTGGCCATTAGAAAGTTTGAGCCCTTCCTGTACTCAGTGATGCAATTCTGATGCTTTGTAAAGTTTATACAAACCAAACAATTCCAATACAAAAGCTTTAGAGAGGCCCAGAACACATGAAGGCACTAACACCTAAACAGAAAAGGAGTCGGGTTTGGAGTTCTATCCTAGCTGAATACCATGACAAATCATATTTCTGACAATTTGTCCATCTAATATCTTTTTCCCTTTTTTTTTTATGAATGAAAAACCCCAACCCACTAAAAAAAAAAAGTAAGGCTATCTCCTGTCCCTCAAAACAAACAAAGGCAGTCTCAGTGAGCAACTAAAAAGCAACAGAAATACAAAACCTTCAGATGCTCACTGGTGCATCTCTCTTATGAGGAAAAGATGAGAGACATGGGGCTCTTCAGCCTGGAGAAGACTGAGAGGGGATCTTACCAATGCTCATTGACATCTAAAATGAGGGTGTCAAGAGCATGGGACGAATTCTTTTCAGTGGTGCCCTGTGATAGGACAAGCGGCAACGGGTACAAACTGGAACACAGGAGATTCCAGGTGAACAGAGAAAAAACTTCTTTCCTGTGAGGGTGACAGAGCATGGGAACAGGCTGCCCAGAGAGGTTGTGGACTCTCCTTCTCTGGAGAGGTTCAGAACCTACCAGGACATGATCCTGTGCAACCTGATCTAGACGAATCTGCTTTAGCAAGGGGGTTGGGTCAGGTGATTTCCAGAGGTCCTCTTCCAACCCCCACCATGCTGTGATTCTGTGTGTGAGATCAGAGTCCTCAAGGCTACATTACTGTGAACAGATTTCACACTGTTATTATTTTTCTTTGGTTACCATTAAAATCACACTGCAACCAACCCAGCTATGTGCTATTTATAGAGACCAAATCATTATAAAGACATTCGTGCTACAGACAGCAGCAATGATGTTTTTCCCACCTTGATTTTCAAGCCAATTAAGCAAGAACATTATAACAACTTTTTTCTGTTCCTTATTCTCCATGGTGTTATAGGATAGCTTCTTTTCATGGATTAAGACCACAAGAAGTCTGTCAAAAAGATACAGACTTTATAGTGAACTGCAAATATCCTAAATACCAATATCTTCATATTGAGCTTTCAATTTAGTTAGTTCATATTAATTCTCTCAGTGAGAGGACTCTTCCCCTTGCAGCATGTTTGACCCAATGGCTTTGGGAAGGAAAACAAAGGAATTCATGTACAGTGGTGCTGAAGGAGCAACCACAAAAGCTGAGAAAAAAGGAATAAAAGGGTTTGCAGCCCTTTCCATGCCAAGCTACCATGTTACCATGTTCAGGTTACAAATTTTGATGGAAGCACTGCAAAGGAAAATCTAAATGAAAGCACTGCCTGGTCTCACCATGCAAGCTACCACAGAATGGAGAGCAAATACACATTCAGTTCAGCAAACCTGAGACCATTCATGGCACTGCCATCATCAACTGAGCTGAAATCTGTGTTATAAGACCCTACAGAACAAAAAGTCTGCTAGTTAGAAATAAATGGTGATTCCTAAGATACTGTCAGCAATATAGTAATTAATTCACTGCAGACCTGGCTCTGAAGACCTCTAGATATCAATCCTGTGGGTAGGACTCATCACCCTTAAATTTAGTCATCTAAAAACTTAGGTATCTACACTAAGCCAGCTGTCTAGATTATTTCAATAACTGATGGGGAAAGACAGATACCTCCTGATTTATCCTAATCTATGATGGGTGTTTCAGATGGAACAAATAAACTGCTGGAACCATCCGTTTCCACTGAACTAAAGATGGAAATTAGAAGAGTAACTTAGTCTAGACACCTAACTTCTGAAGAGTCAGGGAAATGACTCCAAACCTATCTCTCTATATGTCACACCACCAGACACTATGTGATTAAAATGTATTTGTAAGCATTCCTTAGACTTAAAACTTGCTTTAAGTTCTATATAAGGTTAGCAACAATAACTTTCTCCCAAATCAGTCTATTTCTCAACACTGGTGTAATGAGGCTGGGCTCTTACTGTCCAAGGCTTATCACTGATGCTCAGTTTTCTATAGCACTGGCTGACTAGAAGCTACACTGCAGCAGTAAACCAAACCAGTAGAAGTTCTTAATTATCCTGTCCAAAGCACCGATTAAGAATTCTGTCATGAATGAATAATCTCACCGATCAGTCATTTAACCAAGCAATATATTTCATATACATACAAAAGATGAGCAATGAGGGAGAAAAATAGCAGTGATACATACTTGTCCAAGAGTACATTCCATGCCACCAAGAAAATCTGCTTCCTTCAGCCCATTGTGATTGCTGCTAATGTCATGGACCTCAAACCGCAACCGCTGCACTTCTTCAAAATAGAAGTCCACTGTAAACAGCTTGGAGAAGACAGGATTTATACAGGTTCGAATCACTTCTGTCCTGTCAACCTGCCAAATGGAGAAAAGGTCACATGAGTGGTTTCTCTTTCTACCAGTGATAGACCACAATAAGCTCCTCAAATACAGTTTGATCAGGACTGACAGCTGCGGTTACGAGCACTACCATTTGTGTAGACAGCAGCAGCAGCCATGTCTGCTCAGGGCTGGACACACATACAAGGTAAGGCCACCTTCCCTTGACTCTCCCTTCTAGTAAGTCATTGCAAGATATTGGCAGGCACACAGTGCACAGCCTAAAGCTCCTCTACAGGGTGAGCAATGTTTGCCCCATATTAGGCACCACAGATTGGTCAGGTGGCAGTCAGGAGCTGCATGTAGGCAATGCAACTGTCTTGTGCTAGACTAATAACTGGGAAGTTAACTATACATTAACTACAGAATTTACCTCTCCAGCAGTGCCCATCAATCACTAGAAAACTGCAGCAGACCAACACAGCTTTATCAAACTAAGTGGAAAAGCAAGCAAAACCTCCAGTAATTACTCATTTTGTACAACTTGCACTTAAGGACTGGACAGCAAACAACTTTTCTTTAAAAAAAAAAAAAATCAATTTTTCCACCTCACTAAGCTGAATTACAAGAATCTGATAGATTACATGCTGCTTAACCCTACCTCTGAGTCTTGCAACTGCTAAAGAAACACCATCAGGTCTAAAACGCTATTTCGTCAAAGAAGGGTTCATAGAGTACTTTCTAGCTCTCTCGTGTTTCTTATTTTTGAGGTAGTCCTTGGCTACTTTTCATTATGAATCATTACTGGTAACACCCTAAGCAATGAAGCAATTTCCTTTTTTTCCACTCTCTTTGCTCTGGCACAGAAAAAACCCTAATAATTGTATAAGATTAAAGGAATAGATCCTAAAATGACATAGAACTTGGGCACATCAGCCACAAGACAGGAGATTGCTGGTGTGCCATGGAACAGACAAATTAAATTGCTCAGAGGAAGAGTGCTGAGATGCCTTGTCTGATTCCTGATCAGGAACATCTGTTGTGCAAAAAAATGTCAGTCACTTGTTTCACGTTTCAGAGTTTATAATGCATCGGCCTTGCTTGTAGTTTTCAGCAAGGACACAAGTCAAGCAAATCAAAAGCAGGAGGAAAAAAAAAAAGCCATTCCTGGTAGCACAGATTTATTTTAGTGCTCATCAAAGGCATAGACTGACAGCTCTACCAGCTCGTCATCAAACAGATGCTACCAGTCATGGAACAGATGCCAACCAGCGCTATCACTGCTGTCTTCTCACACGGCTGTGTCAATGTGCTCCAACTACCACAAAAAGGAACGCAGCCTTATTTACAAATTCAATTTTTAATTGCTCCACTAAGACCAGCTAAAAATGATGGTTCTGATAACAGTGATACAAAGCGTAACAAGAATAAGTAACAAAGGATACCAGCTACCTTCCTTTAGGTGCTTAGCCTATCTCAAAAATGTTTTAATCTCCACTTGTAATCAACTTGTCTTGAAATCACCATCACTGCTACAATGTGAAATGTTGCCTATGTCAGATCACCTGTCAGTTCAATGGATGTCCCTGAGATCTAAGTGGAATGTGATTTAATCCACTTGCAGAAGAGTGGTCATCACATGAAATAGTACATCAGGAGATCCAATAATCAAACCATTTAAATGATCAGTTTTAAATCTTCGTTCATAGCCACAGCAATCTCCTAAATTCATTCCTTGTAAGTGTACAAACTGTTAATTTGTGTCATTCTAATCACTTGATTGGCATGACAGGTCTTCTTTAGCAGTAACTGAAGTTTCTCTGTTACTGTTTTCTTCTCACCTCTACTTTGCACTGGCATGTGGAGAAATGGTTCTCCACTGTGAAAAACAGCAAGATTTATTCTTGTGCTCAACACAGGTTAAATTCGTGACTGTTCAAGCAAGTGAAGTGCCTCAACATGGAGGTACAGGTCTGCACAAGGGACATTAAGTTCAGTCTCACACAGCAGTAAGACCCTTTGCTTTCTCCAGCCTGTGATTGACTAACATCCTTCCCTTACAGAGTACTGAAATACAGCTATCTAACTGAATTTCACCAGTCTTTCCACATTATTGAGATGATACATCAACCTCTATTGAAAGAAGCAATGCCAACAGCTCTACAAGCAATAAAAATTTCTCAGCAGTCAGCAGAATGCAGTAGCATTAGCCCTATTGGCCCACCTTGTCCCCACTCTGCTTTGCAGCATAGTTTACAGTCAACCTATTCTTTGGCTAGAAGGTCTAGCAGGGTCCTCAGCATAGGAAGCCCAGCTCCATGACCTCACTTCAATCGCTGTGCAGCCAAGCTAAGCCCTGATAACCAGCTGGATTGACTCATGACAAAGGAGCAGTGGTAGACAAAACAGTTCAAAAAATTCACTTAACTCTACGGAACGCTCTCGGTTAAAAGAGGTTATATATAAATACAAGGAATAATCTCCATTGGACTTCTACCACTTGTTAGAGGTTGTCTGAGTATTCCTGTTCTCACATACATCTGAAAAGCCTTAATGCTCCCTTTAGTAGTGCTGGATGAGTGTGAAACCTTAATGAAAACTGGTGACAGTACTATTACTTGGTACAGTTCCATGCTTATAATAATTAAGGAAATCATGATCTACAGCCATGCAGACACTTAAAAAAAAGTTGACACAGTTTTGACTACAACAACTTATCCCAATACCTGCAGGACCTCTTTCATTTCAGTCAAAATGATGCCAAAATCCGGTGCCTATACCAATCTAACAAGATGTCAACCTCACACCATATATTCTTAACCCCTGTTGTCACTCAAAATGAGTAACAGCATTTCCACTTGCATGGACAATGAAAACTCAAATGCTTAAAGAAAACACAGTTTGGCTTTTCTCAGCCTCCTCAACTCAACATTTATAAAGTTAGAACTTCTCAGCTTGAATGTTCTCCAAAACAAAATGAAGAACATGAGTAACCATATTAAGTCTCCATTACTGTTGCAGAAGAGAGCTTTAAGTCCAACAACAGCGTGTTATAAGCAAGTGGAACTTACACTTTTGGTCTTATTGCAGAAAACACCATACTCTTGGGCAACCTAATCAAGAAAGCAGGTAGATTTCTCAACAGGACACAGATGGGGTCATGCCCACAGCTTTAGGATTTGCGGATGCCTGACATATGAGCCATCTGTTATTTTGGGGCTTTGCTAAAACAAGGAATTTCTCTAATTTATTAAAACAGAATGAATTTTGAAAAGAAACAATTGACAACTACATGCACTTTTGGGCCATGTCAACAGTTAAACTGACCTTAAAATGAGCAGTGCTTCAGCTGACACCTCAATCTGAACATTTGCTTCATGGTACAGCTTTACCTGCACTTCCCCTTCAAGGACAATTTACACGGAGAAAAGGACTTGCATCTTCATCTCCTGAGATAGGCTCATGCTGCTTTCCCTCTTCATCTCCTTGGGCCCTTGTCGTTCCACAGAAGGTGGCACCCCACTGAGCAGCCAGGATTACTTGGCAGGCCCATCTGGATGCAGCCACCCCGTGAGCTTCCCCTTGGGGCACGATGAATGACAGATATTATCTAACACCACAGTAGGTTTCCACAACATAAAGAGCCATCTCAACAGCAGGGATTAAAATGGAGAAAAGGACTTCTTGCTTTGGACCTTCTGAATCCTCTCATCAAAGCCAGAAACTGAAAGCTGGGTTTTGAAGTTGTTTTCTTTCTGTATCACTTACTGTGGATGGACAGTTAGCAGAAATCACAGAATCACAGAACGTTAGGGGTTGGAAGGGACCTCTGGAGATCATCTATTCCAACCCCGCTGCAACAGCAGGATAACCTAGAGCAGGTTGCATAGGACAGTGTCTAATTGGGTTTTGAATATCTGCAAGATGGAGACTCAGCTACCTCCCTGGGCAACCTGTTCCAGTGCTCCATCTGCTCAAAATAAAAAAGTTTCTCCTCATATTAAGATGGAACTTCCTGTATCCTAATTTTCTCCCATTCCCTCTAGTACTATCACTAGATACTACAGTAAAAAGACTGGTCTCATCCTCCTGATACCCATCCTTTAAATATTTATAAGTATTGATAAAGTCCCCCCTCAGTCTTTTCCAGGCTAAACAGGCCCAGCCCTCCCAGCCTCTCTGCATAAGAGAGGTGCTCAAGTTCCCTAATCATTTCAGTGGCCCTTCTCTGTACCCTCTCCAGAAGTTCCTTATCTTTCTTAAACAGGGGAGACCAGAACTGAACACAATACTCCAGATGTGGCCTCACCAGGGCAGAGCAGAGGAGAAGGATAACCTCCCTTGACCTACTGGTCACACTCTTGATGTATCCCAGGATGCCATTAGCCTTTTTAGCCACAAGGGCACATTGCTGGCTCATGGTAATCGTGCTGTTCCCCCAGACACCCAGGTCTTTTTCCACTGAACTGCTTTCCAGAAAATCAGCTCCTAACCTGTACTGGTACATGAGGTTATTCCTCCCTAGGTGCATCCCCCCTATACTTGCCCTTGTCATGAATTTCATGACTTTTTTTGTGCCCAGCTCCAGCCTGTCAATGTTGACCTGCCATCACTGCTGAAGAATTGCAAAACCATCTTTGCAGTCAGATAGCATCAATTTAAAGGAAGCTCAAAAGACAGATAAATTAACACTAAAGTTCAGGCTTCCCATGCTGTCTGCACCTTTTGTCTAGGAGCTGCTGAAAAGCAGTAAGCTTTACAGAACTGAGATACACACGATCGTTTCAGTGACGAAACAATTCCTCACCCTATCTAAAATTTCACTGATGAAGTAACTCAGTGGTTAAAATACAGGCTGAGGATCTCCTCTCCCATCTTCCACCATTAATTGAATAGTGAAGCTGAGAGAAAAAGAGCCAGCATAAGAGGGATTTTTTTTTTTATACCAAAATCAGATGAAGTATAAGCTATTGTGTATACAAGGATGAATGAGGATCAGGTAGAAGCTTACAGTCACATGGTATCCAAGGCTTTCAAGTGATCATAAACATAACTTTCTCAGCATGCCCTTGGGAAGCAGGGAAACAGAGAAGTATCTGCAGGACCTGAAGCTCTGTACCTCAAGGCCATGCTTTAGTGTTTAGAACAGATCAGCTGTGTGGAGAACTTGGTGCCTCATACGGGCAACTGGTACATATCTGCTCTCCACTGTATTTCTGGCAAACATGCAACTAGCACAAAAGCAACACATATGCACTGGTGGTTACTTGATATCTTTGAGGTGAAGAGCAGCCTTCTCACCAAAAGGACAATTTTGGGGAGGAAATTTTAGTCAGGTTCATGAAATAGCACTGCAATGCTATAGCCAATAATGATATAGCTGTCTCAGGAACCAAAGAAAATCTTTGGTCTACAGAACTGAGGTCTGAAAATTTATACTGATGCTCCATTTCCTTAAGTATTTTTAGAAAACTAATTGAAAAGCCATAAACATGCAAATTCCATTAAATAGACAGCCAGTGCTGCTATTCAGCCCAAAACATGCTTTTTGAGGCTGTTACATTTTTAGCAAGTTCTTACACCAAAAACTAAACCCACTTTTCCCTATACACTTTATAGACCAACAAGGGAAAACCAACAGGCTCTATTTTTGGTAGAAGTCATTATAAAATGCTGATTAAATCTAAAAGAATCACATTTGTCAGCTGAGATGACAAAATGTATAGAGGTGAAGGGGTGGTGGTATTTTTAGGTCATCTGAATTTTAACAAGACTGAAAGTTTCCAAGACACCGTACCTTACATGAAAATTAGATACCAAGCAGAAACCAATTTACACTTTGCTTGGTGCCTCCTGAGGAAGTTATTAATAATTTCATTAATAGTATTATTATTAACAGTGCTTCCACATCACCACATCTCTATTCTATAAATGAAAAGTCATTGCAAAGGTCACCATAATTTATAGCCAAAAGGTCATTAACTCTTCTTAGGCTGTAGAGCTCAAGGCTAGGAACAATGTTGTCAATGACACCAAAAACCTTTTGGCCACAGGCTGGCTGGAAAAGAAGCACTTAGCATGAACAGTCTGGAAATTATCTGCAAGTAGTTTATTTTATTTATGTGATATAAATATTAGATAGCTTGAAAATCTCCAAGTCATAACCACGAAGACCCACTTTTCAAAGCACTGGAAAACGAATACCTAGAAACAGCCCAGGCCTCAAGGGCCTCCAGTAAAACAAGTATTATTAGCTCTTAGTTAAAAAGGTCTTCATTAAGAAAGCCTACTGCTCTGCTCAGGGCCACTGACTATCCCCTGCTTAATTACTTTTACTTTCTCAGTTACTTTTCATTGCTCTGAAGCAGGAAACAAATTATAATATATGAATAAATTATTTGAAAAGTTCCTGGATGGAGTTTTTCTTAAATGCTCATAGCTTTGTAAAGAGAGAAATGTTATAGCTGGTAACTATTTACATATAATTTTTCTCAAGCAGTCAGAAACAAAGTACAATATAGTTGGAATAGCCACTGCACAAACAGGCAGTCAGTATTTGCACTCAAGGACCTACACTGATTCTTGACAGAATCCCAGCCTCTCCAATCTGTCAGGAGAGATTTCAGTCTCACCTGAGCAACTCCAAGCTCTCACAGTCAGAAAACCTACAAGTGCAATACAGGCCAACAGTTAGTAGCAGGCAAATGGTGGTGATGTTACTCTGGAGCTGAACAGAAAGATTGTTTCCACTGAGATGGAAAAGAGTGATGCTCAGTCCGCAGTTTGAAGAAAGAGGACCTAAACTACTTGGGAGCCCTTGTACAAAGGGAATCCCAGTTTTCTGGAGCAAAAGAGATCTAGGGAAGATAAAACAGCACTCTTTAGCTTTAGGATCATGTGAAGGAGTTACCATTGACCTATTTTCTAGGTTGCATGAAGATAATAGAAAGTACAAAGAAATCCCTTCCACTCGCTGTCATTTAGGAAAGCTCACATATGTAAGGAAAAAAGCAAGTGCTCAACTAATGCATTAATGTGTAGCCACACTGTCCCCGAATGGGGAGCATCATTTAGTGGGTTGATAGGGCTAGGAAAAAGGCTGGACTAGATGATCTTCAAGGTCTCTTCCAGCTGTAACTGTTCTATGATTCTCTAAGTACCCACTTTTAGTTTGTTCTCCTCTGGAAAGAAAGACTTTCATTTCATTCAAATAGTTCCGGAAGTTAAAGGACGTTGAGTCTTCTAAGCCTAATGTTAAAAAACCCAAATATTTAAATGTTTAAATTTAATGTTTAATGTTTAAAACAACATAAAAAAAATTGTTATTTGGTTGCTCCTTTTTATTCTGCTTGTAGGGAGAAACAGCTTTGTTGCTTATTTTTGTGCAAAAAGGGATTTTTTTTTTATCAAGGTATGCATCAATTACTCGATTGCTTTTCCCAATAGAGATGACAGTTAAATGTCTCCAGATCAGCTAAATTTTAAGTTCTTTACTTCAAAAGGAAATTCTGTTTTGAATATTCTTTGGAATCACAACGCAATGCATAACCTTGCCTGCATGACAGCACCAAAAAAAAAGCTACATTATTGTGGTTTTGAATGCGATTCAAAATGTGCCAAGCACATGAAGGTTGCTTTTGTTCAATGCCATTTCTTGGGAATCCTCAGTTCATAACCAGAATACTGTACTCACACAGACTCTGTGGCAGCATTTGGCTACAAAGCAATGGATTCAAACTTACTCTACTAAGGATGCAAAGGAGGTTTCATTACACCAAAACTGACTTCCAGAATCAATTGTCAGTATTGCCACCTTTCAGTAATCTCACTGGGTACTGGGTTTCCACAGCAATTACAGAGATGTTTCTTCTTTGTTTGATGTCCTGGAGGCCTAGAGATTTAGAAGTTAAACAAATGTGCTGTAGTGCCAGCCCATTCGAACAGAAGTGCAGATGTTTGCTGCTGAGCAGCAATTAAGCTGGCAAAGAGACCTTTAGAAGAGCACGTGGTGCACAGGATGGATCAGGAGAGAAATAACGCATCATATAATTGAGAACAGAGGAAAACTAAGTGATGGATGATCCTCTGATCACTGAATAACAGTGGAACTACATTATACTAAGAAGGAAATCTACACTGCTTCAGTAATTTGCTCTTTAATTAACTGACTATAAATAGTGATTTGATTATTTATACTGAGAAAGATCTCTTGCCTCATACACTCAGGTAAGTTAAGCATAACTAATATGAATACTCAGATGGGTTATTGAATTATGTTAATTGATACAGGCCTACTCAAATTGTTAGTTTGAGAAATTCATTTGCTAACAAAGTGCTTGTAATTAAAGATTTATTAATTTACTTTTCATGTTGTAATTCAACTGCTAAATCAATTATATCATGAAGGCATTAGCATCACGAAGGCAATGCACCATTACACAAGACACATCCTGCTTTACCAGGCTTTCCTGAATTCCTGTATCTGGAGTAACAATTTATAAGGCCCATTTAAACCAGCTCAGATCTTCCTACACAACTGGAAAAAATTGTACTTTGTGTCCAAACGACTGCCTAGAAAAGTAAGGGGTTTCTGTCAACTCATGTCTGTTATAAGCAACAGTCATTCTTTCCTTTTACATATGCACCTTACCAAACTTGTCAATGAGGTTGCCGCTTGCTGAAACAACAGCAGCCCAACAGCTTGCTCCACCACTCAGGAACAACAGTGGAAGCCTTTCTATGAACTACTACAAAATCCAGGAAATCAGAATATGACATTACTTGTTTTTCAGTCCAGCTACACCCACACAAGCACACATTCTGGCATTGAATAGCACACAACTAACTGATTATAAGTAGAGATGGAAAATTTAGCTGAGTTGGATCACACAGTTTTGCAGACAGTGTCCTATCACCCTCCTAACTCAGGACCTGTTTGCTTCTTTGTTCTTGAAGGAACTTAGTGAGTTATGGTTCCTATGTTTCTCTGGGAATATTTATCCAAAATGTTTTCTGGAAAACAAAAGCTGTGTAATCAAATCTGATCTACATGCATGCTGCCAAACAATACATAAACTTAATCTGACATGACCACAATTTGCCCTCCCTGAGAATGACTGCAGCCAGGAAGATGGGACCCTTTAAATAAATCAGACTTGCCCACACAACCGCTTTGGGCAATAAGCAGCCCAAAGCTGCTTCCTGCAATGCCAACAGCGAGCCCGGAAAGTGTTATGACTTTCAGTTGCTAGTAAACAACATGTCGATACGTCTACTTGTATCAGCTATGTATGGCATATATATGATGGTATACATCAGTCCCTCTGACATTCACTGTGCTTTATAACATTGGTTGGTATATGCACAGCTGTGAAGCAGGTTCTAACCTGCAGACCACTCCAAGTCCACCTGTGGTACACCTCCTAGCAGCAGCAGGGATGACAAGTGTCAACTTTTTCAAATAGTGAGCACAAGATTTGATCACAAAATACAAGTGTTACTCTTGCAAATACTTCCATTAAGTAGCCCACATATCTACTCCCGCTTCCTACTATCATGTTCTACGTTGGAAGTACAGGCTTATTGGTGTATATACATGCTTCATAATGATTCAGTATTACATTGCTGATGGTATTACTTTAGAGCTAGAATTTTCAAAGGAGTTGATTCCTTTTTCAAAAGTTTTAGCACCTTGTTATTTGAAGCTGCAGGGATAGAAAAAATCAGAAAGTTTGCTTCTGCATAGGAGAACTCTGAGCACAGAAAGGAGGTTTTCCTCATCTGTGATGTATACGCTTCAGTAGCTGGTTTGCTACTTTATCTGGTGCCTTAGAACATGTAAGACAGTGCAGAGTTATGTCATGTCTTAGCCAAACAACTTTGAATGTCTTCAATAATTCATCTGCTGTGAAGAAAAAAAACCAACCACCCCAACTCAGCACTTACACCTTTGCAAAAGCATCCTAATTATACCAATTAAATAAATACATCGTTCCATTGCAGAGGGCATTTTCATTATTCTTGCTTCAAGGGAGAAGGTTCTAACACAATTCAGCAATGGTTTTAGAGTGGTTCCTCAATCTTTGATTTTTTTTTTTTCCAAACTTCGTTTTACTTCTATGTTATCATAATTAACCATTTTTCCAACTATCCATGCTCTCTCTTTATTTGCTAACTACTCATTGTCCTTCAGATCCTGCCAGTCAGAGCTATTATTCCTTCCTGCTATATAGCACAGACTCCAGATGTGGTGCCTAAGAGATCACTGACTACTTTAAAGTTGAACCATTTCATGACGCAGAGTGTGTGTATTCCACCAGGAGATATTTCAGCCCTGGCACTCAGGATATTAACTTACAACAAAATAGAAAGACAGTGGTATGATAGAGTAAGTATAACAGATACACTGCTTGCTCTCTTCAGGTTCAGATGGATACAATCAGGTGAAGTAGATACCAACTATGACAAAACATATAAATATTGAGATACAATACAAACACAACCGCACAATCTGCACCTCCAGAAGGCCAATGTGTTTTAACTTAAGAACTACCCCTTCTAATAAATTCCTGCTGTTTTTTTTCTTTATAGGACAATCCCTTCCTGTAATCAGAAGAAAGCGGCTCAAGAACAATGTCTTCCTTCATCTGGACATGTTGAAAAACAGGAAGATAACAGTACAATCAATTATTCATCAAAACTGAGTCCTACAGTCTTTACCCCTCTTTTTTTACTTCAATTTTCCACCTTTGCTTTTGTTTTATGGATAGTTAAAGATGGCTTCATATTTCTACCAGTTATCAGATTTTATTTTGCCTCTACCACCACTCTCTGCATTTGGACAAAGCAAATTCTCTAGGACTAGGTGTATTCAATGGTGGCCTTTCATTTCAGGCATCTTATTTTCAGAGTCCATCCATTGAGATGCAGTCTGACTGCTAAGGCTGCTGTGCTGCAACTGATTTCGGCAAGGACTCTAAGTATTCAGCACTTACGATGATCACATCAAAACCAGTGAGTAGTATGACAGTCACCACCCAATCTGGAGGTTTCCCACAAGACAATTCAGCTCCTGAGGTGTGGGGGAGCAGCACAGATGGAAGAAAAGCAGAGAGGATTGCATGGAATTGATCCTGGGAGTTACACCAAGTTGTGCTAGGATGCTGCTGGGAACAATGGGAGGAAGGTAGGCCAGGGAATCCATAAATGCATTGAAACTTAGTTGCAATAACTTTTCCCATTTATTTCCAGTGTTGCCAATTGTCTTGATTTTGCTGCAAGTATCATGAGTTTTGGCACTTCTCATAAAGATACCAAATGATAAAATATCGGTTTTCTTAACTGGTTTCCAAAGTTCATTTCCTCATGTTTTTGAGAAAAATTCTGAAATAGAAGTATTAGCTACTAATCTGAAAATTGGATGACAGCAAAAAACTAAAGTGGAGTTAACTGATTTTTTTTCTTAATCTCTTTTTTAATGATGTCACAAGCTGAGAGAGTTGATGTGATACCCTGAAATGTGTGAAGTTGGCCTTGTCAATCTTTGTAAACCTAGCTGTAATGACACGATTGCTTCGGTCACGTGTAGAGAACAAGCCAAGTATTTTGTAGTTTGTTGTTTGGGTTTTTTTTTTTTTAGCTTTTGGCATCCTGGGTTTCAATCTCTGGCATAAACTGTCCAAGCAGAGCATCCTTCTTGGTCCTGTGAGCAACAATATCTAAGAAGAGCACAAACCATCAGCAAAAATTAAAATACAGAGCTGGGGGTCATTATAGCTACAAATTCCTGCAAACAAATGTTTGTGTATTAGGGCCTCATCGTTGTAATTAAAATGGATTTAATGCTAGCCACCAATAAATCTACTGGAAGTTGCATGCAACCATGAGGATGCCATTAGTAACCTAAGCCATAGCAATTTGAAGCTTAATAAGCCTTTTGAAAAGTAAATCACTTATCTCAATTTCAAAGTCAGTTTTGGTGCAGGGAATGGCAAACTTCCGCTAATCCAGCTCAGCATTAGAAAAAGCAAGGTGGGTTCCATTAGCTGTGTAAAGATATTGCAGAGAAAACTAACTGTTAATCTAATACGTGAAAACATGACTCTACAGGCTGCTGCCACAAAATTTTTAAGGGACAGGTGTACCAAAACACAGAGGACAGTTCAGAAGGAACAATCTCATCCATGAGGGATAATACATGAGGATAATACTATCCTCATGAAGGATAGTAAACTGATTTGATAAATCAGAGGACCCACATCTCCACAGAATGAATATAGGTGTATGTACTGCTTATGAAAAAAAACAAACCAAACACAAACTAAAACCCAACACAACTCACTTTGAATCAAGAACCATAAAACAAGACACATGAATGACAAACCCAAGCAATCAGCTTCCTCATTTCTTCCCATCATCCCAGTTCAGCCTGTATTTTGTCTTCCTAATCATAGATTCTTCAAGGCTCTTTAATGAGATCTTCTAAGATATGGTGGGATGTTCCTATAATCTAATTTAGTAGCAGACTATTTCACCACAGGCACTGATATAACAAGAGTGGGAAGATGTAGGAAGGCCATCTGTGCAGCTGCACACGTTGGCTGATGTGGAAACGCAGATCATACACCTCAGTGGTAATGTGGCCCAAAGCTATTTAATACTGCTTCATTGCCAGTAAATTCATGCTTCATATATCAATATTCAGAAGCCCTGTAAATCCACAATGCAGAAAGATGGTTTTCAATCACTGCTAAACTTTTCAGTGATTCTACAAATACTACAATAAGAGATTTGCTGTCACATCTTTTTTCAGAAAATGTCTTTTTTTTTTATTCATGTGCTGCTCTATTTATTCTAGCAAAATTGTTTATCAGTGTATATACGAAATCTACCAGACTTTGCAAGGCTTGTCAGACACTAAGTTTTCATGAATAGTAGTAGTGCTGCCAGTTTAACCCTGATTTGATATAGCATTTATGAGTCTCCTTTCACATAGGTGCAGAAGTCTCCCCAGTTTTAATGGATGACTAGATTGCAAAAAGTTAATGAAGCACCTAAGTGTTTTGTGAATTGGAGCACTTCATAATTCTTTGATTATGTAGCAATGCAACTCTTAAAAGTCATCTCTGATAACAGTTACAATATTGCTGTTTAAACTACACATGGGTCCCATTTTAATTAGTCACTGCTAAGTGGAATTTTAAAAACCTCTCTGCAATGACAAATGCCTAACAATTATTTCAATAGTTTCAATCACGCTTATTTTTGCCTGCCAGAGTTATAATTGGATGTTCAGTTAGTAATGCTACACACAACAGCATGAGTATTTCCCTAACTGTTCAAGCACTGTCAGTCTGACAAGAAAGCTTTTGCTGTTGCTTGTTTTCAGGCACGCATTGCTTGGGATGAAAGCTACCACAGAGCAGCAGGGTCTCTCTGGGGCAGAGAAACTCAGAAAGCCCTAGGCAAGCCCAAGAGGGAGCAGGCTTGCTTTCTGCAGTGTTTCTTTGAAGGACTGCCATAAACATACTCAGCTATACAGGAAAATAATACAAATAAAACAACACGGATTTCCTCAGCAACAGAAAGTTATAGCTCTTGACTTCTGCTCCTACTCAGTATGGAGGCAATAGGATTTTTAATCTCAATTCAAAAAAAAAAACTTTAAAAAAATCTTTTAGGTGTATTTTAGAAATACTGCGACATCCTACATGGAATTGGTATTAAGTAGAATACCGTTCAGCATCTGTCATAATCATGACACCCATCTTAATGAAGAGGGCAGTGATTTCAATCTTTTCTCTTCTGCACTGAACATTCGTATTTTAAAATGCAATTTTTTAATTGTAATGTGGCATGGAGTTACTGTAAGGCAAAGGCAAAACCCCCTCACGTAATTACAAATTCCTCAGAGTTTTATCTTGGAATTTTTCCCCCTAAAATGCAAACCCACTGCTCTGTACACCCAAACTCTTAATATATCACTGATCTTCTCACAACATGACACAGCTATGTAAACAGCTCATCTCAGAAAAAGAATTTGGAAGGCTGAGGTCAGGCTATTTTTTTAGAGGGTATCTTATATAAAAAGCTCCAAATGAAAGTGTATTTTGAACAGTTTTCCTCAGCTATAAAACCAATCACAGAATGAAAAAGAAAATAAAAAAGCCAATATCTCTAGAAATAATCAGTTAATTTCTAGAGTGGGTGTTTTTCTCATGCTACTCAATTGCTGAGATGTTCCTGGGTTAAAAACTGAAATCCAAAGTTGTGTTAGTGATGTTTAGACAAAGCCCTGGATGTATTATGGAAAAATGCATAGTCTGTCCACTCCAGATTTCAAAATTTACATTGAAACTGCTTAAATTCCAGTTTCTATAGATAAAATGCCACATAGGTGATTCCTACAGTGAACAGGAAGAGGTCACTTTGGCATTTGTAAAGACATACTTCCCAGAGTTACAACCACAAAAATGAGAAACTAAGAGAGTCCCCCATGTTCAGGACCATGCAGTCTGTTGTGAGAGACATTTCTGCTTCTGTGGTTACCTTTGGAGACAGCGCTTCCAAAAATATAGCATGGAAAAAAGCTGCCAGAAGCTCTAACGGGGCAAAATACTAGAATGTATTGTTGGCTTGTGATGGTGGCAGACTGCCTACTGTAGTAACCTGAAAATCTAAATCTTTCTGGAAAGACGCTGCTTATCTCTTGAGAAGGTCTGAAGTCTCTGAAATAGTCTGAAGGGCAAAATGTTCCCACATGACACATTTCATTAAAACAAGTGGGAGTTATTTCAAGGTGGTACAAAGTGCCATGGGAAGCTTGTCAGGTGGCACACGGAAATTTTAAGCAGCATGCACAGGAGTGCGCATATGATTGGGAGGCTCTCAGCAGTACTCAAGAGAGACGATCAACAAGCAGCAAGATGATATCCCTGACACTACAGCAATCAGTTACAAGAAAAGAAATTTTGATCTTGGCTTGAGGCACATCCTCCGACAAACAGCAAAAGAAACCATCAGGACCATGCAACACTCTTGTTGAGAGCAGATGTACATTACAACAGAAGTAGCTAAGCGAGTGTATCTCCAATCCAGCACATGCTCTCCTGCACATACAGTCCTGCTGGCTGGAACGAGGAAGATGCTTTTCAAACACTGACTGGTTTTGGCAGCGCTTCATAAAACTCCTGAGGAGCAGGGGCTTGAACACTTCTCCTGAGCACTAAACAGCTACCCACACCTTCTGTCAAGTATGTCTGTTATTGCCAACCACATTGTCAACACCTCTATTTACAACTTAACACATTGTTAATTCATATCACTTCCAAACTATGTGTGCACACTACTATCCCCACCTGTTTCCCTAAAACTCAACAACACACCACTCATGGAAGAGTTTCATATGAAACAGAGAACTAGATTCATGGACAGCCCGTGATGGAGGCCATAAAGACATGGACTCCTTTACCTGTGCACCTGGATAGCTGTAGGCCAGTTCTTATCAAGAAATCCAACCTCTACCTTAAGGGACCTACAAGTCTCTGACTGACAAATGCTGAGAAGCTATACAAAAGAAAGCATTAGCCAATATTTTCCCATTTCCATTACCTTTCTCCATGCAACCATCACTGGCCACTGCAGGAAACAAGCAACTAAACTACATAAACTTTCGGGCAGACACTGGCCAATTTTTGGTAGGATCTGTCAGTGGCAGTAGCCAACTGTAGCTACCTCTCTTTGGAGAAAGGAAGGCAGAATCTGAGCATATTCCCCTCAAATCCTGACTGGTCCATAAGGCTCTGTGCAGCCCAGAGACAGAAGGACATGCACAGACACTAGGGAGGAGGACTGTCCAACCCAGTCTTAGCTGCAGGCTCACGCTGAACACAGTTACTTCCACCACAGGCTATACTTCTCACAAAGTAGTAAGAGAGAAGTCAGGAGAGGCAGCAGTACTGCTGTAAACCCATGCACACAGACACGTATTTAGATGTGCCTCTAGATTTTCACACATGTAGAGTTTGCTTTGAAATCTGTTCTCCTGAACAACTGCTAATAGAAGTGATATTAGCCATCCAGTATAACACTTGATAATTAAATACACTGTTTACAAACATTGCATCTAAACACTGACATTTTCTTCCCATTTTTCTCTTTACAGTCGGAATATTCTATTGCCTGGATACACATGTACTTCAGCAAGCATTCACATATGTGGAAGAGTTACAGGAGGGGAAGGGTGGCATTGTAAGGTACCAAAACAAAAACATATCACTGCTCAGTAACAGGCTCAAGAGCAGATACTGACTACCCTAAAGAAGTGGTAGTAAACCACAAACCTCCTTAGTGTTCAGTGGATGCTTAGCCCACTTGCACTAAACATAGACCACTTGGTTTGTTTTATGTTTTAAATGTCTGTTGACTTTGCAAAAACATGAACCTTTCTATTTTCAATCTTGTGCTAAGATTCCCTTTTCTGCTCTAAAAGTAATGTCTTGCCTTACAGTGGTAAGAGGAAATTACCCCATCATGCACACAGTAAGTGTACAAGCAAAGTTCATGTCAAATAAATATAAAATATTGTTCCTTGACCTCATTAATCTTCAAGGAAGATAATAAAAAAAAGAATTGCAGAATTAATTTAGCCACAATGATTCACCTTGATGAATATCATCCCTTAAGGAAAGAAATGGGCCTAAATCTGGATGTGAACACCATGAGCATCGCTGGCATCAAAAGCCAGCACCAGGATTAAATGAGGTGTTTGGTTTTGAATGAGGTGATTCAAACAAAAGTCAGAAGTGCTCTAGGGTTATAAAACACTCCTGGGAAAAGCTACATTTCAGAAAATGTATGGTGTAGCTACTACGAGCTTCTGACTTCTGCAACAAAGCCATGCAATTCAGCATGGACAATTTTGTCTCCAGTAACTTAAGACATGAAATAATAAGCAAGAGCCATAAGAACTAAAGGGCCACTCTGAAAGATTCTGTTCTAACTTGACCTTACTCTTGACTCCAAATACTACTCATGAAAGAATTTCTTCCATTGGACTGTTCCTAGTGGGAAGGAAAACCTGTGTAATTCAGCACTACATAGCCAAAAAATGCTCATTATTGGAAAGGGAAAAAATTCTCCATCACTCTGCCTGAAAGGAAAAAAAGAAATCAAAACTCTCAGGAAGCTTTAACAAAATGGGATATGGGCTACATCTGCCTTAAGAAAACTGAGGATAGCCTCAGTATTACTCAGGTTTACATAGTTGTTGGGCTAGGGAGCTACCTAAAGTGACTGGCATTTCTAGTCTGTATTTATCAGATGATAACTGAAAGGGTTTTTTACAACTTCTTAAAAAACGTATGTATGCACATTATATATATATGCCTTTAGGAACAGATACTTTAGTCCTATTTACAAAGGACCTGAGCACTTCAACCAGAGTAGGAAGTTTTCAGTACCTCTGAACCAGATCATGCTCATACAGCTTTTTCCTTCTTCAACATTTCTGTCCAAATCTACATTTATTTCTTACACAGATAAACCTCACTCCAGTGTCCTGACCCAATGAAGATCTTCCCAGGCTCAATTCACCCAGTGCATCTGCATTTTAGTCAGAAATGTATCCAAGATGCCAGCAGAGCTCCATATACTGGTTTTTATTGCTCAGGTCTGCTGCCATCTCACCTTGAAAGACTTGCATAAATTTCCAAAAACTGCTCAGAGAAGCGGACGTCAGCTAAGAATAATTAAGAACTGAAACACAGAGGGGAGTAAAGTCAAGCTTCCTCAGGGGGCTCAAAACCTTTCACTTCTTGTTTTCCATGCCATCATTGATCTCTCACTGCTGTTCACATCTAATTTATCCTGTGCCACAGGAGAAATACATAAAAATAGTCAACCACCACCCACCACGTCTGAAGTGAGATTATGGCTCTTCATCTCCTCCCAACATATCACATCTAAATGCGAAGGACAACAAGCTGGCAAAATACATATAAACCTCTTCAGCTTCAAGGAATCAAACACAGGATGACAGGAGGAGGAGGAGGGAAGAGGCATTTTCCCCTCACTCTTCCAATCTAGCAAAGGTACTACCTGACTCCCACAGTGTTTCCATCAGCTGTCAGAGATAACTCACCTATCTGACAGTTACAAGATATATGTTATAAAAGATACTTATATCAGCACATTACCTAACTTCTAAGTATTGATTACTGATTTTTCCATAACAGTAACAGAGGTTTAATACAAAGGAAATATTCTTGGTATTTAGGTTCTTGATAAGCCAGCGTCATCTTTGTTACTGCAGATTTGAGGAGGATTTTGTGCCTAGGTCAAAAGGTTGCCCACTTTTCGAAACATGGATGACAGAGAAATTGTAAGGGAAAATACAACAAAAAGTTTTGTAAATAGAGCTATTTCTTTCTGAGAGCTAAAGGGAGAGATGTTATTCCCCCTCTTTCCATAACCCTCCCATTGTAGGAGGAAATTGATTTAACCTCATTTACTCTTTTCAGAGGTGACATAGTCCCTTATCACATAAATGTAGTGGGAAAGCTCACATGATTGGAGTGCAGTGGTTGAAGGCTATCAGCTCTTCAGAACACATAGGCAAGGAAGGAGAGGTGGAGGGGTGGGGTCTATATATCAGGGACTGCTTTGACTCTGTTGAGATTGATGGTGAGGATAATAAGGTTGAGTGTTTGTGGGTGAGGATTAGGGGGAAGGCAAATATCCTGGTGGGACTCTGTTACAGACCATACAACCAGGATGAGGAGGCAGATGAGGCACTCTGCAAGAGGCTGGCAGAAGTCTCACAATTGCTAGCTCTGGTTCATGTGGGGGACTTCAACGTACTGGATGTCTGCTGGAGTTACAATAGTGCAGAGAGGAAGCAGTCTTGGAGGTATGATTCTGTATGTGAAGAAATCTTGCAGCCATGAGCCTCCCAGGGAGCTTCTCTTGCTGTACAAAAACTCAAAATGTCACTGCATTAACAAACAAATAGAGCTTCTTGCTAAAAAGGCTTCAGCAGAGTCATGAGGAAGAGCATCAGCCTGCAGGTTTCCTCCTCTTGGAGTGAACACTTCACTGGCAGGATAACGCGTGTGTTTCCATCAGCAGGAAGAGGTGCCATGGGCTTGGCAGAGAAAGTCATTCCTGGCCTAGGTTCAAATACATTCAAATACAATTCCCTAGTCAGGTGTGGCATTGCGTTTCTACCTGTGTAAGCTGGATCAAGAAGCACTCCAATACACAACGCATGCGTGATGTGTCTGTGAGATTATGCAAGATCAAATGCATTTGGTTTCAGTTTTGTTGGAGATATTTACAACAGCTAGAGCCTTTTCCTAAAACTACGCAACAGTGTGTTCTCAGTCCCTTGCAGTATTATGGTGTGGTGGGACAAGGTCATTCAACAAATTGGAACAGCAAACAGTGCTGAGCACCCAAATCTTTTCCTGGCTTTGACAATCTGTTCCAGTGACTGTATTACAATGTTACCCACCTACAGAGCTGAGAGGCATGGGTGAGCTATGGCACTGTCACAGACCTCCAAGCATACACCTGACTATTGCCACTTACTGCCTCCAGACACATTAAAATCTCCAGTCCTACATATACATGTCCAACTGCAAGCAATCATCAGACTGAGTTACTGCTAGCCGTCTTCTTCACCACTCAGCACCACTACCCTTGATATCACTGCCTTCCCCATGCACATAGGTTTTTCTTGCCATCGGAGGAGAGCATACAATAATGGCATCATGAAGTGCAACCACTGGATGCTGCTAGTAGGTGCCTCCAGCTTGGTCTAGATTCCTATAGAGCTGTTTATTTTGTTACGGGAACAACAACATCAGTGTACCTAGACCTAGCTTGAGAGACATACTTAAAAAGCTACTCAAACCTTTCTTTGGAGAGAGAGGATTTTGTCATACAAAGTGTCACTCCCAAGTAACACAGATAGATAAGCAAGTCCCACCAAATAAAAGTTCTACCAACAAAACTGTTCTTTGCCAATAAGTTACTTCACTTAGGAAACTGTCTGGGTTTGCACAGGCTTTGTGAGCCAAAAGGCAATGTAAGCTATAGCCCTCACAGCCGGTAGTAGAACGACTTGGACAAAATACTGACTACATGAATCTGGCCTATATTTTTTCCCTACTGACATCAGTTTGCCTTGAAATGGTTTCACTGAGGGTGAAGAGCAAACATATGCTATAGCAATATCACTTGCAGCGCTACACAGGTGGCTAAATCCATCATCATATGGCATCCACTGCAGGCAAACTAGCTGTGAAAAGGCACGATGCCAGCCAAACAGATATGACTAGAATGGAAAAAACCAACCAAAAAACCAAATTGGGAAACAACCACACACAGAAAAAAACAAACCCAAATCCTCTTTATAACTCCAAGGCAAGGAAATACAGAGTTCATAAACAGTATATTTAAAGTATGTGAACTCAAGGAAATGTTTGAAGGAGAAGGGGCAGGGAAATTCAGAAGGTTCTTTTCAACACCCCCTGATGAAAATTCCCACTGCACAAAAATAAACTATCTGCCTTAATTGTGTGTATTTCTTTTTCTGGTGTTCTTTTTTTACTGTGTGTACAGATGCATACGTGGCTATAAAGGGCACATACAGGTGGCCATTTCTGTGGAAATACTTGGCAATGTAGCTGAATTCTCTTCAAAAATCTGCACGTGTGTACACACATTAATAGTGTGTGCATACTTATGGAGAATTTATGCTTTGGTTCATCTACATCTTTGATTTTTGCATGCCTGGTGTTGGGCTGAAAGTGTGGCTGGCAAAGGCAAATGGTTAACTCGGAAAACAACAAAAAAGGTAAGAAAAAACTGCTTACCAAGGACTAACAAAGTGTCACATAACAGTACTTCTCTTTCAGGAGAATAAATAGAGGATTAAAAACTCAACAGAAATGTAATAGTAAACAAAATTTGTCTTTATAGCTTCTTTGTTCAAGTGATTTCTCAGCTGGCTGGGATACATACATAAACACAGTCCTCTCTTCATACCTTCTCTTTGAAGTTCCTCTATACTTGCACAATGCCATTTTAAAAAGGAAGAGTACCACTTCTTACCAAAGAAAGATCAATACAGCAGAAGCATACGCCTAAGAGATGCTTCCCACTGAAGTGAGAGACTTGCAAAAAACCTTCAGAATAGTGTCAGTCAAAGAGAAATGCAGAATAATTATTCTTGCTTTTGAAAATTATCTAGTTTAACAATAACAAAATGTTTCTAAATTGCCTGCTTTCTTACTTGTAACACAGACAGTAATTCCATGTACATTTTAAGCACACTCACTGGTGTTTTTTCAACTAACAAACAAGATTATCATGTCACAGGAGTTTTCTAATAGCTTTGGTTTTCTGATATCAAAAAAAAATGCCTCCTGACAACATTCTTGACCAACAGAAAGATTGTCAGAGAAGTAGCAGAATCCACTAGAAAACCTACGCCCATACCACAGAGTACACACTTGCAGCATGCAAGGACTTCATTCAAGCAAGTTCAGTCTCAAGCGCACCCTTAGGTCTGTCCTTTTTCTGCATAGCATATATTCAAGCCCAACTGATACCCAGGAGGTTTAAATACATGCTTAAATTCTTTATGAATAGAAGTTGAGAGGAAAAGCATTATTAAATCTAAATTGAATTATTCTTCAGTTCAGTCTGTATCCCAGGGGTTTGGATGGGATAGTTGCTTTCAAAGCCTGTACTTCCCAATAGCCTTCAAGCACTTAAATCAAAGATTATGTAAAAATGAGCAAATAACTGCAGCTTTCAGTTCCTAAGATTTTGTTAAGACTGTAATGTGAAATAAACCACTCTAAAAACCCATATAAATATAATCACCTCTGCCTAAGCCTGAAGTTAAACCAGACTTAAGTTGCATTTTAGTGACACTTTACTCAGCAAAGCAGTCACATGCTCAACAGAGAAAGCCCAATAATAATATACTTACATCCCAATGAAATAGGTAAGTCCAAATGAAATTAGTGTGACTTAAAAACCAGTATTTATAACTTGGTGCATATTATAGCACTGTACTAAACACAGCTGATTAGCCGAAACCTATTTCTCTTCTAAATTAATACAATTTGGCGTAAATGTTATTTACAAGCTGCTCACATAAGCAGTAGCTAGGAAAAACCCTATTGCTATTAATATCACTAGCAATGAATTGAACAGTTAAAAACCTGCATTATTATACACATACGGGGTATTGTCATTCAAATATAAACTAAATCAGTTTATGATTTTACAGTTCTTTACAAGTTTTCTTCCTTTAAATACCCTCCACTCTATGAATGAACCTGGTAAAACTGTCCTTACACAGATGTCACAAATCAAATGTTGAAGAAAGCTAGAGCATGGATGTATCAAAAAAATGCATATCCTGAAAGAGAGCTCTGATCTCAATCAAAAGCTTCTGAAATATTAAGTGTGAGTTTTGGCCAGATGTGTAGAACAAATGCTTATGGTTTTCTCTGCGCAATTCTCAAAAGCCAAATCAAACCAATCAAAAAAGTCTTATTTGGAACTGCAGATTTGATTCAAGCATGGCTGAGCACTTGCTGCAACCATATTAAAAATTACATTATTTTTTAATAGATGGAAGATGAAATACTTGTTCCATCTTTTCCTAGAGCTGTCAGCTGCACTGAATACCTGCTGGATGACCTGAAACTCAAAGACATAGTGGTATCATATTCTCAGACCTAAAGGGGAAAGAAGGCAGGGAGATGGAACAGCTGAAATTTTAGTCTTGCCACAGAAATAAAACACAGAAAAGCCTGGACAACATTTCCAAGCAAATGGAGCATATGCATTATTCTGTGTGGCATTTGCTCTTCCATTAAAGTCTGATAAAGCCTGTTCAGAGAAGCTTCTGTCCCATGTCACAGAGCTCTCTGAGCTGGTACTTTTTAGGAGTCGATAATCTAAATACTGTATTGACCCATTTAGCAGATGTTTCCTGATTGGTAGCAAGCTGTAGATCGCTAGTGATTATCAAGACAGCCTAGCCTAAATGGTTGTGGATTCAAGAAAAATGTCTCAGAGTAGCAAAGCCCACCGTTGTTGTATGACGACTTTGCCCTTCTGCAACACTTTTCCACAGAAAAATTTCCCTTACAAGCATTAATCAGTAGGATTTACCCTTGCTTTTAAGTGTATGGAACTGGAAGGAAATTATCAGACTGATGTAATTTTAATTGCATTAATATGCAATAAAAGTATGTTCTTGGCACAAAGTGCTACTACTATACTACTTATGGGTTTAAATATTAAATAACACTCTCTTCAGAGCTCCACCTCTAATTACAATTTTTATTTTCTAACATATATTTATCTTCCTAAAAGCATTTTGGAAACTAATGACAACTTTCAGGTTGGCTGGATTCCCTTATTTTTAATACAGCCAAGTGAGATTTCATTTTAACTCTGACATCACTCTAAAATATTCATAAGACCAGGGTTGGTTTACAGTGTATATTCATCTCCATGATTGAAAGGATCTCAATAAAGTTCATTCAGGCTTTAGGTATCTCAAAGTGTAAAAAAATTACGTGAGAATCATATCAATATGCAGATACATCTAAATCCTCTTTTAGCAGAGAAACAAGAGTAACGCAGATCAAACCAAGGAACTAAAGTACACATTTTGTTGCCAATTATCAAAGACAGCAACTCCTTGAAATCTAACCAAAGGAAGCCAGTTCCTGGAACTCCCTATGAGAAAAAAAGGATGTCATGTCCTCCCACAGGGACGTTGTGCCCTACCACCCAGTTCCTGCAGCAACTACACACACACAGCTGCTGCCATGTCAAAAATGCCAAGAAACTAGAGCTGGCTGAGGTCAGTCATTTCAGTGACTTTGGACCATGGTGGACCAGCTGTTGAGAATAATGTTGTTAAAGTTGGGGCACAATAGCTGTTAAGTCTGAGGAGATGTTAAGCTCCTTTTTAGGACCATACAGGTTTGAACAACAGGAGCCACCACACAACAGTAGACCTTCCATGCAAGAGCAGCATGGGTGGATGGAGCTTCTCTGAATGGCTAAAAGAAAAGGTGAAAATGGGTTTTGTTCCAGCAAAATTGTGTATGAGAACACTTACTGCCAGAAAACAACACTGAAACCCAGAAAGGGCAGAAAGCCTGGGACATCCAAGGAAGCACTTACATATCGTGACCCAAGAGGAAATAGGAGCTGAAACACAGGTTTTGTTTTTTTCCTAGAGCGCCAAGATAGAGAGCGCAGAGTTTGGGAATCAGAAAGAAGGAAAATGTGTGCTATGATACAATTCCTAGTGTATCTCACAAGGGCAAACCTGGCAGTCGCAGAAACTGTGGCCAGATCAAAAATGTACAAATCCTTCTCGAATTTTTTTATCCAGGACACCAGATATTAACAACGTGTGACCTCTGAACTGCAGTAACAGACAGTGCAACACACTCAGCACAAGACAAAAGAAAAGGCAACGGCAAGCGATGAGAAATCTGAGACCAGCAGGGTTACAAAAGCATGTATACACAGTATTAAAAAAAAATATTTCCTCCCTCAGGAATGTCAAACACTACTTTTCATGAATATGTATAATTAGATGTTCTCTGTGAGTGAGAAGTAATTAATTCAGTGTTAAACATCACAACCTATTACTTGAACTCCATGGCAACCAACATTGTCAAAAGAGAAAACAAAATTTCCAAGTCTATTTTTAGATTATTACAGTTACACATTGTCCAAAGTTTCACAGCAAACTTGTACTATTTTTGGACACAAACAATATAAGTTAACTTCTCTAATTGGTAAAAGGTCAAAGAGACAACTAATAACATTTGCTTTTATTTTAAAAAGGACTTGATGGCAGTTCATTACTGCACCTGAGATATTTGGGGGTTTGAAGGCAGAGAAGAGGGCAGGTAGTCAGTCAGTGGTGCACACACCACTTCTGGGGATGAATCCCAAGTGGGTTACACAGTTTCAGACACATTGTACTACTGACCAGACCACTATGCAGGGTTTTATATTCTGATCACAGTGTTCAAATCAGCGATTTTTACCCTTGAACTCACTAAGGATAAAGGTAGGCTGAGGACAGCCCTTGTGAGCCAGCATATCTCCAAAATCATATAGCCTGGTTTAATCATGGATGTTCATACTTGTCTTGGCCCAAGTTAGAACAGAACTAATTCTGTTCAGTGATCTTACTTTTTAGTGAAGTCCCTTCTAAGTAACTGCACTTTCTAAAATTAAGGGTGTGTTTTTACAGTGTATCCTTCTGGTAGTGATAATTCCTGATGTTTAGAGTTACTACCAAGGACCAGTATGCAGACTAGGGTCACTGCTAAATTTTGTGTACCACATCAGGGGTGCAGAATAAAAGGCCACACTTGCAGGGGAGAGCGAACAGGACAGGCGGCCCTAAACTGACCAACTAAGTATTCCCTTTCATATATGTCTTATTCAGTATTAAGCTGTGGGATCACGATGGTCAAGCTTTCTTCAATGGTCAGCACCAGAGAAGGACTCTGTCTGTTCTGCCTTCAATCCCCAATTTGTGTGTTTCTGAATCCAATTCCAGAATCTGTTTCCTGAAACTGATTCCCTTCTGCTGCTGACTTTCCCCAGTGCCTGCCACAACTTCAGTGGTGAAGGTGATATAATTGCAATCGGGGGAGTGTGTGTGTTCAGTGTTGGTTTTGTGTATGTTTCTTATTATTTTCATTAAAGCTAGTTTAGTTTTCTAATCAGTAAGCCTCCCTTTTCCCTTTCTCTTCCCTTCAGGGAAGGGAGAGGGGCTAACAGAAAGCATCTGTCACTCATTCAGTGGCTGGCCAAGCTCTAAGGCTTGAGAGTACCTCAGCATTTTCCTCCCACCCAAACAAAGCCAAGAGGGACTACAACAATGTTCACAAACTTTGGCTTAGGAAAGTGGAAATAGCAAAATAAAAATCAATGGCATTCACAAAGGCAAATTCCAGCACATGCAGGGCTGTGACTACAGATCCCTGGGAATGCTGCTCTAAAGAAAAGGGGTTGTAAAGAGGGACATTTCCTTAGAGAAAATACGGCATAGACAGAAATACAAACTACACTGTGAGAGGTGGTAAGAGGGCATATGGTGCTAGAGGAGGGACTTGACTATGTCCTGAGCACATCCTGTACCTTCAGTTCAAGACAGCTTTAACACATTAGGTCAGGCTGTTAAGGACAGGTAAAAAGTAGAGTATGAGCTGATAATTTCAAAGTCAGAAAACACAAGGCCATAGTCAGATGCAATAAACAAAGACTATCAAGAATAACAAGAAACTGTCACGGGTATTTTGATAGAAGTAAACCAATAAAAACCTAAGTGTACTACTCCCAGTGAAACTAGGACCTTGCTTATGGATGCCACCTGGAAAGCAGAAATTTGGAATGTCTTTTTTTGCATCATCATTTCATTAAGCATCAACCAGCTGTCATGATTAATACCAATAGATGGCGAGATATCAGTCTCTAAAGAAAAGGGTTGGAGAATACCTTGGTAAACCAGACATTTTTAGTTTGGTCTAGTTTTTCTTAGATAAACTGTTGGCATTTATGTTGGAGATCCCCTGGGATATCAGAAGATGGCAAACTGACAAACAATAAAAAGGAGGAGCCACAGACCTAAAAACTCAACAGCTCAGCTTCAATTCCCAGAACTGTAACAGAATAAACAAACTAGTTGTAAATAACTAGAAAAAGCCAAGATGATGAGTAACAGACAGCATGGATTTGTCAGGACAGAACCTTGTCAAACCAATCTAACTTCCTTCTACAGTGTGCTAATAGCCTTTGGGGATAGATTAAAAACAATAGCTGTCATATTGCTTAAGTAAGCTTGACTTCAATTTAACGTCAAATTCTGTAAAGCAGAGTGGAAACAGGAGGATGCTCTAGAAATGGTTGGAAAAGGCTACTCACAAATAAAACGTACATGTCTCATCATCATTCAAGAGAGATGCATGGATTCAATGATACTCCACAGGGAAGTGTCCTAGGTGTAGCATTCTTGATTTTTTTTTAATTACCTGAGGGATGAAGTTTGTTAAATAGCACACACCTGGGCGGGACTTTCAGTATATTGAAAAGCAGGACTTCAAACTCTCTTGGGATACCGGAGAATAGGCTGAAAATGGTCAGTGCATGTGTTACTTGTGAACAGTACATTGTTCTATACCTCACATCAGCAGGAATAACAAGGTGCATTATTCACTGCAAGCCACGGAATACCTGGATACAGGGAAGACAATGTGTAGATCAGCAATGGACACGACAACTGTCATGTCACACTGCTGGGAAAATGACAATCATTTTATTCCAGCACATGAGGAGAGGTACAGCTTGTGAGATGTATGAAGCAAACCTTTCCACTAAACTCTACCCAGCTGGAGTACCTGCCTTACATTTCAAACCAGGAATGATCACCTGAAGCATACCCACAGGCAGAATAGTGAAGAACAATCACAGCTTTGGAACGCATGAGTTATGATGAAAGACCAAGCAAGCTGGGCTTACTATCCTGAAAAGACTCACAAAAATTTACAAACATTTATTTTGAAAGAGAAGGGAAATGTTCTTCATGCTTGGAAGACTTAATTGCTGAAACTGCAAAAAACCCAAACTAAGAGGCAATAGCAAACATACTGAGACAAACTTAAAGATGCTAGAATAGGATGCCTGGGGAATCTCTGGAATCCCCATCACTGGGTGTCTTGAGGAAGAAGTGAGACATCTGCTTTCAGAGCACAGAAAAAGGACAGAGTCCTAGGCACTTCCCAGTCCCAGGAAGAACAGACAAAGCATCCTTTGCAAGGGGGAATAACGGTCAGAGGTACCCAGAAAAGAACCATATCTGGATGACCTTTTGAAACTACTCAGTATTGGCCATATCTCCATCTCTACCAGAATGTGGAAAAAACAAGCACAATGATGCTGCAGAGACATTCTCTCTTTAGCACATGACTAAGGCTACACCAGGCAGTGCTGGGGACCTTAGTGATGTCTTCTGCTACAGTCAAAGCACATTGTGTGTCAGAGAAAGTCAGATTAGTCAGAATCAGACTCACAGAGAGAAATTCTGTTAGACACAAGCAACAGGTGATATCCGAACAAATAAATGCTCAGTTACCAGCGAGCCCACACCATCTGCTGCATTGCCAACTCTGCTTCCTCAGCAAGCATTACATGACAGAAACAGAAGATTGTACCTGCAGTGATCTGAAGGTACTAACAACACACTCCCCACCCAAACAGGCAGCTCTTGGGTCAATTTCTCATTGCACTTTTCTATAATATTTCTCAATGAAGTTTAAAAGAAAATTTCCCTTTTCACATCACAATATTCATTTTCTCAAAGAAAAGATGTCTGACAGTAATTGGACAAGAGTCTGAGTCCCCCCAGCAGGCTACTGAATGGGACAAGTCATCATGGAGCTACACAAGACTTCTGCTGATTTCCCTCTCAGGCAGATCTAAGAATAAGAAGTTGCAGTAATTAGCCAGGAATTTGTATTCTGCTCAAAAGCAAGACTTCAAAATATCTCTTATTAGCAGAGGTTTACAAGAGTGATCAGTATTCTCTCCTTTTTCTAAGATGAAGCGCTTTGGGGAAACTGGGCTTGGAAGTAATTATATTACAGATGCACTTCATATAGTACTGAAATCACAAAGCATACTGGTCTGCAACGTATTGACACTCAGAGGCTGCTCCTCAGCCAACAGAAAACACAGCCTGACTCTGCTCACTGCAGAGGACCTACACAGGTTTACATCGCTGATGATCTGCATTTACATTTTCATTAGACTACTGAGGAATCTCCAAAGTCTTTATAGGAGCAATCAATCAAAAAGCATAGCTGTTGAAAATACTAAGACATTGCAATGGTTGATTCTGTACTGAAAAGGAGGGAATGAAACACCTATCTATGGAATTTGTAACTACTTTTGAAAGTAATATCTCAGAGTTCACAGAGTAGGCAACACCTCCAAAGTGGCAAATAACTTGATGGTTAATCCCATTGAAAATTTTCATATAAATGAAACGCATTGCATCCACTGGGAGATAACACTGAAACTTACCATCCAGGATTTCAGTTGTTGTTATTCTTGTGCAGCTTACACCATGGGTGCATGGCTCAGATTTGATTATGAATGCTGGTTTCATAACAGCATATTTTGCCCTAGTGTCCAGAGGAGTTTTGATCCAAAGTTCCATGTGAAATAATTCACCAGGAGGACTTATATCTATCCTGTAGCATGTCAACCCAAACAGAAGCAGTTTGGCAAAATCAAACTAACTTTGATTAGCAAAGCAAACTTTGGTTTGCTAAAAACAAGTTTTTTAGCATGGTAGTATCACAGGGTGTTTATAGTCCTAGTGGTGCTTTCATTAATCTTGGAGTGTGCTGCTAGGAGCTCTTGGTGAGTTCATTGCCAGACCGTGTTACACCAAACCACTACTGTTGACTGAACTGTGAAGCCTTCTTGGCACAAAAACACGTATATCTAACCGAAGTGGTGTTCATCTTGTCATATTAGAAACTGAACAGCTGCCACTGTAGAGAGCAAAGGCAAAGGGCAGAGCAGATCAGAGGAAAGCATGACACTCGGAGCTGAAAACAAAAACGCAAAGCAAAAATCACTTTTGGGTAAAGCAGACAGCTATTACCAAATCTTGCTTGGCTGGAACACTAGACAAGTGAGGAGCTGATATTTGCTCATCCTTTGCCTCACTAAGTTGAAGTCTGTAAAAAATGGCAAGTCAGTCCTCAGCATCTGGCTTCAAAAAACGTGAGTTGTTGATTTCGTCATTGTTTTAAAATAGGTATATATTCCCCAGTTTTAAACTGACACTCTTTTTTGTGACCTTATGGATATTCTCTCTCTGCACAAAGCAATCCTCTTACGTTTGGAGGAGAAGGAAAAAAAAAAAAAAAGAGGGAGACTCATTATGCCAGGAGGAGGAGGTCTGGCATTAAGCAAAGCAACATACTTTATGACATCTTTTCCTGCAGGCCACAATACATCCTTTTTCCTTGTTATTACATTGGCCTTTGCCATTCCACATTGTTAGATATGACAGTGATGAGGGTTGAAGAAATCTACTGAAAAAAGATTTAGTAGCCCATTTCTTCTGGCCTCTGGCCTGTTTCCATAGAACTCTGTTACAGAACAACTTGGAAGAGTAGTGCAGGCACTGAGGCTCAGCCATTGCCCACAGCATGGATCTCCTCTAGCAGGAATTATAATGTAGGAAAGTTATATTTCATATTCATTTAGATTTCAGTAGTTTAAGCATTGTACAATGAACTAGCTGTTTTCCAGACACTGTATCCTGGGAGACTATTCAAAAAGGAATGACAAATACATTAGTGAACTGAGATTTCCACATCAGTGGAAGGAAGACAAGCAAGACATTGGCCTGACAGTGTTGCTGGGGTGAGTGATAAAAGGATATTTAATAGTAAACAAGCATAAAACCCTAATTAAGGATTTGAAAGCCAAACAGGAGTCAACTTGACAAACACTAAGATAGCAATGCAAGTCTAAATCACCCATTACTCTCATCTGCCAGGGGCGCAAGAGTTTATCTGATTTATGCATCCTCTTCGTAAGACACTGCACCAATCAGTAGCGTTAGGATTTCTGAACAGCCAGAGCTGTGCACTGTGTGACTAATGGCAACAAAGCACTGGTCCAGCAGCCCAGAAGTCTGCCATCCACATAGCTGCAGCCTGCTTAGTTAAATTAATCCCCAGGCTGGGAGGCCAGAGAAGCATTCCCCCCAAGTAAAGCACAAGCAGCCAATTGTACACTGCACAGGTTACAACGCCACTCTGCTGCCATTTCTTCCAGAACCCTACCAAACTCAGATCCTGCCCTTTAACTGATCTTCTCACAAAACAACAAGTCCCTCTCTGTTCAGTAGGCACCAGGAATCAGAACTTAGTGTTTGATTACTTCTCCTCTATGGCCGAGTAAGGGAGGGAGGGAGTCAAAGAATAAGTGGGGTTTTATCTAGCCAGAAAACATTTTTATCCATTCAAATGGATGATTTGGAGACTGGGGAAGTACCAAACCTTAAAACAGAGAAAACAAAGAAGGTCAGCAACCTTCATAAAGACACAATTACCTTGAATTTGTAACACTCCTCCCCTTATACACATGAATTTCAATTCTGCCTTTTTTGAAGCTAAAATTCCATTAAGTATACACATATGCTGTATTTTTGCAGAAAAAATGATGAAAGGTATTCAAGAGACAAGCAGTAGTTCATTGCTCAAAAAATCATTCCATAATTTAGAAAAATAAATTTTACTCTTTTCCATACTTATTTAACAGCCTTCAGGAGACACGTTCCTAGTTACAGATCTGGATAGCAGCATTTCTTTGCTGCTTGTTTTGCTCAGTCTCTTTTGAAAAAGTAATATAA
>VWZO01020718.1:166813-193432 GCA_013396975.1 Bucco capensis | reverse complement strand
TGAGTTTAGTGATTCCCAACAGGCGATTAGATTTATGACATGCTGCTCTAACAACTGTATGCCTTTACATAAATAGCATGGAGAGGAAAATGTGTGGACCAATGGGCATCTCTGTTTCCCCAACAAGTTCAATCATGAAACAGCTCATATGATTGCAGAGCGCTTTACATGCATCATAAGGGAATGTTAGTTTTGACAAATAGTGTCCATCATTGCTAAGATACATGTATGAGAAGGAGGCAAATCTTACTTGTTGCTTATGTCTGGTTCATCTTTTGCTTGTGAGTCTCTTCAGTTTGGAAAGTCGGAGGGAAGAAACAACACTACCTCCAAAATTCAGAACCCCTGTAACATTAGCTTTTTTTTTTATTTTTTTTTTTATGACCTTCATCCAAGAGAGATGGATTTGTAATAGATTTACTTATACCAGAAGAAAACACCAACATAATAAACCTCCTCCTCCAATATTCACTCAGACTAAAGCTGGATAAACTGCCTCCAAAAGCAAATGTTGTTTATTTTTCTCCTCAACAGAATTCAACCTAGGAACCAGAGATACTACACATGGATCAAAGATCCAGAAATGTAGATGTTCAGGAACATAGATGGAACTCTTTCTCCCTCTTCTCCACGCTATACAATGAGGGGACACAATTACAGGGAACAAGCACCTGATATCTGACATATATGAGATAAAACCAAGCCCCACACCAGTCAGGACTACAAAGTTCTAGGAACTCCTCCATCATGGCTTCATTTTGTGCCAGAATGGTCTGTTGAAGCACATTCCTTGAACTGCTACCTTCAAGTAAGAATTTCTTTTATTCAGCTGTATTTCTACAACAAATTTCAGGGATTGCTATTCATTTCAGCGGTCCAATGACAATTTAGGATTCAGCACTTGCCTGAAATAATCATCTCTAACATAGGGTTTAAGCAAAAAAAGGCAAAGAAACAAAGAAAAGATGGAAAATTTACAGTAATTAGATATTAAACACTAACAAAAAGATGATCGTGAACCCACAAACCCTACCAGAATTTGGATCCAAAAATCACATTCAAACTTCGTGGGTTTGTTTTACTGTAGAACCTATTTTCAACCCAGGTCAGAAGCTGAAATGCTGGGCTGGGTTTGATGGGCTCATGAAGCTGTTTCTCTGGATATTGGAAACCAATCTGTAATTGGGAGCCTCAGCAACTCAATATTAACTTGTATTCCAGATCAGATTATTTACAGATCAGAGAGACTTAAATCCATCCTAAAATCATTTGTATGTCCAACTTGTGTGATAAAAACATAACCTAAAACATGTCTTTTTGCTCACCCTATATATGTGATTTGGCTAACCTGACTGACAGACCTGCCCTTACCCTCCAAAGAAACAAGGACATTTACAAATTTCATTGTAAAGCTAAACCACTGCAGAATGCTTACTCTAGCAAGGAAACTTCATCTGAGAAATCTAAGGCTAGTAAAAGACTACTATTTTTAAGATATTGGTTGGTATGAAGCCACAGGATTTGCAAGTAAAGGATGCAAGCGTAAATTATGCATGTGTGTTATTAAATCAAATCCCTTTAACTCCTCCTCCCCCCTCCACTTATTACACAACTTGTCATCTCTTATTTACATGCCATATGATACACAGCCCAAGCAGAGAAGGCAAACATCCACAATGCTAGCAGGAAAGGGAGATATTTGCATTTAAGATATGAATATGCATTAGCAGGCAACACATTCCAGATAAACAGTCTTGCTTTTAAAGTATGTATTTTGTAAAGCTCATTGCTGGAAACGCCACTCTGTGCTCCCTCATGCCTCACAGCATGGAGCCGGTGCTCTGAATACACAAAATCCATCTTAGAACCAGCCCAGATCCTGCTAAGCCAGGTTCAAAGCCAGGGACTGAAAACGGAGTCACATTACTGGCAGGCAGAAATAGGGAACTTTCAGGGATAGAGGGAGAATCTTTTCACTGTATTCTACCTTTCATCCTTTATTTTTCTCCTTCTCTGATCACTGTAACTTCACCACAGAACAGAAATCCTTCCACAGCTTTTGCTTAATCATGTATTTTTATATGAACCACAGCAGAGCATGCCAAAAAAGAGAAATGGAATTAACTGAAGCATCACAAAAATATTAAGAAACTCCATAAGCTTTCAACTGTTCTTTGTCATCAAAGACAATAAAAACTTTTCATACACAGTTGATGTTCAGAATCTACTGTTATAGTCAATTAGACTATTAAACTAGACCAAAGCACAGAAGCATATGCTACAAGCAGAAAAGCCTATGGATATAGCAGGGCTGCCTAAATAATCTTTACAGGACTTCTTTGACACTAAATTTACCACCTGTAATGCAATTGTTTCATAATCTTGGGGGAAGAAATAATTTTTGATATAAGAAACAAGGTAAGGAGAACATATCCCTTAACATTACTTTCTCAGAAAACTGGGAGAACTTAAAACCAATATCATTAAAGAACAGGCAATTAAGACAAGATGAATTGATATTTCGCGTTTCTAGACCAAAATAATAAATAATAATAAACCAAACAAACATCAACCAAAAAAACCAAACAATACACACACCCCCAGTCTGGAGAGGGGAAAACGGATCAAATCAGTATCAACAATAATTTCTCTATTTTGTCAAGTTTTTCCACAGGGAAAAGAAAAAAAAAAAAAAAAACCAGAGAAGCCTAACCCACCCTAGGCCCACCGTCCCAGCACAGCGCAAGCAACTTTCCATCCTCACATCACTTCTCCTGAGCTCTGCAGGATCAAGGGTGTGCACAGCCACAGGCTGAACCAGATCTGGGCAATGATCCAGCACAGCCCACAAGAAAGAGAGAGCATGCTCTTTCCCCACAGTTGCTACTCAGCTGGGTCCCTTCCCCAAGGCAGGATCCACCACAGTGTTGCCATCATAACCTCACAGAAAGCATACAGGAGAATTGCCCCTTTATTGACCAAGATACAAACTGAGCCCTAGAGGATATTCCACCACTTGGTCATTCAAAGCCACTGTTCTGCAAACACCAGTAATTAAGGGTGAGAGCAGTCCATTTCCAAAGGCACCCCTAAAACAGCAGACTCTTCACAAATCACCCAGTCACAGACAAATGCAGCCCACTGATGAAGCTCCATTTAAGAAAAAGCCCCTAGCTGAGAGGAAGCTTTTTCCACAGTTAATGGGATGGCACTGCATACACATCAAATCACACATTCTGAGCTAAGAGCATGTATAAATGTTTACAAGATCAGTATTAAATATCCACATTCTTCTTCAAAAGCTCTCCCTATAATCTGCAAGAAGATTCAGACCAATTATATATTTCATGAGTAATTATTCTAATTAAGCTGACTGGTAGCACATTAGTGATTCAGACAGAAAACAAAATATTCAGACTTTGCATTCTCCTCCTCCACGTGCCAGTGAAATCTCTAATGTATCTTATGATGTTTTATTTATCTCAACCCAAAGGCAAAAATACACGGAGATTCCCCCCCCCNNNTGAAAAAAACACCGGGATTCCCCCCCCCCCCCCGTAAATTATATCACAGAACAGTAGGAGTTGGAAGGGACCTCTGGGGACAAAATAACAGTCTGAAATCTGTTCAAAGTAATGTAGCCTTGAAGACTGATCTCACACACAGAATCACAGCAGGGTGAGGGTCATAAGGGACCTCTGGAGATGACCTAACCCCATCACCCCTGCTAAAGCAGGCTCACCTAGATCAGGTTGCACAGGTGCATGTCTATGCCATTTATGAACCTCTCTGGGCAGCCTGTTCCGGTGCTCCATCACCATTACAGGAAAAGAAGTTTTTCCATATGTTTAGGCGGAATTTCCTGTGTTCTACTGTGTACCTATTGCCCCTTGCCCTATCACAGGACACCACTGAAAAGAGATTGGCCCCATCTTCTTGACCCCTGCCTTTTAGATACTTATGATCACTGATAAAATCCCCTCTCAGTCTTCTCTTCTCCAGGCTAAAGAGCCCCAGGTCTCTCAGCCTTTCCTTGTAAAAGAGATGCTCCCGTCTCCTTAGCATCTTTGTAGCCCTCTTAGTTCCCTGTCTCTCTCAAGCTTGTGAGCCCACAACTGTATACAATACTCCAGATGAGTACTCCAGGACAGAGTAGAGTGGATGTAGCGTAAACTCTATTTGAGTTTTTCCAGAAGCATCTTGCTCATCCATGCAGGTCTCCTGCCTTCTTTGCTTGATTTCTTACTCAGAGAAATGCACCAGCCTTGAGCCTGGAGGAAATGGTGCTTGAATATTAACCAGCTCTCTTGGGCCCCCCCTCACTTGTAAGGCCCTAACCTATGAGATTCCTCTAAGTAGGTCTCTGAAGGGGTCAAAGTAAGCTCTCCTATAGTCCAGGGTTGCAATTCCACTTATTGTCCTGCTACTTCCTCACATGATCCTGAACTCAACCCTCTCATGGTCGCTGCAGCCAGCACTACCCTAAACTGTCACATCCCCAACCAGACCTTCATTGTTCATTAGCAAAAAGTCCAGTAGCACACCTCTCCTCCTTGGTTCCTCCATCACCTGGGTCAGAAAGTTATCATCAATGCACTGCAGGAACCTCCTGGACTGTGCTATCAGCTTCCTCCAGCCTCTTATAAGAAATTCATCAAGTACAGGGAGATGCTTGTACTGTTTAACACCATCCTCACTGTTCCACAGTTCCAATTTATAAAACATTTCTATATTGGTGCCAACTTCCCTACAGCACCTCTGAGCAGCACCATAAGTAGTTGCAAACTTTTACCACGAGCTGCCTGTTGGCAGCTTCTCATTGTATTGTAGCTATTGTATTAGCTTCTTGCTGGTTGTTCACATCCCAGTGAACTTCCAGTGACTTAGTCTCACTGTGATAGCCCTAGATGCTTGTGGTCCCATCTGTGTGTCTGCAAAGGAGCTGGCCACTCTACGGAGAACAGGAACAAAAATCCTTGTATTTAGGACAGGTACTCCCTTTTGCCAAGAATGGACATCCCCACATTTTTATACAGTTGAAAATAAAGCTGAGAAAGTAAATGACTGACCTAAGTCACTTGATGTAAGTAAAGTATCATTATATCTTTTTATTTGCATATGGAACCCTGAAAACATCTAGAAAGACTTCATTATACTGAAGACTTATGGTTCAAAGTCAAGTGCTTAGGGCAGTGATTTCCAGAGCAGATAGTACTTCTGCAGCAACAAGTTCTCTTTTACCTGTGGATAAGCCTTAGGTACATGATGTTTCCTTCCCCACACCTTATCCCCACAGCTCTGCTGTCTTGCGCATGCAGCACAGGGTGGACCATACTCCCAAACAGAAAGGATTGTTTCTTCTTCCTCCTCTCTTTTACCCTGGACAATTCAATACGCAATTTACTGCAGTGCTTATCACCGTTTTGCTGATGAAAATACTTTATTCAAATAGTCAACTGACACAGTACAATTGGCTACTCTTGCATGCCTGTATTTTCTTATGAAACTTTAACGTCTTTCTGTTGACCTAAGGAACTTTTTCTATGCATAAGGAAAAGAAAAGAAATATATTAAATAAAATCTGATGAATCAAACATTTCTTTGTCTGGGTGATATTCTTAACATGGTTGGCCTTGTAAGACCAGAGGAGAAGATCATGATCTGCAGCTAAATTTGATTGGAAATTGTAAGTACTTAAAAACATGAAGAGCTCAGCACCATGCTGTTCAAATCAATTTCTCAGTACTCAAAAGAATAAAAAAAGAAGAATTAAATTACACTACAAGGTGCTGTCCCAGAGTTCCAATGGCTTCTAAAATAAGATTCAGGTGCTCTTAAAAGTCCAAAGCAGCCTTTTAATTTTAAATTGTTCTGCAGTACGTGTGTCATGAATACTGAATCTTTAAAAAGCATGTCTGAATCAAACCACTCCATAGTGAAGAATAACTGTGGTTTGTTTTTTGGTTGTTTTTTAAAAGCAGCAGCAAGAAGATAACCATTGCCAAGCTAAGCAACAAGCCATGTTTAATATTTTCTCCAAGCAAAGATAACAACAACAACAAAAAAAATCCATGTATGTTTTGTTTTCTTTTCTCCACAAGTCAAATAAAAATTTTCACTCCACAGTAAGCTACTACTTCACTTCAGCTATATCAGATTTAATACTATGCAGAGGCCTATCATTATGATTATTTATATTGTGATAGTACCTACAGACCCAGATAAGATTATCATTTGCAAATAAAACAGAAGAGGGATTTTCTGCCCCTAAGAACTTATATCTAAGCAGTTAACAAACACAGAGAACAGCATGGCAAGTATTTTGGAGGGGGGGAATTACCAGAGCAAGAGAACTGCTTCAGGTCTGCGCTTGCATGTGTATATTTTTAGAACTCTGCAGTTTGAGACATTGGATATGTCCATCACACTTATAGCTTGTGACATTGGATATGTCCACTGCACCTATAGCTACTGGAATCTGCCATGAGACACATCACTCTGCAGACACATTAAGATCAATCACTTTCATACAAAGATACTGCAACTTCTGCAAAAAAGGCAAGAGTATGCAACACAAAGTACAAATCTCAGTGAAGTAGGATACCACCTGAACTACATACCAAGATTTCAGTCATGTAAGATTATTCCACTGAGAATGAAAACGGATTACAATCATAGAATCACTTAGGTTGGAAAAGACCTCTAAGGTAATCAAGTCCAACTGTTAACCTCAGCACTATCAACTCCACCACTAAACCATGTCCCTCAGCACAACATCTATATTTTTGAAGTGCCTCCAGGGATGGTGACTCTACCACTTCCCTGGGCAGCCTCTTCCAGTGCTTGACAACCCTTTCAGGGAAAACATTTTTTCCTAATGTCCTTCCCAGCCACAACTTGAGGCTGTTTCCTCTTGTCCTATCACTTGCTACTTCAGAGAACAGAGAGACATCCACCTTGCTACAGCCTCCTTTCAGGTAGTTGTAGGCAGCAATAAGGGTCTCCCCAAGCATCCTTTTTCCCAGTTCCCTCAACTGTTCCTCATAAGACTTGTGCTGTAGAACAGAGTAGCTTCTAGAGTTCTCTAGAGTCAAGTAGCTTTGATGCAACTACTTTAAAACATTCATAAAGAAGTCAAATGACCAAATGTTCTCCTTCCTCACTGCCATAGATGCCCTTTAGACAAATCTTGGACGCAAAAGCCTGCTCTTTAGGTTTCCCTTGGCACCAGCCTCCTCTCCAGGCTGTATTAAAGCTTCCATGCTTACTAGTTTTCAGATACAATCTCATTTTGATTCTACATTAGTGTCTCTTCTTATCGTGCCTTTCTCCCATTCACACATATACACAATTCCCAAAGAAAACTAGCTTGATCCCTCCCATCCAGATTATTCAGGACTTTAAATAACTTCCTGTTTGGGCAGAACAAGGTTTCCCAGGGCTGCCATAGAAGAATGCTGGTCACAAAATCAGATGCAGCCTGGAATTTCGAACACTGGATGAAGGTAATGTAGAGCTGTAAGGAAATTAAGAATTGTGTTATAAAAAAGCTCAAACAACTGGTTTTGGAACAAACTAATCAATCACAAACATATCTTCTCAGTGCCATGTGAGACACACCAGCCTTTCTTCGCATTTCATGTCATAACAGCAACTGCTGGCACAAAGCTGACTTCTGAACGACAAACACTACTGACCTAACATGGTCAATAGTTTATCAACTGGTTCTGCATACATGTTATATGACTGCCACCTCATCATATTTTTCTCCCTGCAACTGTAATGAAAAGCCAAAAGCAGGCAGATGGTCAGTAAATTATGTATTCTCACTGCAAAGATCCCAGGAGTAGCCAAATTATGCAACAGTTCACAAGAGACATCGAGATAAAAGTGTGTGCTCTTTAAATAGATTGAACTCCAACTCCAGCTGAAATCAGCAGAAAAAGCAGAGTGATACAGTGAAGAGGAGGAAAAAAAATTAGCCCACATGAGCTGTGCTCCAGTTAAATGAGTAAGAGCACATAGCTGCATTGAAGAGGACATACAGATGGAAAGAGTCATACTATGACAATGTAAACTCTGTGAACTTGATCATCGTGCCAGAATCTTACTGAAAAATATTCCCAATGGATACAATTAAAATGCATTCAAAAATATGGACTTCCTTGATTTCAAATATTAAAGATTAATGTATTCCTCAGGGTTATTTATTAGTATCACCCTTCCAAAAATAACACAAAAACAAACTGCTGATGCTCAGCTTTGCAGAGAATATGTGCAGCTTTTCTACACTATGAAGAAAAACTTCAGGTTCTTGAATGGTTTCTTAAAGTGCAACACGATTCCTTTCATTCTTGAACTATGTGAATTGGGAATGTTTCCATTATAAAAGACAAGCTCAGAGACAAAAATATCTAATTAGAAGAGCTACACTAAAAGTGTTTAACCATTAAAACTGTGACTTTTGGCCCTCTTCCCCAATGAGCAGGGGCACTCAAAGGTCAGGACATGGCCATTTTAAATCTTAACATTAGATTGATCCTGAAAAGCAAAGCCTATAAGAAAAATTTTTAAAACAAGCATGCAAGTCTTGTGAACACTTCATTTTTTGTGACAGTACTACAATTTAATGTTGAGCAGCAAACCCACAACCACCCAAAATCTGGACAAAAATCTCTAGAAAATAGCATCACACATAAGTTGAATTAAAAAATAACACCTATGTGTGGAATCAGAGTTGCACACAGAATTTTAACTTTTGTTATTGATCCATTTCACTGTCTACTATAGGATTATTTATGATCAATGGTTTTCAATATTATTAGAGAATCTTAAAAAATTCCTGGTGAAAAATATAAGTTGCATAAACAAAACAGGAAAATTTGGCTGTGACATTTTGGACAAGACTTCATTATGGACCTATTAGGCTAAACAAGGGAGAACAGCCCATAGGTCCCACTAAACTACAGGAGACAGAAAGGACACTTCTTACAAAATACATTAATAGCTTCTTGATTATGAGAAAGAATAATATTAATGCAACGACAGTAAAGGAACCACTTTGGTATTTACAGTAAAGAACCAAGGAAGCAAGCAGGAAAGCACAGAACCTTGAACAAAATTAAGCACATACTGGGCTGTAAACAGATCACTAAAACATCCATTGATAACTGGCAAGGTAAAGGCAGTAACTTCAACTAGAGGATCAAAGCCATAAGAATTTATATCATATATTCCTATGCAGAATAGGAAAGACAAATGCCTGGTAGCTGGCTTGTCCACCACAGCTGGAGAAGTGCAAATACATTTTTAGAACAGCAAATGTCTACAGTTCCTGCAGCCCAGTGGAATCCCAAGGGCAGCGAGGGAGTGAGGCTACCGAAACTAGTCCAGTTCATGTGGAAGTGACACAGCATAAGCTTTAAGTTTACACAACTAACAAGGATGTTACAGGCTAATCAGCCCTCAAACGGCATTTAAAAGTTAAATAAAACAAGGTTCAGTGATCAGCACAATGTTTCCCTGAAGAAGCACAGAGAAGTCCTATATGGTTCTACACCAGCAGCTGGCTCTCAGATGGGCTGTATCTGTAATACATAGTTCTTTAGGCAGAGCACTGTAAAGCCTTCCTTTTCCTGCTAGCTTTTTTTGGAAAAATTTGAAAACATTTTGAATGGTATCTGCTTTTTCCTGAATGTTTGGGGGGGAGAGGTGGTTTTCTTTGTTTGTGGTTTTTGTTTGTTTATTCATTTGTTTTTTATCCTACTCATACCACAAAACTACAAGGCTTGACCTGGTTTATAAAGTAAAAATTAGAAAACTCTTGTTTTATTAATGTGACTGAGAACACTATTTAAGAGTCATAGCTTTCATGGAAAGTTATCCTGAGAAGCAGCTGTGAAAAGCTAATGAATCATAAATTGAGATCCAAAAAGACAGCATAGCTAAAGGCAAGATTTGCAAGTGCATCTTAAGATCATTAGAAATACTGAAGAAAGTGCAGTAATAACAAAGAAATATTCACAACTGGGGGGCTGGGGTGGAAACAATTGAAGTGCTCTGTTTTTGAGGCACTAAAAGCTTTTTATTAATAAAGTCATGCATTTTGTCAGTCATAGTATTTTAACCATATGTGATAAATACAAGAATGACAACTTCTCCCAGTTGCTTTTTGATATTTCATGTCTGCTTTCAAATTACTCAACAGTTAAGATGAAGGTAAAGTTTTCAGGTAGCTTAAAACCATTCAAGAGTCTTCTACCATCAACAACACACAAATGTTTGCAAAGGCATAGAGAAATCTGAAAAGTGACCACCCAAATGGGAAGATCCATGCATACTGCTATTTGCAGAAACACTGACAAGCACTAACTGAAGATGGCTTCTGGAATGGTGATACAGAAATGATTCACAAGAAATGAACACAGTTCTCCAGCCCATTCCCACAGTCTACTATTTCTCAGATACCGCAGACCACTGAGGGCTGGCAAGGCAAGTTGGAAAGACACCTTTGTATTTCCTTGATCTCACACTTCTTCACTGTCACCAACTAGCAGACGCAAGACACATGCTAGTAGTGTTAGCTCTTATTTCTGATCACTAAACGTTCAGTTCCATCCACACATGCTGTTCATCTACATGAACTGAAAAAGCTGTATTTGTGTTCATTTTTATATGCATATACATTTTTTGTATTTTTTTTCCCCTCTTCACAGGGGTTTCGTAGTTATTTTGGAACAGTATGGCATAGTCATGGAACATGCTAATCCATAGATTCCCCTCTTTCGTGGCTTGTTGTCTTCTGTGGTGGGCTGTAACAGCCACAGATTGATAACACAAGAGAGACTTTAGGGTATCTATGGAAACAAGTAGAAGAAGCACGCCTGAAGGTCTGGTCTTCAGATGCTTCCCCTATGCTAGGAAGGGGCCGAGAATCTCCCCACACTCCAATACACAAAGGAGCAGGATGAGGCAGGAGGTGCTGTGAGTGGAAATGGGGAGCTGAGGTAGGTGAGTAGGCATAGGAAGAAGGACACTGGAATTAACTTAGAAATTAAATGAGAGCAAGATTAAGGAGAAAAACAGATACAGAAGAGGCAAGATAGTATCCTTCTTATAGCCTGATTCCTAAAATAGCCCGTTTAGTAGGCTCCACTGGCATCCACAAATTAATGAGTTCCATCCATTTCCAGTCTAATTGGTCTCTACTGTGTTTGCATGAAGGTCTGTGTGGATGTGCAGCGTTAGTGCGCAAAGAAAGAGAAAATAAAGAAAACTTCAGTTTTGTTTTTTAATCATACCAAGCTGGTCCTTGAAATCAAATTGTTGTGCTAAATAAGTGAACACCTTTTATTTTAAAACCGCCAAAATGAAAAGTTGTAGTTTTGCCCTACATATTTTATCAGTGCTCACCCACTTTCACTAGACTTGTGACTTCAGATAACATTTTAACAAAAAAAATTTCAGTAAGCAAACCTATCCATCCAAAAATTTCACCCAATTCCATCAATGTGCATTTTAGCAACTGCCTGTTGTCCTCGGGTGCTGCTTTATTTACTCTTCACATACATACTTCAAGTTGAATAAACATCTAGGGGAAAAAGCAAAATCTCCAGCTGGCTGTTCACATCCACAAGGGAGCAGATACTGTGTCCTGCTGCAGAAAACTGTAAGAGTACAGCTACAGGAAGCCCTCCCTGATTTCCAAACACGGCTACTGCCTGCTTAAGCTCCTCTCTTTCCACACTTACAGACACCAGGTTCCATGTGTCTAGAGCAGCCTACATTACACCTCCTGATCTCGTGTAAATCGCCTATGACCAGATCCAGCCCAGCAACTTACTCCACATTCATACTTGCCATACACAACTTGTGAACAGGCCCAAGCTGCAGAGTGAACCTCTCATGTCCTAGTGTGTCTAACTGCATGCACAATGCAATCCTATCAGCATAAGCCCACCAGCTTCAGCTGCATCTAGCCCAGGTAGTGGCTGTGCAGTCAGTACCTTCCATTCATTCCAAATGCACTTACTTGCAAGAGCACAATCACATGCATACCACAACCTGTATTTCAGGCACCTTCAAACTAGCTGCTCCATGTTCATAAATTCTCCACACAACCAGAACCTGTGATTAGTGTGCATGTTTAGTAACACTGCATTTTGCTGCAGTCTGGAGACATCTAACCTCCAAGGGATTTATTGTATCTAGAAATCCAAGAAATCTCTAAAACCATAGATGGAAAACTCTTTAGTTCCTCTTGTCTTTGGGTTGCCATGTCGTGATTTCAATGTTGAATACACTCACCTCACTGGTAACTAGATTTAAAAAAAAAAATAAATAAAAAATGTAGAAATCAGTCTGTCTGCTGTCTCAAGCCTTGCTGGATCATTGATTGTCATGAGCAGAAGATTCTTCCAGCCAAATTATGTCTTCAGCTACACCTGAGTGACTCTGCTCAATTTAGCTCAGCAATTGGAACTTAATTAAAAATTCTTTTGAGAATGTGCTGGCCAGAATAGGAAAAGGCTCATCATGTCAGAGCTGTATTCAGCTCTGCAGCACTGATAGCAACATGAACTAATAAAAACTTTTTGTTCACACTAAAATGAATTTTCATTAGACAGAGCAACTGATATAAGATGAGCAGATCTGTTCTGCAAGAATTACTCTATTCAGACCCTTTTCAAATTAAAAACCACATCAAACAAAGGGAATCTCCAATACAACGTAAGAATATGTAATTTAAAGCTACCTACCCCTGCTTGTAACTGGCCACAGACAAACTGTGTGGAATGCACTCAGAGTTATTCAGAGTACCAAAATGGACCAAAATATTTCAGTAGGTCCTTTCCAAACAGGAACATTTATTTTGACTTTTAATCCTTTTTGGCTTAGTTAATTTCTACTATCTCAGTGACTACATACAGTGCAGTTAAACTCTCCCTTCTACATGGCTAGCAAGTTTTACCTTTTGGGAGGTTATTATATCACCTTAAATTTCAATTCTGAGACTGATTTTGTAGCACTAGGACAATCGTAAGAATTTTACTTCTACATATAGACTGGTTTTCTACCAGGGACCTATGAACAGCCATGAACTAAGAAAAGAATAAGAATACCACAAAAAAAAAAAACCACAACTTCGTGAGGCTGGTGCTGACCATGCACTGGAAAAATTTCAGAGGTCCACGGGTTTGAATTCCCAAAGTCTGAACAAAATTCCGAACGTCTGACAAACTTGGCTGAAAATGCTAAATTAATACACTCAATTTAGCATTTTGCTTTCTGCAAATGCTCACAGCTATTATTATTTTTATCTTTTAATAATGCAATCTTATTCTGAATGGTGGAACTGCTGAAAAGAGGGTTGAATACTCACTCAAAATGAAATGGATTTAATACATTCCTAATTTTCTCATACTTTCCATTAAAACTCACAGCATTTAGCTTGATTAACCACAAACACTCAAGTGTAACTTTTTGGTAAAATAACTAAGAGTATTTCATTTAAATTACCACATTCTATTCCAATAGAATAATAAAAATACTTTTTATTTACAGTTTGCACGTCTAAGACATCATGTTCCATTTATCAATCAAATAGTTAATAAGATTTGGTAAAATAGCACAAAAAGGCATCTTAAGCATGCAATCCACAATACAAGGAAAACTGATAAAGCAAATGCATCAGTTTAAGTCGCTAACTTCAACTGTGAATCCAACTGTAAAGCTCAAAATTTGCAAATCAAGCTACTTTGCCACAAAATTCCTTTGCCAACTAGTAAAAATACTCCTCTTTTCCACAGCATTTTTCTTTAGATTGGAATGCAATATGGTCTCTATCATTATCTGTGCTATTGTGTAACTCTTATGAAACAAAAGCATCTAAAAGGAAAAGCTTCATGATACTTTGTTCTTTACTCATCTTCAGATTTAACCCAGATTCTAAAGAAAAGCTCAAAGAGACTTAAAAAGTATAATTCAAAGTGGGGTAGAGTCAATGGACAATCTCCCTTCATTCTTACAACATGATCCCCTGGGTTTCAAATTGCTTCTTCTCTTGATTGTTTTTGCTATTTGAACTTTGCCTCCGTTTGTCTGCGCCATCCTAATGCATCAGAAGAATCATTTTTATGCTATTAAACACTCACCTCAAACCACTGGCCATGTGACTGCATTTTAAGGATGACACAAGGGTCTGGTTTTGAGAGGGCATCCCTGTCTGATATGCTTTTGCATGCAACTCGCAGCTCCACTTTAGTCAGGCACGGGCTGTTAAAAATTCCCAGGGTATTGGCTGCTGATTCATAGATGTTGCTCATTTTCTTCATGCCTTTTTCTGAAAGATAGAAAAGGTCCATTAAGAACACTGCACGCGTAGTACAGAACTTCTTTCCATGCAGAAGCCAACGTAATTAGCAGTTACTATATGACCACACATCTGCTGTGAAACCATAGTCTGCTGAGTTTGATGTGTTTATAAGCGAAGTGAGTATGATTGGACTCTAATCCCCTCTCCACCTCAGGCTCTACAAGACATATTTCCTGTAAAATGGGCTTCTTGAAGAGTGAATCACACCACAACCACAGTGACTGACACTGAGATCACAACAGCCTCCTTCAGCCCTTCACAGTTACCTGTGAATGCTCTCACCTAAATCATGTTCCCTTGGACCTACCACTACAAGAGAAACACAACTGGCAAGAAAAAGCCAAACTAAAAATATGGAGAATGAATGATATTAGGCTATGTAATAAAGCCCAAAGAGCACACAACTTCTACACAGTGTACTCCTATTTGATAGTTCAGTTGCTCATTCATTTTTAGCTGAGACTCTTGATACTAAATATAGATCAGCATCTCTCAGATCTCAGTCTGTTTTGTGATGGGTCAGTTCACATCAGTGATGACAGAATCACAGTCCTGGCCTGAAAGCAGCAGCAAGCCAAAGGATCTGTGCTCTAGCCTAATTGGAACTATTCTGATAACATCCTAATTTCAGAAACACTGATCTACATGCAAGTGTGACCTGACCTCTGATATCTCAACTAAGCACAACAGTAAGTAACTGGAAAAAGTGCCACCATAAGTGATGATTAAGAATGATATTTAGGAGATACTTGGTTTTTTCCCCCAAAAAGAGAACAGATTAAGGTGGCAATAACTTTGACAAAGCCACTGAAAGCTACTATTTAGCAAAAAATTGCACAGAAAATAATACTTATATGTATTTTGGCAGCAGTCATCACCAGTCTGTTTTTTCACTCTATTTCTATTATATCCCTGATTTATGATGTCAGGTGCCTAAGTTGCAATCAATGTGGATTGCAAACAGACAGTTAGAAACTGAGGTGGGGGGAGGGACTGTGGTCTAATTATTAATCATTTTATAATCCCATCTCCTTCAGAAAGCTGCTTAACAAGCTCAGCCCACACATTTACAAGACATTTTTACATTGCCCTTTCCAAACTGAAATCCATTTGAAAATTGGGTTAATTCTGTCTCATGCACATCTTGCATCATTAATGAAATGTCATCCTTTGTGCAAAAATAGGTTGGTGATTTAATTAAACCAGATGATTTCAACACTAAAGAGAATGGGAAAAAGTAGTAGTGAGGGGGAGAGATGTATTTTTCTTCCTCCCACAATAATTATACTACTTTTTTTTTTAGAACAGTGGGTAAGTATAAAATTATATTTCTTTTTATCACTACAACTATTACTTCAGCTTTTACAAATTCTAAATTTATCAATGGAAAAGATCAAGCTGCAGTCTTTTTCTTTTGTCCCATTATATTCTTTTTTTTATATAATCACCAGCTTGGGCTGTTGTACTGATGTCACGTTACCAGGAAGCTGGAGCCTGGAAAACAGATTTTGAGCCTACTGAAAGTGGTTAAAGAAAAGGTATTATTTTACCTAAACATAGACAGGTTAGATTGCATAAGAAGTTTTTTGTAAATTAACTGCATACACTATTGATGGAAGAATAAATTGTTTGTTTTTCTGTGCTACAAAAACCTTTTCACTTCATTAGAACCTCATTACTCCTTCAATGTCCACATAGCTTCACTATTCACTGAGTAAAAGCTTTATCTGAGAGAGGAAAGCAATTGCATAGATGTGAAAGGAAGTGAACTACGTGGTAAGTCACATACTACTGAAGTTCCCAGTTCTTTGCTGCATACATTAGCTTTAACTTCCTATGAAAAAAGAGGAAATCAGAATGCCATTATATGCTTCCCACACAAACTTAACCATCCAGTGCTAGACTGCACAGAGCAAGGAAGACCAGGCCTTATGGTTTCACCTCTCCATGGTGAAACAGCAAGGAAGAAGGCAGTACCAACTGCAAAAAGACTTAAAGTACACCACACTGAAATTGAAATCACTATGTTAAACAAAAAACAAAGAAAGATGTAAAAGACCGTAATAGCCCCACTTACCCTATGAAATACAAAGAATAAGTAAGGAGCTTGGAAGACATCTCCACTTTCCCAAAAATATTCTATATCAGGCATACTTAGAGGTCACTAGTAGAAGTTTAAAGATACTTATGACTTAGAGAGGGATCTTACTGATCTATAGAAATCGTGACTGGGGGGTGGAATAAAGAACACAAAGCCAAATTCTCAGCAGTGCTCAGTGACAGTACAATTAGCACAAACTGAAATACAGAAAATTCTGATTAAAGAAAAGGACACTTTTTACTGTAAGGTTGGTTGAACACTGGAACAAGCTGCTCAGAGAGCTTGTGGAGTCTCTATCCTCAGAAACATCCAAAACTTGCCTGAACATGGCCCTAAGCAATCTGCTTTGAGCAAAGGTTTAGAATAGATAATCTGTAAACTTTCTGGGCTATAGATTATGTCTGTGATCTGTTCCTTTTCCTGTGCTTCGCACCGGTAGAGACTCCTCTGAGTTGGGCCTCTTGGCTCCCAAACCATGCTATAAAGATTCTTATATGTAGATATTTTATTAAAAGCAACAGCACACAAGTCGAGAGGTTTGTGCCTGGATAGAGAACTGGATTACACTGAAAACCACTATTACATGTTTGCCAGCTATGTTTGTCTCCTCTCAGGAGGACTGAATGGCTTTAAAATGTTTAGTCATTTAGTGCCTACAAAAGTGAAGATCTCAGTGATGAGAAATACAAGCAGTTCATGTCTCTCCCCGAGATCTAAAAGCCTTGAATTCAGCTCACGCAAACCACCAGATGCACCTTGTTACAAAATGGCATCCACAGAGGGCTTTAGAGAGCCTCACTGCAAAATTATGACCAGGCTCCTTAGATTCACCATGAAATAATTCTAAGATGAAATCTGAATTCAGATTTCAAGTTTTCTCCTCTGCACATACCGTCATTTTGCTCTCCTACATGCATACACAATCTCCAAAGAGCTTTTCTGCAGGTTGTCTGGGTGAATTACAAAGAGACTGCTTCTCTACAGCACCTTGCAAAGAAACAAGGATGCAGACCCTTACATTCAGTTCAGATAATAAATGAAGAGGGAATGAGAAAGATACCAAGATTAAAAGCAATAACTGGTGTGCTCTCTGCATCTGGAAACACGGCTTGTAACTTAGAAGCTTGTACTCCAGACCAGAGTACAAAAACGAATTTGAGGGTTGCAGGTTTCCTGTCACCACCTGGTCACAAGATGAAAACAAGCCAATAGCATCAGTCTGCTTCTGCAAAAGTAAACAGTAAGACTCTGATCCTGGAAAGGTAAAAGTTGTTCACAGTATGTGCATGCAATGAGAAATCTTAGAATCATAAAATTGTCAGGGTTGGAACGGACCTTAAAGATCGTCTAGTTCCAACTCCCCTGCTGTAGGCAGGTACACCTCCCACTAGAGGTTGCTCACAGCCCCAGCCAGGCTGGCCTTCAAAACTTCCAGGGATGGGGCTTCCACCACCACCTCTCTGGGAAGCCTGTTCCAGTGTCTTCACCTCATGGTGAAGAATTTCTTCCTAACATCCAACCTAAATCTACCCTCCCCAAGCTTATGTCCATTCCCCCTAGTCCTATCGCTACCTGACATACTAAAAAGTCCCTCACCATCCCTCTTGTAGGCCCCCTTCAGATACTGGAAGGCCACAAGATGGTCTCCTCAGAGCCTTCTCTTCTCCAGAAGAAATAACCCCAACTCTTTCAGCCTGTCCTCATAGGAGAGGTTCTCCAGCTCTCTGATCATCCTCATGGCCCTTCTCTGGGCATGTTCCAACACATCCATATCTTTCTTGTAATGGGGAATCCAGAACTGAATGCAGTACTCCGGGGGGTGGGGGGGGTGGTGTGTGTGTCTCATGAGAGGGGGAGAATCAGAATCACCTCCTTTGACCTGCTGGCCATGCTTCTCCTGATGCGGCCCAGAACACAGTTAGCTTTCTGGGCTGCAAGTGCACACTGGCAACTCATGTTGAGCTTCTCAATGCTAATGGTAGAGCTATAAATAAGTGCCTCCCAAAAGAGGGCAAGACCTAAAAGCACTGGATGTTGTAGCACTAGCTGCTCTCTACTTATTTATACTTAAAAATTTATTATGACACAGTTACACAAAATACAGTAGGACCAAGATTTATAGAAAAAAAAATGAAATTGTGTTGGCTTTTCAAGTAGAGAAGTTTTAAAAGGTTGTTCTGTTTAGTTGCCTGTTCAGCTCCAGTAGAATGTAGGTCATAGACCCCTTCAAGGAATGATACTGGCTGAGATAAGCAATTGTTTTTCTATAAGAACCATTATGTGGGTCTAATTGAACTGTTGTTGGCATCAAGGATTCCTTGGTTGTGAACAGCAAACCCATTCCTTCTCACTTAGCTGTGTGGCAGGAGGTCCTGATTCACCAAGCCAGTTCGATTAACATTCCATGTGCTTAATCAGGAACCTGCTCAGACATCTGGCTGGCCCAGGACTGCAGAGTAGAGAAAGAAGACCTAACTTTATTACAAATGTATAGCAACAGCTGGGAACCAATAATGAACCACAGAAACTGATGTTCATTGCCTTCCATTTCCTATGTAAAGCAACATTTTTTACACAGTTGCATTTTCATAGCATACAGTTTTCTGTATGCTTGTTACATTATTTGAGGAACCTTACTATAAGCTATTTTTCCCCCCTATGTCTAATCCTTGTTGCAGCTGTGACCATTGCATCTTGGCCTTTATCAGTGCATCTCTGAAAATTTACTTCTCAGGAACTATCAGCACTCTCTTAAAACGTGGTCATTCAATTACTTTTCTTTGACCACATTCCCAGACTCCTGATTGTCAGCTGTATCTCCAATCACTGTACAAGACTTCCCCCCAACTAGCATTTAAAAACTTGTTCAGGTCAACATCAACTGTGCTGTAAACTGCTACAGAAGTTGAAATGATCACAACTAATACTGACAAAATGCCAGCTGTCAAAATTAATTTGAATATAAATTACTGCACAATGAGAAGTCAATAGGTTAGCTAGACCTCTCCACAGGACAGTTTGTGCAATTAAAAATATGATTTTTTTCCTCCTTGCCTTTGATTCTTTAATAATTAATAATTAAACAATAATTAATGAGGATTACTTAAAGTAACACCGAAGTTTGAAAGAGCCTTTTACAAAATGAGCAGTAAGGAGGAGGATCTGGAGTTTCCACAGTAGTGCTATGGTGAACTACAAGACAGATCTGATAGTGTAAGTAATTTGTTTAGACAGAAGGGAAGAAGGTTCAGAACAAAATGCCAACAGTGTGAATCGAAATATACACTGCCTGACAGTTCAAAAGGACTCATTACCATAAAATAAGCTGGTTCAATTATCAAAGAAGGGAAAGTCACTGGAAAGGAATTGAGACATCTAATACATGACAAAATACTGTACAAAAGCATGCTGTACCTATACAAACAACCCCATTTAGTTAAGACAGGGAAAAAAAGGACAATAACTGGACCAGTGGGAGACTCAGATGTGTCCAGTTCTGGATGCTTCAAGTAGAAATCACAGAATCATTTAAGTTGGAAAAGACCTTTAAACTCATCAAGTCCAACCACTAACGCAGCACTGCCAAGCCACCACTAAACCACGTCCCTCAGCACCACATCTACACATCTTTAAAACACCCCCAGGGATGGTGACACCACCACTTCCCTGGGCACTGTGTTCCTGTCCTTGAAAACCCAATCAATGAAGCGATTTTTCCTAATGTCCAATCTAAACCTCCTCTGGCACAACTTGAGGACATGTTCTCTTGTTTTATTGCTTGTTACTTGGAAATGAAGCAGTAAGTTTCTGTATAACTATATTCCTCAGTTATACTTAATTACACCAAGTATGTATATAAACACATGTAATGCTTGGAAGAGTTTACCCATTTACAGATGTAACATATTGCAAACTGCTCATTTTCCTCAACAGATGGTCATAATGGTTTTTCCTGCAGCATAAAAATGATCTTCTATAAAAGATATTCTTACTACAAGTTGGCTCAGGTCTTCCTAGCAGTGTGAGAAAACCTGAATTTATCTACTACACAGGAATGTTATTGGGGCCACAGAGCCCAAAACTGGGACAGAGCTTTAGAGTCAAGTTGCTCTGTTGGGTAGGACACGAGCAGAAGAAAGGGAGAAACTGATACTGCTGCAAGCAGTTACACCCTCAGTTCCTAGAGTTGCTCTGCCAACATGCTCAATCCCTTTCTCAGCAGCAACCAGAACTCCTATGGCCTTCCAGGACCCTGATGTACAGGGAGCAGCTTCTCCCACCTTCAAGAGCTGCTTGCCTACTGACTAGAGACAGTCCCAAGTTCACTTTCCCTTGCAACAGAAGTTCAGTGAAAACAGATTGGGCTTGTACCACTCTTAAGTTAGAGAATAAGCCTTTCTTGCCTTCTTGTTTTTTACTTACTTCGTATTTTCTTTTCAAGACACTTGATCAAATATTTGAAGAGTCAGCCATGTGACTTAGGCCAAGCACACATTGCCATTGTCTCAGCTACATCAGCAAGGGGTACGATCATATCACAGCTTCAACTACAGGCATCAGAAAATCCTAAAGGAGAAGTAGCTCTGCTAGTCAAATTATATTTATATTGGAAGTGTTTATGTCTTTCCGAGACCCATTTCTACAAGGAAGTCTGTGTTGATTTTGTGCCCCCCTATTGGGAGTGCTTCACAATCACAGTACCCACATATCATCATAGACCCAGTCTCTAAAGAAGCTGGTAGCTCTTTTTGGTACTACACCCATTCACAAAAGAATTGCACCATACTGTCAGCAAAAGGTTCTATCAGTGCCTGGTGTACCACTGCTGCCAGTGCCTCACCATTTGTCCGCCGGCATGCCCAGGCTCCACAGTAACAGTGCTCCACTGAACTACCAAAGCTGGGTCCTAAGGTGTCAAGAGACAGTGCAGCCTCTACACAGACCCTAACCGGGGCTCTGAAACCAACGGAGCTTTGTCAGCAACATTATAGCCGTGCTACGTCCTCCTGACACTGTGCCAAGGCTTTGGCTTCGCACCACTTGAAAACAAGCTCTAGGAACCCAAGCCACCAAGTGTTTCCAAATGTTTCTCTCCTTCAGGAATCCTTAGGACATAAGAAACTTTGTTGTCAGCTACCAGTACAGATGAGAAGCACGATACTTTGAACGTCCTTTATAAATCTTTTTCTGACACAAGGTCATATCTTAGGCTCTTCTAAAAGGAACCTATGAATATACACAGAGGTTATGTCTTCTGTCATAGTTTAGGCCCCTCCTCAGCCAACACCACAGCACCGTGCAGCTGCTTTCCCACTCGCTCATCCAGTGGGATGGGGAGGAGAAAATACAGCAAAAGGCTTAAGGGTCAAGAAAACAGACATGAGTCCTCACTCCCCAGTTATGGTCTTTGGCAAAAGACAGACTAGACTTGGTGAAACAAAATCACCGCCAGTTAATCAATTGAATCAGAGTGTGACAGTGACAAATGCAACTGGACCTTAAATAGACCTTGCATCCACCCCTCCCTTCTTACAGGGCCTAGCTCTGCTACATCCTCCCCTCCAGCATTGCAGCAGAGCAGGGAATGGGGGTTGCAGTCAGAAGTCATGCCAGTAGTCCCCCTCCCCCACTACCAAAACCCTGACAGGCATAAAATCAACACAGACTTCCTTGTGAAACCTACAAATCACTATCAGTCTTTGTTAGCATATACTGACAGCTAATTTCTTCACTGAAAGGGTTGTCAGGCATTGGAACAGGCTTCCCAGGGAAGTGGTGGAGTCACCATCCCAGGAGGTGTTTAAAAAACATGTAGATGTAGTACTTAGGGACATGTTCTGTGGCATGGTGGTGACAGGTAGATGGTTGGATTTGATGATCTTAGAGGTCTCTTCTAACACTGATTCTGTGTGATTCTAAGAGTGAAACAATTGAGTTCTGCTAGTTATTACAGAGCTTGGAAGAGAAGGAAAAGGGTTCTCAGTTCCTAAATAATGCTCATACAAATAAAAGGCCTCATATAATTCATATTGATGAAGTCCTACTGACAACCACCACACACAAAGAACAGCATATTAACTGCTGATCTTGACACCACTGCCTGGTAGCAGAGCATTTCATGACGTTCACAATAGGCAAGCAGCATCGCCAAGATTTGGGCACACATTGCACAGTTTCACCTACATTCATCTGTACTTACAGAACAAACTTAGGCGAAGTGCAATAAGATAAATAAAGCTTCCCACTGCAGTTGCTAGTTAAAATAACAGAGAAAACAATACCAATAAGCCAGCAGTGACGGCACTCAACCACAGAAATGAACATCAGAGAACATGGCTTGTAATAAACTCATGTCCTCACAACATCAGTCTCAGAGACAGCTCTTTAAATGCTTCTTCACAAAGATCTGTGGTACTAAATCCAGCCCTGGATGCCTATGGAAAAGATGCACTAAAAAGTTCTAAAACATTCTGAAAAGATACTCCCTTTTAAAATCATATTGCTGGTTCAGTCATAAGCACTGTCTGCCAATTACAACCATTACAGCAATTCAGACCTGACCTAGTGAATGATGTATGACATTCTCTATGCTCTGGAGCCAAAAATGCAAATTTTACCTACCATTTTTGCCCTCTACAAAAATTAGGTCATACAATAACCAGGTGCTTGACTGCTGTTGTATCAACTATGTAATGGGATGGAATACACAGTCATACCATTTAGAGTTTTAAATTGCTTCAGCTTTGGAGCTGGGATATTAAGTTAGACTAATACATCAAAGTAAGATGTTAATTCGCTGATGTTACATGAAAATATTTTCTATATTTCACTGTAGAATTCTTCAAATGATTCACTTGTGTAATATGTCATTAAATGAAGCAAATAAAGAGAGACTGCTTAAACATTAACTGATATATAAATAGCATGCAGAAATAGTTAATTATTAATGAAGGAAAACTCCAATTCTTCTCATGAGATATTTACCCTAAGTAGAAAGCCTGGTACATTTCCAACCTGAATTACCCTCTGTGCTGGCTCTTAATTTTCTCCTTTTTAACAAGATGGGCATTTTGCAACACGTTAAGAAAACCATTTTAGGCAAGTAACTACTGCAGCTTCTCTTTTTTAGCTTCAGATAAGAAGTTTCAACTTGGTTTTTCAGCCTGCAAGAGCTATGTCCAGCTAGAGATCAGTGACAAGTGGTGTCCCTCAGGGCTCTGTACTGTTTAATATTTTTATAAATGATATCGACAGCAGCATTGAGTGCACCATCAGCAAGTTTGCAGATGACACCAAGCTATGGGGTGCTGTTGATAAGTTGGAGGGGCAAGATGTCATCCAGAAGGACCTAGACAAGCTGGAGAGGTGGGCCCAGGTGAACCTCATGAGCTTCAACAAGACCAAGTGCGGGGTCCTACACCTGGGTCAGAACAATCCCCACTATCAATCCAGGCTAGGGGATGAGATGGTGGAGAGCAGCCCTACAGAAAAGGACTTGGGAGTGCTGGTGGACAAGAAGCTGGACATGAGCAAACAGTGCACACTGGCAGCCCAGAAGGCTAATCGCATCCTGGGCTGCATCAAAAGAAGCGTGGCCAGCAGATCCAGAGAGGTGATTTTGCCACTTTACTCTGCTCTGGTGAGACCTCATCTGGAATACTGTGTCCAGTTCTGGAGCCCTCAATACAGAAAGGACATGGATCTGATGGAGCAGGTCCAGAGGAGGGCCACAAAAATGATCAGGGGGCTGGAACACCTCTCCTATGAGGACAGGCTGAAGGAGCTGGGATTGTTCAGCCTGGAGAAGAGAAGACTTCGGGGGGACCTAATAGTGACTTTCCAGTACTTAAAGGGAACTTATAAGAAGGCTGCAGAGGGCCTGTTTGCAAAGGCCTGCAGTGAAAGGACAAGGGGCAATGGTTTTAAACTGGAGAGGAGGAGATTTAAATTGGACATTAGGAAGAAGTTCCTCACCACAAGGGTGGTGGAACACTGGAACAGGTTGCCCAGGGAGGTGGTTGAGGCCCCATCCCTGGAGGCATTCAAGGCGAGGCTTGACAGGGCTCTGGGCAACCTGATCTAGTTGGGGATGTCCCTGCCCAGTGCAGGGGGGTTGGACTAGATGACCTCCAGAGGTCCCTTCCAACCCTAACCATTCTATGATTCTATGATTCTATGTTCTTTATCTTTATGGTAAGTAACCTATGACCATCTTTTCCATTTTAGGCTTCTCCCAAGCGAGGCAGGTAGCCTAAGAAATATCTCAGAGCATTTGGAACATACCTTCTTCATCTTAGACAACACAATCACAAAGGAGCTCTTCAATTCTCAGCCTCAAGTTCAACATCTGACAAAATAATTTATTGCTGAAGTCAAATTGCAATAGATCTTCAAAACAGTTAATGCAGGCAAATTGTCTGATCAGAATAATTGAGGGGGAAAGGGACCTTTGGGGCCATCTATGGCAGTCCCTAGCTCAAAACAGGTCCAGTCCAGTTCTGACTATCTCCAAGGACTGAGATCCCTCAGCCTCTTGGGACCTCTATTCCAGTGTTGGCCCACCATCTTCATGAACAATTTATTTTATGTTTCCTTGTTGCAAATTGTGCCTGTTGGGACTGAAGAAGCTGGCTCCATCTTCTCTGACAACAGCACAAAGACCACATCCCCTTATTTTCTCAAATTCCCTGTGAGTTAACTACCTTGCTTAGCATGTATGTGTCAGAAGGTCTGGTTGATCCAGTTAAAGCAATTTAGAACAAAGAAAGAAAAAGATCACTGCCATTTCCTGCATGTTGTGGGAAGAAGACAGGATTAGAAGACCATAGTTATATTAAACATACAGCATATACCGAGAGCTGCATCCATGTATGCATGACAACTTTGGCTGGTCAAACACTATGAACAAAACTGCAAGCTCTTGAACATCTCCTGAATACATTGCCTATGGACTAACTATTAATACACACACACAAACATCTTTGGGAGTGTACTGCTGCTTTCCATGCATTCCTTTAAGGGACACCCAAGAAAGGTAAAACAAATTAATGTGAGTTTAATCTAGTTCCTGTAATGATGTTTCTGAGTAGAAAGGTGCATTAGCGATAAATAGGGAGGCCTGTTTAAAACTTTCTTTCACTCCTCGGTATTTTTGAATTCCTGAATAAATCCTTTCAGTAAGTGAACACTTTTAAACTCTGATGTATGCTATCTGGAGATTTTTTCCCCCCCCTTCAGAATTTTGTTCTAGCAAAGATTGCACTGAGGAAATGAAATCCTTGCAGTTGCAGTTACCTTGTGATTGTTCAAAACGGATTATAATTTCTCTGCAGTATTTCAAAATTAAAACTTTAATTAAAATTGCTGTGCAGTTTTAAGGATATTAATCTTTCTTCCCTCCCAGCTTATCTCTCTGCCGTCCTTTACAATTACTATTTCTTATTTCATAAAACTTAGCAGTTTGCTAGAAAAATTACTGGTAAGATTTGATACATTCTCTCCTCTACTGCCTAAACTGCAGCTGTACCAACATGCTCTTTGCTTAGGAAAAAAAGATGTCACAACCTATAGTTCTCATCTTGCTGATAATCCAACCAGGCCATCTGCTTCCCTTTTGGAGTGACAGTGAGGTTTGAGCCTGTCATCTCCAGAGCCAGAAGTTTAGATCTGATACAGACAAGTATCTTGCTAAAGGTATTTTGTGTAAGAAAATCAAAACCATACCCCAAACACACATTTCACTGCCCTTAGCACGTTTATTCTATACAACATTTAGTGGGAATAACACTGTTGCTACTGTGGCAATAGCACAGTCAAGGAGGACCCACAAAAGCCATGAAAGAGAAAATGACACAGACCATTAGAGACTATGAACACAGCAAGATGTTTCTGTCCCTAAAAACCCCCTTAGTGGGACTTCAGAGACTTAACACGCTGCAGGATTGAGACTTTTGAGAAGAAAGAAGCCAGAAGCCAGCCCCCCAAAAGAATTCCCACAGTAAGCAGTAGTTTGCAAGAAATTTTTAAAAACTAACTGCTTCCAACTTTCCCTTTGTATTTGCTTTTCTTTGACAAACCGAGAGGCCCCGGGCCGGCAACCGTATCCACCGAGAGGCCCCGGGCCGGCAACCGTATCCACCGAGAG
>VWZO01020718.1:0-166723 GCA_013396975.1 Bucco capensis | reverse complement strand
AAACATTCTTCAAAAACTAACAGAGCTGCATAGAAGCAGTTATTCTACATGACTTCCCATCACTTCAGTCTGTAGAAGGAAAAAATTCCAGTCCCAGTTTGGTCTCAATATGAAGCCTACTCCCAGTCTAATGGAGTCAATGTAAAGATGTCTTTTACTTCAGAGAGCTGTGGAGCCCTCATAGTCGGTTGCTTTTATAGCACTTGATCTTTGGTTCAGGAAAACCATGGAGTTATCTACAAACCCACATGCTCTCAAAATGAGTGCTACGGTCGCCACTTAAGACAACAAATGCCCTCCTGTTGTGGGACTGTTACAAAAAAAAAGGCATACAACCACTTCATAAACGACAGTGTTATAAACCACACAAACTAGAAGGCTCAATGAAGCCCACATGGCATATTTTGTCCTGGCATTACCCAAACCTCATGTGCTTGACACATGAGGGCAGAGCTACATGAAAGATGCCAGCTATTTAGAAAGCAAACCTAAGTAGACCATCCATTCCAACAAACACTTGGTGGTACCAAACTCAAGCTTCAACAAGACAGCAAAGCAAAGACTGTGACAAAACATAGCCTGTGGCAGTGGGATCTGTGCAACAGAGGTTTGCTCAGCCACTTTCAGGTTGCATCACACAGCAGAGCAATTACTCCCTGATGATGGCTGATGGCATAGGCATACAATACTGAGACCTATATAGCAAGAATACTAAATGCAAGAGTTCTTGTGCCTGAAAACACAGCAAGAGCAGAGGCAATGGGAGGCAAGTACTTGGTTAACAAAAACTACTTTCATTGGGAGCTCTGCTATAAATTATAGATGCAGAACAATTAAAAAAAAACCCCACACTTCCCATAACTCCAAAAAAACCAACCCCAAAACCTGAACCACAAAAAAAGCCTAAACACAAACTCAGTCAATCACATCATAAGAGCACAGGATCACCTAATGCTGGAACTGTCACACATTTCTGTAATGGCACCCAGCAGCTCAATTGGTTCCTCTCAGTCCTGTTTACGCACGTATCCACTGAGAAGCACCAAGTGATCAATCAGTCCCAGTGGGGCTCACAAGAGATCAAATGGTGAGATAGGAGCTATCTAAGCCCTTCACAACTGCAGCATAACTCAATAAATCTTGTGAGTTTTCAGATATTTGACAGTTTGGCTTTTTTACAAAAGTGAAAGGGAGTAGCTCATCCAAATTGCTTCATCATGGAGGTCAGGCCCTGGCAACATACTCTATTAGAGAGCTGGCCAAGAGGACAGACATTTTACTCATTCATAAATGCCCAGTGAGCTGTAACATTAGTTCTCAGAGATACGTTGCAGCATCCTTCAAAGAGACCATAACAAGAAGAGATTTAAAAGAAAAGCACACATTGTTTCTTAGATACTCTTATTTTTTTCCCTTAATATTACATTTCACACATTGCATTCATCAACAAACTTAGCAGGACACTGTCTGACATTTTATAAAATGCCATCAATTATGAAAAGTCATGCTGTTTGAGAAAAATTTATCCCACACTGAAAACGTGAATTTAGTGACTCTCTTCAGGCTTTTAAGCTAATCTCACCACATAATAATGTCCAGGGTCATAACAGTCTCCAGAAGGTACTAGACCTTTGTGTTAGTCACAGTGGAGTAAGCCTCTAGGAAAAAAAATAATTACCTTGACCTTATCTGAAGTTTTCTGACAGAAACATCTGAAATCCAGTTCTTCAGCCATGAGTGTTAGTTCAGCATCCTCCTTTTACAGTGACTGAAGGACAAGTAGAATGATGGTCTTTGCTCTCAAGCCAGCTCCCACCAGAACTGCTAAACAACTGAGTTTACTCAGAAGTACCACAGGCCAGTCTTCCCACACACAAACCAAAGCAAGCATGTTGCTGGATGATTTGCAGCCTCTTCCTAAGAGTGAGGAAGGACTCTCTTAATTCTAGCTCTCCCAGGGGCTGCACTGACTGAAAAGAAGTGCAAATCCCATGCAGATACATGGAGAATTGGAAAGGATAGATACCATTTTTGATAATCAAACATTAATTCTTTGGAATGGAAATACCCTTTTCCTTTTGAAACCTTGGTGAAATTTCCTATTCACACCTACATTAAGAAAAGGTTGTTTATTTTATAATTGTATATAATGAGCAGACAAATGAAGGAAATTATGGCTAGAAGTATAGCCCTGCATCCACATGCACCCACACTTACTCTATCTTATTTTGTAAGATCAGCTGTTTTAGATGTGAAAGTGTTAGCAGCTTCTTTCACCTAAAGTGGAAGGAGCTTTATCAGCACAACTGTGGCCAAGTTTAAACCTTTATGCAAACAAGTCTTGCTTAGATGAATTTAATTCCCATCTCTTTATTGCTCACCTAAGGCATTTACTGCACTTGATAGGCTGTAAATAAGGGCAGCCAGATTGATCCCTAGATTATAGAATTGGAACTAATGGGAACTGTTATAAAATTTTAATGTACGCCATCTTCCAGACAAAAAGAGACTCCAAGGGAAACTGGCCTTTGACTGCAGAAACCTTAACCTGTCAACAATGGGATTACCTTTTCAATACAAAATCAAATGAAAAAATTAGGGAGACTGTACGACAGGTGTACTGTACAGAAATAACTCTCAAAGGAGAGGTTTCTGCTAGACTTAAGTGAGTCTATGGGTTATATAACAGACTGAAAACACACAGTGCAAAAAAAATGCTTATATATTCACCGCTGATTTTAAGCAAACCCATGCCAACCAATTGAACTATTTTCATAGCTGATGCAAACGTCATTTCATCTTAAACTTTCAGCTATACACCCACAGCATTGACTTCATAGCAGCACAATTCTCCTTCAATTTGTACCTCTCTGTTCACAATCACTACTAAGGCAGGAAGTAACTGCCTGCTCTAAAGAAGCAGAATACTCTCCACAAAAATAGAACTTCACAGAAAGCAAAATTATTTGAAATTACTTTTACTGAATAGTTTTGGCCAGAGAAAAAACAAGTAGAAAGTCAGAGCAACTTAAAATTGCAAGTCACCTATGGATGTCGTGTGGTCTAACACAGGAGATTTTTTACAAGTCAAAAAGCCTAATTTTAGGACAGGTTATCTTCTTTTTAATCCCAGCTATCCATTTTATATCTTATCAAGGAGTTTCAGCAAGGTATTTTTCCATTCTTCACCAAGCAGACAGCATAGTCCCCTCAAAGGGTGCACAACCTCTGTAGTACAGTCTATTGGACTGAGAGTGTAAGCCTCAAATAACCACCACAATCACCATCACATCACTTTACCCTAGTCTGCAGAGCAAAGCAGAACCGTAAATCAGTCATATAAGCCAAAATCTTGAAAACTGCATTACTTTAATACTTGGATTTGTCAAGAAAAATTGCAAAAGCATATTTGTAGACATTAATTCTTTTTAAAATAGGTTTCTCATTATCTACATACCTAAATAGTAATTTTACCCTTTTCTGAACATAGATTATTAAATTAGAACAGGTTTAACACCCTCCTTTTCCTGAAACTAAGTTACTTGAGACTCAGAAGACCATATCACACCTGATGGAACACAGCAATTCAACAACTTGATTAGAAGGACTGGACTGCTCCACAAAAAAGTCCAGCAGAGGTCCTGTGTTGAAGTTTTCATGTGCCAGCGTTTTAATTTCAGAATGACATACGATAAGGGCAATAAATTAACTAATCAAAAGGACCTGCATGAGTGAGTTCGAGGTGGCTGGACTTGAACTAAGAAACATGCAGACTGAACAGAAAGGATGATAACCATACATTAGCTCTCCTGTACATGGATGGTACCACCATAACAGTACTTCAGAGGTATACTGGCACCTCTTGTGGAGGGGAATAGGGTAAAGCCAAGGACTTTCTGGGAATGTCCCTCCACTCTAACAATTTTCACACCAGTATTTTCTGATCCCCATTTTCAAATACCCCATTTCACATTTCCAACTTGTATTTAAGTGCTCTGATAACAGGACTGCAGAGCAAGCAATGGCAAAGCCAGTTCCAAAAAAAAAAAAAAAAAGGCAAGTCAGACATTACCACATCAAGAATCTATTACTGTGTGAATTGGAAGCAATCCTCCTCGTTGTTAACCTAGAGGCAATGCAATTCAGCAGTATCAGGAACAATGTGTTAATAACAACAGCTACTGTACCAGTAACATAGTATTCTATGATCATTATCTAGCTGTGCTTTGAATGAGAAGAGACACAATACCAGCTCTGGAGGCATTCAGAGCATGCTATTCAAATATGGCACAGAGCTCAGAAGCTGGTGTTTGACACACAACCACATTCATATGCCAATCTGACAGCATTTTGAAGGCCACCCACTGGCCTTTTGCACCCATCTCTTCTTCCAAAAAAGGGAAATTTCAAAATTTGCAGCCTTTGCTGGTGCTCCTGACACCAACACATTCACTCCAGAACAAAATACTGATGATGAGATTTCCTACAAGCATCCATGACCTGAAACAGAGCTGTATTTCATCATTCAAAACTCATCTTGCATGTATTCCATCTTTTAGAATCAGCCCTTTTAACAGCTCTACCATCTTTTCCAATTCACGAGTAGCATCTGACAGGGCTACGATACTCACTGAGACCGACAAACTAGAATCTCCCTAAGAAAAACAGCCCTTCCTAAACTGCATTTTCATTTTAAAACACCCAACAACCATATTTATTCAGTTATTGCAGTCTGCATGCTGTTTGAATTTTACTTACACCCATTAACATAAAGGAGAATTAAAAGATGCACAGGAGAGCCAAGAAAAAAAAAACCCACATTCTTTTGACTCCATGCACTTTAACACAGCCTTTTCTTACAGATGACAGAATCAGGTCAAGGAAAAACTAAAATGGGACACTATGGCCATGTATAACACAGGGAACAAGGAGTTAGTGCTCTTCCCCCTCACCCCAACATACCCTCAAGGAGACATGACACACACACATTTGCTTTTGCGATACTCTGGAAACCTTTGATGGCAACATACACAGAGATTTCTTTGGCACTTCCCTCTGCCCATAGCCTTGTGTGACACAATCCCATAAACACAGTGCTGACTCTGTGGTAGGCTCACCTGACTTTACTGTCATCAGCAATGCACAAAGAGTGGAGAACAGAGCTGCAGAAACACTTAGGAAGAGGAAATATACATACATACATGTATTTCTGTAGATCCACAAATCTCTGGTCACTTTACAGATTAGTAATCATTAGGGGGGATGTTTCCACATTTTATTATCCAATTTATTGTACACACAGTAACAGAATAGAAATACAGGCTCTTGGATCTGTTTCTATGGCTGCCAAAGATTAGAAAATGAATCACTGTAGAAGAAATTTTCTGATTTCTTATCTCATCATTGCTATACTATCAGATCTCTCCTGGTCTAACACCTAAGCAGTGCAATGTACCAAGCTTTTCCTTCCTCAATTTCACTCTCCCCCATGAGTTGCAAGAGTCTGTTTTATACTGTGGAAAACCAGTAGGCATTTAATCACACCAAAACTCCAATATGATTGATCTAAGTGAGTGCACTATAACAAATGTAGACTACAACAGACTACCCAAACCCTGACACAGACAACAACTTGGAAGTCCTGATTCTGTGATAAGATTCTTATCTTAAGGGCAGAAAAGATCACTGTGTTTGATACTCTGCATCGGAAAGTGAGTAATATTTCACCCAGGTTTTAAAGCAAGCCTATGATTCATCATCAAGTGGCAGGATAAAACTATGAAGATGACTTAGAACAGTGAATTCACTACATACATAGCAAGTGTTTCCAAAGGCTAAATCTCTTATTATTAAAACAAATGCCTTATTGCAATACTCCATCTTATTGAGTATGCTTAGCTGTTCATAACTGGTTTACAACAGTAGTTCAGTATTTTCCTCTTTTTGACATAATAGGAGCTTGAAACTGCTTTGCCAAGAGATCTGCTACTTCTTGCTGCACATCAACTTTTTAATAATATTTCATGTATAGAAATATGAAAATAGGAAAGAAAAAGGAATTTTAAGACCTTGTTTGAAAAAAATCTTCCAGGCTGCTGCTACTTTAAAGTGTGCTTACAGTATTTTATAAGGGGAAAGAAGGAAGGGGGGGGAGGCGGGGGGAGAAAAACCAAAACCTTTTACAGCTGCATGTGGCATTAAATACTGTGCCAATAATTCTTATTGAGAAAAAAAATAATTTTAGCTGGGAAAATACAACTCCTTGAGTTCACTTTGACAATTTATAAATATAGATGGCAGAAGTATCATATTAAGAAAACAGTAAGTCAAAAATGAAATCTGCATTTTGAATTGTGAACTGCAGTTTGACTGCCAGAGTATTACCAGCACAGTATAGTACACAGAGTGGAGAAAAATAAAAATCCACCAGCAATTAACATCTTCTCAAGCCAGGGTCCCAAATGGCTTTGCTGAGCCCGTTGGATATTTACTGAGATAAATCTTGATTACATAGATCTGCCTGCTTGAAAACAGCTTTAGATTTGTTCAGCTGGGCTCAAAATTATAGCAGGCTCATGCTACATTACCTGATAATGGTGAGTTCTTATTAAGCCGAGATTTTTAAAATAATCAAAACTAGATGAGGTGAAAGAATCAACACTGTGCCTTTGTTTACACTAAAAGACTTTGCTGGAGCGCCAAAAGGCTTTACTACCGTCATAGCAGGTATAACCCAAAGCTGCTAATACAGTTTGGATTTCCTGAAGCACTTTGACAAACTTTAACCTCTTGATTCTGTATTGATGCAAGATATATTAACCAGTAACAGATCACAAGCTCTACAAAGATGACTTCTGTAGGTATCCGTGCTACCAGTCATTGTCCCATCCCTATGGTTCTGATGGTGGAGAGCATCATCTAATCTCCTCCTAGAAAAGTCAGTGGGCGAACTCAAAGTCACCCCCATATGCAAAATGTCACAGATTTAGACTGAAGACTAGAATATTCTTACATATTTACTCTGCTTCCAGAGCTGTAGAGAAATGATCTCTGATATGGCACTGGCAAAGTACCTGCAGGTGACATCACTTTCAAACAGCTCAGAAAATTGAGTAACTGTTTGTAGCCAAAGACTTCTATTTCCAACATTCAGCAAAAGTGGTTCTCCCAGTAGTTCAGAGCATAAACATGGAGAGTTAACATGGGTCACCCAACCTGCAGTAACTTGTAAGCCCTCCTTGACTCAGAGTGCAGAGCCTGGTATTGAGTTACTTGAATCTCCTCCCCAAGGCTGGAAATCGCTGGCAGTATTGGGAGGGGTGGGGATTCACTAAAGTTAAGTATTATCTTTACTGGACAACTGTAGCAACAAAAGCATTGTTACCATCTACTGATGGGCTACTGCTATTCCCCTGCCCTCTTGCAATGCTGAATAATCTGAAATTGAATTAACACATTTAAATGAACAAAGAATCCTTGCAAAGTCCCAAAATGGTATTTTTGGATTTGTATCTTTAAAACATCCTGGTAAAAAAAGTTGGGACATTGCACAGGAATACATAACATGTTAAAACTGTTGTATAATCTCACAAAAACCACACTAGAGACTAAGGAAAAAAAACATTCCCTGACTGTGGTCACATTTCTTAATGATATCTCTCCATGAGTAGGGCTCCACAAATGGGCTGTGGTCCCATCTTTTAACGATGCCTCTCCAAGCTTGATGTTCACCAGTTCTTTGAGCTACTTCATGACCTGCTCCTTAAGAGCGAAGTCTTAAACTTCAGAGTGGGTTTAACACCTGATAACACCCAAACAGAGTAAAGCTGAACTTCTGAGAGTAACAATGGTAGCAGGGTAAAGCTAGGAGAATGCAGACCTTCTCCAACCATCACCCACCAGCCCAAAATATTGTTCAACATCACCCAACTCAGAGCTGAATCCCTCCAGTTCCCCACCAACACCTACACCTCCAGGCATGGCTCAAGTGCATCATCCTCCCTCCTAATGCCACAAACTTTCAGCTCAGCAAGCTGCACAGGTCAGTAGCATCTTTTTTTCTTACCTCCAACCCAAAGTAGCTGCTTGTCTTCTCAGAGATTAATCAAAGATGATGCTAATTCTCAAATATTATGCACTGCTGCAGGCACATAGTTTTAAAAACGCCATACAGTAATTGAAGTAAAGAAGAGGCTAATTGTATATAGCCACATGACTGAAATCACTGCCTCCAATGTTCTTCCACACATTCATTTGGCTGCCAGGCTGGAAAATGCCAAAGCTCTAAAGGTTATTAGACTTTTGTTTATGACAATGGCAGTGTGAAAGTTTGCATTCATGATAACATACTCAAGAGATGAAAATGAAAGACACAATTAAAGAAACCCTTACACACTAAAGTTCTCACTGTCCCTTTATGCAGCTGACAAAGAAGCTTTTTTCCTCTCCTTCCCTACTCACTCATAAAAAAAATAATCTCAACATAAAATAGAGAAACAGAAAAATTAATTTCATGGATTTTTCTATGTGCATTATGCAAAGCAATTTTTAGTCTAGAAAGAGGTACTGCAGTTTACTTAAATTGACTCTTGAGGGTATTTTACTTGGAATGAATTCTTAATAGATGCTAGCTCAGTTGAAGTAGTAAATAGCTCATGGAAAAGAAATTACTCTAAAGCTCTTCAGAAACAGTGATTTTTTTCCACAAGTGCTTCTACATGGACCAAAAGCCTACCTACACTACTAAAAATATCACAAGCAACTATTTCTGCCTGTCACTTAATTTGTTTGAAGAGAAATCAACCATAATTTGGGGGATCAAACTTTCTGCTCTTTCACCAATACACATAAAATATTGCACAAATGCTTTTCTAGGGGAGATGTCTATAATTGTGTGCTGGATTGGAAGTCCAGACATCCTTCTTTTGCCATAAATCCCTGCAGTCCCTCAGCTCCAGTCAGTAAAGCTGAAGTAGCATTACTTCCCCTATTTACAGAGGAGTTGGAAAAGCACAGCAGCAATGTGTGTGACTCATTTACCAAGGTACAGAGGAAAGCAACATTATTCCACATGTGTAAGAACTCATAGGCTGGTTAAACCAGGAATTCAAAGATAGTTTTTCTTTTTAATCTTCCTTTTTTTCCTGCTTCTACCTGTCACATTGGCTATTCCTTTCCAGGGTGTTAAAGCCTGCTATCAAATACATGCCTCATGTCAGAGAAGCCATAGGCAGATGTCACCCTGCACTGCTGCCCAGCCATCCCTCACACCCAAACCCTGCTTTCCCCAGAACACCTCAGTCCCTCCCCGCAGGAACAAGAGCAGAAAAAGCCACGAGTCAGCACTAGTAATACTCCGGACAATAGCAATACTGCTCAGAGTTTCCAATCAAGTTGAATTGGTGAGCTCTCAAAACTGCTTATTAGGAAACACAACCCTAGAGTTTGTCTGTCACATCAGGTTATTCATGATTTCCACTCATTTTGCTAAGTGTTTTCAACTAAAAACTAAATTATAGCCTACAATGGAGAGCTGGTCATTGATAGTCTTAATTTATCTTTTGTAAACAAACAAGGCAAATCCACCTACTTCAGTTGCAAATTCAACCCACAAAAAGATGGACATCTGGAAAGAACACTGCTGTAAGAAATTTCAACTGAATGCAAGAACTATTGCAAGAAAGGCCTTCCTCTGCATCACATTGATAAAAACAAGAGTTTCTTGTCATCCATTCAGGGGACTGTTCCCAAAAATCAAAACTAGCAGAAAATGTCCCATAAAGACTGCTGCAATTATATTGCTCTCAAACTGAACACTTCAATGAAGCCCACAACCAAAATAAAACAAACCATACAACACACCAAACAAAAAATCCACAAGCCACACAAACACCACCACTCCAGTGCATTAAATAATCCTGAACAATCCAATTACTTACATTTTACTGCAGAAGTAGTTAGATGACTAAAAATAATAACAAATATCTAAACTGCAACACAAAAAAGATCAATGGGCATTAATAAACAGCCAGCTTACAAATTAGTATTATTACCTACTGCACACCATCAAGGAACCAAAACAAACCACAAAAAACCAAACGCCACCACAGTTTATTAGCTTGTGATTTTATGTCAGAAACACGTTGGCTTCCTTGATGTGCTGCACAGAAATCATCAATTTAAGGAAGCTTTGCCTCGTGCAGAAAGGATCAAAAGTATCTGAGAGCCTGCTTTCTGGAAAATTTCGTAAAATCACAAAGGGTGTGCCTGAAACATCAGTTTCCCCCAAAACTGAATTACCTGTATCTCAAAACCCCATGGTAGACATTCTCTGTTCTTAAAACTTCCAATGACTGAATCTCACTTCTTTCAGGATTTTTTTCAGTCACACTACTATTCCAGTTGGAATGTTTTACCCAGTGTTTGATCTCATTTTCCATTGCAGATACCAAATATTCCAAGTCTGTAAGCTTACAAATAAAAGAAAAAAGTTAGTTTCTTTCCTGACATTCAAGGTACAAATAATGCCAGCATCAGGAAAGGCAATGTAAGGTTTGCTTTGCATTCCATAAGAGTTAAAAAATTTCCAGCTGTTTTTCCATTAAAACCCACTTGTCATTTTTAATCCTTCTATCCCTTGAGGAATACCAAAAGTATCTTCTCTTCATAGAACCCATTTTTATTTTTCCTTCTTTCCAATTTGACCTGCTGTACCACCCTTTCCTAACTATCACATTGCATGTAACATAGCAGGCCAGTGTACTTGTTCTCACCCTCAGTCAATTGCTCCTTTACAACTCTTGTCACCAGCTTGAGCTTCACCTTCCTCTATTTCTATTGCTAGCTTTTATATTTTGTTTAGAATCATAGAAACATATAGGTTGGAAAAGACCTTTAAGTTCATCATGTCCAACCATTAACCCACCACTGCTAAGTCCATGGCTAAACAATATCCCCCAGCATCATATCTGCATGTGTAAAATCCCTCCAGAGATGGTGACTCTACCACTTCCTTGGGCAGCCTGTTCCAGTGCTTGACAATCCTCTCAGTGAAGAAATTTTTCCTAAATCTTCCCTGGCACAAAACCCAGAAAAGTTTTCCTGACTATAGACAATCCATATCTGCACCATTTGTCAGTAAGATCAGGCAGAGAGTCAATTACAAACTACATGAATGTCAGAAATACATAGAAAAGCACACTGATGGGTATAAGTTCAGTACAAAGAAAGCTTTAGTTACAAAGATTCTCTTGTAGGCAACCAGTTATTTTGAAAGTAGTTCAAATAACCTTGCAGCTACCATTCATTTTGTCCTCCTGAGGGAACTGGCACAGCATAGCTCATACTGCTTTCACACCTTGTGTGAAAGTTGTGTGAATCCTCCTTCTAGGGGTCCAGCTGTCTGTGATTCAAGGCCTGGTTCTGACACAGCAGAACTGTGCAACCTTGGCTGAAACTAAGGAAACTGCCAGCTTGCAAGAAAACAGTGTGACAATACTTAGAACACTGAGAGATAGGAACAATAAAATTACAGTTAGAGATAGGATCCTTGAAACATAGGTTGTCAACAGTTCAAAAACTTAAGAAAAAAATCATGAAACACTACAAAAACCTATAGTGAAAAAAAACAGGGAGACAAAAATAATACCAACTCAGCTACACTGAGAACCACTCATAGAAGGGTTTGGGTTGGAAGGGACCTCTGGAGGTCATCTAGTCCAGCCCCCCTGCAGTGGGCAGGAACATCCCCATCTAGATCAGGTTGCTCAGAGTCTATTCAAGAAGCAACAGAAGTCAGCCTTCCCTAATCCTGATGGCCATCAGGCCAGCAACAGTAGCAGGCTGGGTGAGGCCATATCTGGAGTATTGTGTTCAGTTCATTAAAAGAGCAACATGGACATACTGGAGAGTATCCAGCAAAAGATTATGAAGACATTGGAACACCTCACACAAGAGAAAATCATGAGAGAGCTAGGACTATTCAGCCTAGGGAAGAGAAGGCTCGGGGGATCTTATCAATATGTATAAATACCTGAAGGGAAGGTGCAAAGAGGACAGAGCCAGGCTCTTTCCAGTGGTGCCCAGTTAACTGCATTAGTGCTTCCCAAGAGAGGCAGTTAAACAGGATGTCTGACTAACAAACAGGATCTATGCTGCTAAAGTACAATAGCCCTCAACTTTCTACTGTAATGAATGCACTGATGAAATAAAGTCTTTGTTCATAAGTCCCTATGAACTAAGCATTTTATCTTTGTACGGAAAAATGGAATACCATCTCCTTTTCCAGTCCATGGAAGACATGCAAGACTGAATCACCTAAAGATTAGTACTTCAACAAAAATTACCCTTGCAACCAGTATTATTGTATGTTGCAGCAATTCTTACTTTCCAAATTGTTTTCAGTTGATGCAGAAGCACTACATCAGCTTATTCTGGTCTGTCTTGTGGTATCTCTTCCAGGGGTCCACAGTCAAACATAGTCAACTATAAGCAAGACTAATAAGCAAGACTAATAAAATTCCACCAAAAAAATAAAAGATTTTCTTGTAAAATCAGTCACTTTCATATGATTCTTGGCACTTGTAATAATTACAGAAGTGAAACAATATTTAATACTAAAGGATAATCTCATAAAAGCATTTGTTTAAACATTTTTCATGGCTTTTTGTGTATTCTTTGTCTTAAATCAGCCGTTCATTACATGTTCAGAGAGATGAGGTTTTAGTCTCGTTTGTAATTATAAGCTGCATCTGACATTCAAAACTGCAGTTAAAATACGCATATAACAAAAACTTATTCTGCTTTATCTCCTAGCTCCTCAACACAGAGATACAAAGCATCCGAGTTTGTGAAGAAAAAGTGACTTTCAGATACAGTTCACCAGATTCCCTAGTTCTGACTAATCTGTAGTACTATGGCACGATTTTTCTTCTGGAAAGTATGATTTTGATGGATATGAGAAGGAAGGACTAATACTATCATTTTTCCTGTAAGCTGCACTTGTGCTTTTAAGGTACCAATCAAAACTGACAAGAAATATTTACTTGTAATCTCTACCGAAGTTAACACAGCTGCTTATGTCAAAAACAGAAGCAAAATTAAAATTCAAGATCATTAACATCACAGTATCACTGTGATACTGTTAAGTAGAGGCTAATCCAAAGGAAGAGGTAAAAGGACTTTTCCAAAATTCACAGAGAATTATATACACCCTAAAAGTTTGTTTTTTCACTCTTTGCTTGGCTGTGGCCAACTGCAGCATGGACTTGTCAGCCCCAAAACAAGGGCTGGCATTGTATTTTATACATCTAAAAGATAATCAAAACTCAAGCTGTAGCACAGCAAACCTCCTTTCAAAACTCAAGCTGTAGCACAGCAAACCTCCTTCCATTTATTCCACAAAAGTGAAGATGCACCTCAGCCCAGACCAGTCACACGAGCTAAAGACTTAATATCTTTCTGTCAGTTCAAAAACAATGTATCCAAGCAGTTTACAACTGCCTCCAATACTTCACAGTGAACTGGACCCTACTTAAACCACTCTAACAGACAGGCTAGTCCAATTTTTTTATTTCTCTTCCCCTTACTCTTCTTTCCTAATCTCCTTTCCTTCTTCCACTAATTCCATACAAATCGTTTCACAGATTTTTTTTTTTCCCCTTCCTCATTTCTTTGATCACTGTGCAAAGATGATATCTGGCCAACTGTCTGGCAACATTTCCAAGTCATTTTCAGTCTTTCTCAGTGAACCCTAATGATCCCATATAACTTTCACCATAATTAACAGTCAAGTAAAAGCATTTACTTTTATCTGTTACCAACACATGATGTACCAAAGCAGCATTCGCACCAAGAGTATACAAATGATGGACAACTCCATCAGCTCACAAATGCAATGGTAACAGCAGCAGCAGCAATTAGCTCAAAACCAAATAAGAAACAGCTGCCTACATTACTTTCACAATTAGCTGTGGGTTATTCATTTGCCCACCATCACCAAGGATTTTATTGGCATTGACAAAGTGCCAGTCACTTACAGCCCTCACACAACTGTACAGACATTCTCTTACTGCAGATATTTTACAAGGTATTTTTTAATTCAACAAGCCAATTCTGCATGGATCAGAATATCCAGTTACTTATTGGTAGAATCTTTCCAGGTAACAACTAACATTAACAATCCTAGTCCTTCACATCATGCTGAGCCACAGCGACAGGAACTACTAAACAACAGTCTTGTCTGAAGGCTCTAGACAACATAACGCAAGAGGTAAAACTCCCTTAAGGAAACAGGCAATCAAAAGAGAGTTAGAAATTAATTCTAAATTGCATCCATGCCCAAGCTGCACCCCACAGCCAAATGGCTGGCTTTTTCCACTGTGAGGAGGGTGTCTTCCCCTCTCCAGATGAACAGTGAATGTCTGTCCTGACAACCAACAATCCATCTAACACTAAGTGATCAATTCACAGTAAATTCACTGGATGGATCACAGCAGTTAGCAGATTATGAAAACATGGATTAACTGCATAGGTATCACACTAAAGCAGATCCACAGCTCACAATAATCCTTTCCACCAAGAAAACTTTTCTTGCTTAGGGCACATCTGCTTTCTGTTTGTCCACTGTTCAACTAAAATGGATCTTATCCGTACTAGTCCAACTCTCCATAATAGCAACTTTCAGACTTTGCTGATCAATGAACGACACTCAATAGCAAACTAAACACTGTATATACTCCTCCTGTGTCAATTTTCAATAGATAAGTAATCAAAGTCACATGGGTAGCTACAGTTGGAAATCATGACTGCTCCAGCCACACACTGGACCCTCTTGGCACCACATAGTGAGATGCTTCTTGCACTCCCTTCATTTAAGCTTGTGGGGGCCTGGTCTGTAAAAGTAGGAAAGGTTANTAGGTGAGGATAGGGAACTCCTGCCAGCCAGACTCCTATACATAGCCCACAACGGAAGGACTTTGCTGCCGAAGGACTTCTGCCCGAACAGCATTCCCCTTGCCCCATGCTCCCTTCCAGCAGCACACCCATCAGTACAGAAGGACTCAATCCCTGTGTGGACCGGTGGGGTGCTCAGACACCTCCTCCCCAGGGCCCTGCCACACCATGCTGCTCTGCAAGGGGATGCGCTGCAAAGGTCATCCAAAGCAGATCACTTCGACTGTGTCACGCCCAGCGCAGATCCTTACACTGCATTTTGGCCATGTTTTGGCTGACTTTACCTCGCTGTCGTCAGTGAGCCAAGACCAGCGTAACGGGAAGGCGTAACGCTCCGTCAGCCCTCTGGCGCCCCCTGGCGGCTCCGGGACACTGGGGACGGCTCACCCGCGGCCCCAGCTCTGCCACCGCCCCGCTGCCATCGGAGGTCTCGGGCTGATGAACCAAAGGAAGAGAGCGGCAGGCAGCAGGACTGCTGTGCTTTGCGCTCATCAAATCAGTATTACAGGCTGCCACAATAATGTAAGTATCAGGCAAATCCCCAAGTCTATGCAGGCCACCGGAGGAACTCCCATGGCAGCTCACCTAGAGGCACTCACCCTCTGTGTGGCTGTTTTCTGCCCAGGATCAATGGGAATTAGGCCCTACATCAGTTTTCACCCGGTATTCGACTATCAGAGAGAACAGGAGTCCTGGTAGGATTTCCCAGCCTAATATTAAGCCACTCCCTATGTTATGTTTCAATCTTGGTCCAAGAGCACGAACGATCCCTCTCCCAACTCACTGTTGCAGTTCAGAGGTTTCCAAACAACAGCACTGAAAGATATCACAAGTCCCACACTCAGCTATAGCAAGCACTGGGGGGAAAGCGTTTTTGCACACTCTCAGCTGTGATCCAGAAGAGCTCTCGACCCTATTTCACCCAAAACCCGGGCATCTCCCAGCTTTTAGGCATGCATGCAGCTCCCCTTGTCTCAGTGAGCCTTCTCCAGGCACAAATGCCACTTTCAACTTCCTTTCCTTTGGGCTGTTTAGGGACAAATACAACTTAATGACGAACACGTTCATAACCCAAAGCTGGAAGGCAACTTCACAGCTGTGCAGTGTTTGCAGTGTGAAAGGGCAAGCAGCAGCAAATTAACACAACTACTTCTTGTTAATTTGCAGTAAACACAGAAGCAACAATCACCTGATGAGTGGGAGACACCATGAGGGTCTTCAGCTACCCAAATCTGAGTTTATATTAAAAAAATGCCTCTTGCTGCCACAGCATCAGAGGAGCACAGAACCGAGCCAACAAAGGACACCTGAGTCCTCAGTGCACACAAAGCAGAGCTCCTCAGTGCAGCATACCTTACTACATACACAAAGCTTGTACTGCCATGCTTCTTGTAAAAAAATATTTAGCCACTCTTTAAAATTACATGATGCAGTTTTTAGGAGAAAAAATGGACTTAAACCCTAAAGTTAACAATTTTCAGAGAAGCCTCAGCACAGCTCTCCACAGGCATAATTTCTTCATCTTCAAGTTAGAGCTTCCTGCTGGCTTAAAGTCACCTTTCCAGTGAAGTACACTACAGCGGATGATATTGGATCTTAGTCTGGATGTTTACATAAAGTGTTGCTGACTAATGGTTGCACTGGGAACCATAGTGCTGACCACTGGCTATCTCACATTCAAATTCCCCACTCTAACAGTCCATTAGCAGAGTGCTGTTTCTGCATGGAGTCTACTAGATGATTTAAAAACATTAAAATATTTAGGCACCCTGTTTTAGAAAAATCTCTTCCAAAGATTAGGAGAAGAACAGCTCAGCACAATAGCCCAGCTACATGGAGGTCGCTGAGCTACATGAACTGATAATGCTCTTCACGTGCATATTAAGCATCTCTTTGTGAAAGTTAACAACAGCTTTCCTAATACTTTTAACTTTAGTGATACACAATTTGTTTTTCTACCATCCTACCGAAGGACAGCTGTTCAGTACATGCCTGAGTTTTTCCAAAGACTTCTTATTCCTGAGGATATGAGGTATCCAAGCCTCCAATGTGGCCATGAGGTTAGCCACACAAACACATCTATCTAATTGCCCCGAACATAGTAAATACACCTGTCCCACAAAGGATTTTTTTAAGGCTATTTGAAACTTTCCAATAATGTGCACCACAGACCACAATACAGTGCCTTTTTCTCATACAAAGAGCTAGATGGATCAGACTTCTGACACCTGAAATTCCAACGACCCAAGAATGAACATGAGAAATGCCAACCCAAAGGAGTTTCCTCGCCTGAAAGGAGCTACAGCACAAACTGTTGAGTTTTGTTTGTTCCACCCTCCCCAAGTCTGATACTTTATTGCAGCTATTTGAAGTGCAAGAACGTTTCCACTTCATTCTACTTATTTCACACCTTAAAAAAAAGGCAATTTGACAGCAATATTTGCAATTGTAGCAACAAGGAATGTTCCACATAGAACCTGCAATCTGCTTATTTTCAGAAACAAACAGAACAACAAGAACTGAATAGTCAGCTCACATGTGGAAATTGCTACCTGCAAGATTTTCTGGGAGCAGTGCTCTGTTTTCTGTAATATTTCTCTGTAAGCACACTAGAAAGCATGCTCTTTAGTGGCAAGACTATGATTACATGCATGCCTGTATCTCTTCCATCACAGCTGGATCCCTAGTTCTTAGAGTTTCTGAAGCTCAGCTGTAACACAAGCAGTAAGGAATAAAATACATTAGGATGAAAACAGCTGACTTTACCTGGCACTGCCATCATGGAGCATTTCTCAATTTCAGTCGCTATCTCCAAACGTTTCCCGGTTCTCTGTTTAACCAGTAGACTGACTCTTTTTCAAGGCAGGTAAAGCAGTCCCCTGCGTCCTTGGACATGCTAGGCAGAGAGGGCTGACTCAAAGTGGAGCACCGAAACTAATTTGACTTGAAAGTCCTTCAGCTGGTCCAGGGAAAACGAACCCCAGGTGCAAAGTTACCTAACTGAGCTGCACATCCACAGCCAGTTGTATAACGAACCTCAGGACGATTTCACAGGTCTTAATCAAGAAAACTCCCCACTGCTTTCCAGGAGGGAGCTCTAATCAACCACAAGCTACCAGAACTGGATCTGGTTTTCTCCCTTTTAATGAAAAGGTTTATTTTGAGCTATGAGAATGTCAGGTTATATGAACTCCGCAACTACATAACTCTTGTTTTAACGGCATAAAGAATTTGTCCCGCGTTTAAGCTACCAACCACAGAAATTAATCTTATCAGCACTCTGGTAGTGTACAGAAGAAAAAAAATAAACAAAACCAACCCACACCACACACAACGCTAAAGTGAGATAATACCACAAACAATGGACCTGTTCTCTGGCTGTTCGTACGATAGTTAAAAGAACAAACGGCAGGAGATTCACAGCTCTCTAAACCATCTCCACCACCTTTGGCTAAACGGGGAAGCGCAGTGTCACCGCCCGGGTTCCCCCAGGAAGCCGCCCTGCTCCCTGCGGCAGCCGGGGAGCTGCCGGTGGCAGCGGGAAAAGATGCGACGCGACACTTCCACAAGCGAGCGGCTTGTGGACCGGCTCCCTCCCCGCGACCACCGGAGCCGCGGCGGGAAGCCCAGAGTCTGGGACAGAGCAGGGCGGGCCGGCCGGCCGGCCAGCTCCACGTGCACTCCGCTCCTCTTACCCGGAGAAGCCTCGCACCAGCACCACCGGCCGGGTCGACGAAGCCTCGCGCTCCCGCTCTATCCCACTGCCCTGCGCCTGCTCCCCAAGTTCCCCCCTGGGCGGGCCTGCCCCTACCTGCCTGCCGCCAGTAGCGGGCAGCCCTCCTGGCCAGCGCCGATCCCTCTCCGCTGCTGCCGGGATGACAGGAGCGCTGTCCCTGTGGCAGGACGAGTTCCACGTGAAAAGGAGCGCGGGAGCCCGGCGGCTCCACCGCCGCCACCGAAGGGAGGGAACGAGGGGAGGAGGCGGACGCGCCTTGACGCGCCGGGCACTGCCCCCGCGCCTAGCCTCTGCGGCAGCGCCCCCTGGGGGCCGCGGCGGGAATGGGGCCTCCCTCTTCTGGCGGGAGCCCACTGCCGGCCTCTGGGGTTAAGTTAATTCCAGCCAGTATTTCCAGTTAGTTTCCAGTTTCCTACTGGTTCAGGTCAAGTGTTTGGTGAATTCGGGCTTTAACGGCAACAAGCATTGCCAATGCATCAGGGGAAGCAGCAGTGTTGGCCTGGGCAGTTAGCAAGGGGTTGCTGCTCCTCCTGGCATTGTGGCTGGCACCGATTCCAGTGTCTCTCTGGATGTCCTAACAGGAACAAGGGACAGAATGGCCCCAACTAAGCAGAAAAGGTTTCTTACAATTAAAGCACAGCACAAGGACTTGGGATATCAGGATTCACCATTTGACTTTGCCCACTGGTGGCAGCCTCTCAGTTCTTGATCAGCTGTTCAATGCGAAAGTCTGTTCTTGTGAAAAGCTTGGCTGGATTCCCAGGAATCCTCACCTTAAACAGAGAATTGGACTTACACTTGTAAGTTTTACATCTGCCTAAGTGTTTGTGGGACACAGCATCTTTGTGCCACTGCTTCCCTTCTGTATAGCCTTATTTCCCATCCCCACATCACAAAATCTGATGAAGATAAAACTATAAACCCCTCCAAGACACACTGATTTGACAGTGATAGAGCTCCTGGAGAATATCCACTGGGAGAGATACTCTCCAGCTGCATCCTGTCCTCCCTGAAATAGGCATAAAATATATACAGAAAATATTTTGAAAATAAGATCTCTCCAGTGATGTGAGGTTTCCAGGAAAGGCAAGGAATGCAAACCAGAAACAGATCAGTCTTGTGTTGTGAATTTGGTGTCTGATGTTTGCTGAGGTGGCAAATCCTGGAGTAAAGCTCCAGAACACTGTGAGGTGTGAAAACAGAGAGCAGGCAATCAATCAAACACATTCACTAGCCCAAACCAGGAATGCACATCATGAGTCTTCTAAATTAAAAATAATAATTACTACATGGGGTGTAGCTGAGTTCTGCAACCAGAAAAGCCTGACTCTCTCTTTAGAGACTTTAATATCATACTCCTGCATGTGTTAGAAATATACACTGTAAACCTGATCAGTACTTTGTTCACAGCATTAATATTTTTACTTACTCAATTTACTTCTATAGCACAGTGAGATTAACTCAAAACTTACTTAATTTACTGTCATAAACACGATGATTTCCCCTTGTCTTTTACATATCCCTCTGCCCTTTTGCTATTTTTCTAAAAGTGAAGATATGACTATTTTCCTTACACTCATTCATGGCTAGGCTTCGCGAACAAAGATCATGGGCATAACTGCCTAATGACAGAATTAATCAAATTCCCCAGAAAGGCAAAGTTTCCCTTCATTTTACTTGGATATCACAAATCTTTTAGCTCAATAACAGCAGAACCATATTTACTGAAATATATCAGTGAATCCTCCAGGGAAAATCCATGTGCTCACACATAGGCAAGCTGTGACATCTGAGAATAACCACTGGGCAAGGCAGCTTCCCAGGCTCTGCATGCTGTGTCATGGCTGGGAGCTGTGACCAGACACTGGATCTGTGTCCTGCTAGCAGCTTTGCTGCACACCAGGATAGTGGATGTTCAGGTCTGCTCTCCAGGAAACAGGAGGAAACCCGGGATGCCCTTCAGGAATAAGGGAGACCTCACACATCTGTGGCTTTGGCAAGGTTCTCACAAAATGTATTTATGGTCTAGATGTAGACAGGAGCCGACCACTGGGGTAACATACCGCAGGGGACTGTAAGAGAAAGGAGGAGGATCCAAGCACCATCTCTGCTTAGCTCAGACTGGGTGAACACCAACTGTGACATTTCTGTTCTCTAACATTCCAGCACTCAGATGCATTTCCCATTCTGAGCCATGTATGTAATGTCACCCTGTAGCTAAGCACCCGTGCAGAGACATGCCTTGACCTTTCCTCTACCTGTTAATATCACCTGCCCGTTTCCTTCTGGTATTGCTAAGACACGCTTAACTGGGCAGAGAGCTGCTGTAAATGAGGACTGAGCTGCTGAAGGTACCTGTGTCCTCCTGTGGGTGGCATCAGAACATCTTCAGTGGACCAAGAAAGGCGAGAGATGATGTTCCTGTTTGCCAACAGCCAGTATTACTACAGAGCCAGTGCTGCTTTTACTAAGAAGCTCATATAAACCAGTAGATCTTTAAATTAAAGGAATGATTTGAAGTAGTAACTCTCATCACTCCATCATCCCTTCTCGATCTGACAAAGAAAGCTGTACCACACCTTGCACCCACGCCCTGTACATGGTGCCCTTGTCAGAAGAAGAGGGTGCAAATGCAGAATTAAACCTCTCAGCTTATACAACTTCAGCAAAATCAGAACTTTATCACCACCAGGAGTAGTTTCACATCCTTCTATGGAGGCCACACTGACACAGTTATAAGTTAATGAATACAAGTGACCCACCACAGTCTCCCAACAGGACACAGAAGTGTAAGTACAAGCCAGAATAACAGAAGCTGCAGATTTAAGGTGTCCACTTGCAAGCAGAGCAGAGTTGTTATGTGGTTTTGAATTGTCATATTACAACTGTTGTGCTTGTTTCTGGTAGCCGTAGATCCAGATAGAACTTGTCACAGTGGGACAAGTCCATCTTAGGTATGTTCCCCAAGACAACAAGCACTCTCAGACGCTCAAGTGTTAATGTCCAAAGCTATAGGGATGTAAATGATTTCCTGACGTGCAGAGTACTATACAGCAAAGATTTCTTAAGACTATGTGTCATAGATAGGCACAATAGATACACATTGGCAGCTTTGATAGTATTCAGAGAGGAGCTGATCTCCCAGGAAATTATCCTAAAACTCTCATCACATTGGGAGTAGAATTCTAACCAACAGTTCCAAAGAGCCTCTCCCAGCACATCGTTGCCTTTATAGAACTTGGAGCTACTAAACATATTAGAGAAAATGAAAATTACACAGGAATTGTAAAAAAAACCCCAAAACCCCAAACAACAACAACAACAAAAAAACCAATAACAAACCAAGAATTACTAGGGCTACAGCTCTAGCTTCAGATCTCAACTGTTTCACAAATCAATCAGGTGATTTTGTGATGTCTGGCAGTATCTGAGCCCTTATACTGGGCTCTCTTGGCTTCAACCCTTAATCACTCTGGGGTCCCTCGGCACAGATTTGTGGCATCAAATGGCTGTAAAGTTGACATAATTGCTGTCAACAGGATTTGGTACTGACTAATGTGACAGAGGAGAAGATAGGTACACATTAGCCTGACAGCAGGCACCATGCTTTCTAGCAAAGCTCCAAGTGTTATCATCTCCTCCTGCATGCCACTGCTGCATCAGAGTCACCCATGCCATGGCATTACTGCACAGTAATGCCCAGTAGCTTCCAGGAGAGAAGAGTAATCCCAAGCAAGACAATTACAAGCAATATCCCAGGCAAGACAATCCCAAGCTGTAACTGATGCAGAAACTGATGGCACTGACTTAGCAAGAGTGTGTTATCTTCAGTGCCACCTGCTGAGTTATCTGACATCTCTGGGAAGTGATGCCAAGTGAAAGAATGGGAAAAAGACAAAGATATCCTTGTTTCTTTAAAAAAGATTCCTATCTTGAAGAAAATTATTTTCAAAAAGAATATAATAAAGGAAAATGATAAGGGTTGAAGATTCTGAGGTGTAAAAAAATCTCTTCACCTTTGCCTGCCCAGCTTGCTAAGGGGTCCCCAAGTCACTTTGTCATGGGTGGTACAGTTACCCTTCTCCAGTAAATGCACCCCTATTATGCAGTCTCACAAAGCCAGCCCTGCTTAGTGGCATCAAGTCAATCAACAGAGAAGACAATAAAAATAATGCTGTCATGGCACCTGGCAGCATTGTAAATTGGCATTGGTGAGGTCATCATAACCATACTGCCTTTCATATGGTGACAAGGTATGGAGGATGTAAGATCCCAGTGCACAGAAGGAAGCTGTTTGTAACATTTTGATTGTATCTAAATTTAATCCAGGTGAATTTAAAAGACAGTTAAAAATGTCAACTAGCTATATGGAAAAGTGAAGGCAGATCACAGTATCTGGACAGAGATATATTGTTTTCAAGTGGCATTGCATTGTTGAATAAAGTTTTCCTTACAGCAATGGCAGATCTGAAATGAATTACAGTAGGCTGCATCTAACACACTTTGGTGATAATTTGGCAAAGATATGCTTACATAACAATACTTTTTCTCTTACCAGCCTCTTCCGTGTTTGGTACGCCATTTTTTCTGTGCCCCCTCAGCTGCTCCCAGAGCAAAGTAAAGAATGAGAAAAGGTCATATCCTAAAACAAGCTGAAAATAATTGGCCCCTTGTAGCCTTTTTTTCTGAATGAAACATGACATTTCATGTAGAAGTAAAGATTTCATTTAACTGCACTTTGTTCATCCATGAGCTAAGAAAGAGTGGAGATTATGCTCCATTCAGCAGTTTTGTCATGCTATTGCTGAAATGTGCTTGGTCATTTGCCATTCTGGCTACTTCTTGACAGATTTTAGCTACTGCATTACACATGCATTTCTATCACTCTGTTGAAAAGCAATTGATTATGCCACCTTCCTCCTATTTCCCTTGGAACAGAAAGCTCTAAATCTTGTTTAATGGTGTCTGTTGCTTTCTTTCAACAATTGGCTGAGAGAGAGAAAGATGTATCTTTTGTTAGAAATAATGGTTTGCTTAAAAACACCTAGCTCCTTTTGTGCTGAAATTTCACACACAGCAGGAGACTATCTGAGCGTTTCAGTAATAAAAAGTCTCTACTACCAGGGTCAGAGGTGTTTCTTTACAAGGTACCGTGGTTCCTGGCAATACTTACAGTCATGATACTGTAGAAGATACTTAACATCCCATATTCCTTGTATCCTACTGATGGTATTTTTTATTGATTTTATGAGAATATCAATAAGACAGTACTATACCAAATGGGAATTTACCAATAAAAGTACATTCAGAGCCCTTAAATATCTTGTTATGTTCACATAAAGACACTGTTAGGTCTGTTCTCCATAATAAGGTACTACTCTATTAAGGTAAAAAGAGTTTTTCACCATCACAACAGAAAAATCCTCTTACCCATATCCTCTAGGCAAGAAACAGAGGAAAAACTTATGTTCAGTATCTTCTGTTGAAAAGCTAAGACTCCTAATAGTGTTTAACAGAGAAAGGGGACATCCTAAGGTAGCTGATGAATTCCAGTTCTCTTGATAAGATTCTTTAGTATTTCATTGCAGAAAAGTTAACTTGCCTGACTTGTTCCTACATTCATTATTTTTTATTTTAAATGCCAGAAGCAGGTCTCCTAGGCCAGAACTACCTCTAGTGCAACTCTTGTAACCACATTAAGTAATGGCTTCTTTTTAGCAATAATGATTATGGAAACCATTGTTTCCATCTTCTTACACTTTGCAGTAGAAAGCCAGTTGTGATGGCCAGAGCAAGCAAAGAGACACCATGGAGGTGGTACTCTGAACAGGAGTGAAACCAGAATAAGATGACCCTTACAGGTAGATTCTTGCCCCATCAGACTACAAAGGATGTTCTGAAGAATTTAATGGGGATCTGTCACAACAAATCACATGACAAGACAAGGGCTTGAAAAAAACCCATTTGCTATATTTGTAATCCCACTTTGCAGAACCTGACTATTTAAAAATCTAGCTATTTGGAAGATGTGCAGCTTTTCACACAGCACGGCAAATCCCAACCCCTATCTGACAAGACTAGGAAGAAATTTTGCCTATGCACACGTTATTCCACATTAATCACCTGCCCACTGAGACAATATTGCCATGCACAAAGATAGGATGTCAGAACTAGATAAAACATTAGTCTGATTCAGCATGAAAGTTCTTACATGCTACTGCTTAAGGTTTTCCCCAAAGTGCTAACTTTTATCCTCCTTGACTTTAATTCATAAAGAAGGTGAGATGTTTTTTTTAAAAAAAGGAGATAGTCATCCTCCTTTCCTTCATCTAAAAATGGGATCTGTCATGTTTCAACATTTCAGCCATTTTGCGTCATAAATAAAAGGATAGAGGAATCCTTAGATTTCCTACAGGAAAGCTTTCCTTTGTACTGGGTCTAACACTGCTGAGCTGATGTTTTTCTGCATAGTTGCTGAAGATAGAGGCTGAAGAACTTCAAGGGCACTGTGATTTCTACCTAAATTTTAACGAGAAGGGGTTATCTCCTGGTGTGCCTCTTTTCAACAAATTTTTTATTTTTTTTTTTTGCAACTTTACAAAATATTTCCAAGAGTCTACCCTGATGCATCTGAACTTGTGAACAAGGCATTTAACTATCTGGTAAAAGCATTTTTATATAGCACCTTGCTTAAATCAAAAATGTCAGCAGTGGTTCCAATTCCTGACCAAAGGGAAATGGTGCATGTGCACATATATGATTCAAAGCAGTTCTGATGCTCTATGCAGGAAGCTTATGGAAAAATCATATGGTTTATTCTTTCTAGGCTCTTCTTTTTATCTTCTCTGTACGTGTCCTGCCTCTTTTCAGAGAATCACAGAATTATCAAGGTTGGAAGAGCCCTCTAAGATCATCAAGTCCAACCACACCTATCACTAACATACCATTAAACCATGTCCCTAAGTAGAGCATCTATATGTTTCTTAAACACCTCCTGGGATGGTGACTCCACCACATTCCTGGGCAGCCTATTCTAGGACTTAACAATATCAGTAAAGAAATTCCTCCCTATATCTAATATAAAGATCCCCTGGTGCAACCTGAAGCCATTTCCTCTCAGCCTCCCACTGTTAACCCTGGAGAAGAGACCTACCCCCATCTTACTACAACGTCCTTTCAGGTAGTTGTGGAGAGCAATAAGGTCTCTCCCTGAGTCTCCTCTTCTCCAGACTAAACAACCCCTATTCCTTCAGCTGCTCCTCATAAGACTTGTGCTCCAAACCCCTCATCAGCCTCATTGCCTTTCTCTGGACATGCTCAAATGCCTCTATGTCCTTCTTGTACTGAGGGGCCCAAAACTGAACACAGTATTCTAGGCGTGGCCTCACCAGGACTGAGTACATGGGGATGATCACTCCTCTGGTCCTACTGGTCGCACTGTTTTTGATACAGGCCAAGATGCTGCTAGCTTTCTTGGACACCTGGGCACACTGCTGGCTTATGTTCAGCAAATTATCACAAGGCTTACCTCTGGCACTTCATCCAGGCTTCAATTTCTTTTTCTCCTCTGTCTCTTTCCTCAACCCCCAAGTATTGACTCTTCTTTTCCAGCTCTGTTTCACTTAGGTTTGGATTTATTTTCTTTTCCAAACAATATTCAGGGCTATCAACATTACCATTAATGACATATTTTATCATTTTATAAACAGTCTTCTATTACACATCTGTTGTACCGCTGAAGTCGATTAGGAGAATAATTACCTTCCTGCACCCGAGTAGCAAATTGGCTTAACTCCAGAAAAAGGTGTTCCCCAGGAAGGCTTTCCACTAAAATGTAGCTTATGGCATACAGTAGCCTAAATGCTAGTGATCCTATTTACTGAGTCCTACCTAGCCACAGGGTTTATTTCCCATAGCAAATTCATCAGTGAGGAAACCATAGGTTCAGTAGCTCCTGTCAAAAGATTTGCACTTGCTTACTAGGAGGAAGCCTACATCATCTGTAATCCACAGACTCCCCTCAAGAGTCATCATTAGTTAAAAAAAAGGCCTATTATTTCATATATGCCATACTCTAGGCACAAACAAATCAGGTGTTTCTAGGTCACTGAAGGCCATCCACAGTAATATTCAGACCCTAAAGGCACCACCAGCCCTAACTGGTTCTGTCTAGCCTCCCCAGGGCTCTCTTCACCCTGCCCACTGCCCAGCACCCCTAGGACCATCAGACTATACCCCAGTAATGATGCAGGAGAGCCAGTCTCTAGTGTCTCACAGCCCTGCCCTGCCCAGCCACGGGCCCCATCAAGCTGGGCTGACATCCCATCCCATCTCTCTCCCAAGTAAGGTGACTGATGCTCCTCATTGGGATGTTGGGACAGGCCCTAGCTGGTGAAGTCCTGCCCTGCTGCCCTAGGAAAAGCCCTCGGGTCCTTGTCCCTTAGGAAGTATCTGACCCTTGCAGCACCCTGACAGTAATCACTATAAAATTTGTATACACCAGACTCATTGGAAGAGTTGGTAACATTGATACTGATGGGCTAAAGAAAAAATCAAGTTTCTGAGTGTGGAGCATAAGAATAAGTTAGTAAGTGATCTATTTGCCCCAGCTATGGAAAGAAACAAATACAGATGGATCACCAGGAAGAAATAAAAGGGAGCAGTTGAACAGCAGCATGAAGGTATTGCAGCCATGATCTCTTATCCTGCTCCCATTCTGCTGTTCCCCTTCTTGACTGCATCCAGCGGTCCTCCCTCTCTGCCCCATGAAGCCCACAGTTCCAGTTGCAAGGGCAACAGGACCTGTCACATTGAGGTTTCTGTAAGAGCCCTGCCAAGTCACACAGAATCAGTCAAGCCACAGTTTAGTGTCTGTACAGTTGCAAATATTCAAACATTGTTTGTTACATCTGTTCCACAGCCCAGACCACTCTCTGTCTTGGTTCATCCACAGATTTGCCCATCAACTGGAGCATGCCCTCTGTCCATGAGAGGTGAAGACCACATCCACTACACCAGCCACCTCTGATACACCCTCCTTGGCCAACCTTCTCCAAACCTGGTCCCAAGGACCATCAGAACTCCAGAGTTTGATCAACAAGCAATATGAGCTGTTTACACAGCAGATCCTAGGCTCCTAGGCTTTGAAAACTGTGTGAAACCAGAAGGCAGCACATTCCTACCTTGGCTGCAGCTCTCCTCCTCAGACCATCTGTCTTCTTTTCTCTTTTCCATGACTTTTCCCAAGAGAGTGGAGTTTCAGGATCTTTCATCTCTATTGTTCTGGCTATCAGTCACATTCCCAGATGTGCTTTCTGAGCTTCTTTGCAGCCCCACACCTGCTGCTCTGCCAACAGGAGTCATTTTCTGTCAGTGTTACACAACATATTGTGAAAGGTGAGCCTTTCATCTCCTGTTGGGGCCATCCTCCGCAGTTTTCCATTGCAGTGGGCTCTCCTCTCTGTCCAGTACTCTGTGCTTAGAGAGTGGACATCAATTACCATGACAACAGGCGAGTACTTACCACCTCTGAATCAAACACTTTTCACTGTTGCTTTCATGTTTTATTAAAGTTTTTTAATTTCTGTTGATATCTTGCCAAAAGCATTTTTTTGGAGAATGGCAGAATAATTAGAAGGTATCCATATTCTTTTCCTCCCCCCCCCCCGCCTCATCCTGCCTGCTGCATAGACTGATTATTAAGGGAAGGACTAATTAATTATCCACAAATAGTTCATAACCCAAATACACTGCCACCTGCACACATCTATTTTTCTAGCCTTCTGAAATGTCCTGCCTCATAAAACCTTTCACTTCTGATGCGTGACAACAAAAAATTGCTGTGGAAACTTGAGGGCAGGGGATGACCAGCCTCTAACTTCAGCACTCACAAAGATGGCACGCCTGCACTTTATTTTATTTACTAGCAACAGCATAGCAAGAGAAGAGTTTACTCCCTTTAGTCTGGGTTTGCCGCTATCACAGTAACAGCAGCAGCTCTTAAGACAACTCTTTCCGTTTCTAAATTACTTTACATCCATTAAGACTTTGAGTCACACAATTCCTCAAAAAAGGACAACAAAAGGAAGAAAACTGAAGCAACTTGCCATTTTAAAATCACCAAAGCCACAATTTTCTTTCAGGAACTCAAAATGTGTTCACAGTTTTGTCTCCATAGTCTGCCAAACAGGTCCCCTTGAGCAGAGGAGAGCACTTCAGGATGATGCTGGGGTACAGACTTTTATCCTATGGTTTGTACGGTTTTCTTTGCCCTTCAGTACTGATTTTTGCTCAGTGTTATTGTCTGACTGTGGGTCATTATTTGAAGTTTTGATCTTATATAATAACTGGGCAATGTTCTCTAGACGATGGAGTGAGTAGCTAGCGTATTGATTCATTTAATTCCTCTGTGAGCATTTCCCAAACCTGTATCCTCACAGGATCTAAGCACTCTAATGTATCTTTCTATCCTATTGTTCAAAATGGCTAAAACTGCTTAGTAACTTCATTTTAAGTTTCTGTTAATGAGGAACTGCTTCTTTTATGTAAAATGTTAACGTGTCAATAATTCATTAACCTTTTGCCAGCCATTTAAAATAGCTAGCAATGTGTGATGCACACTTTTAGAGGCTGTCAGGCAATGCTATTTTTGATGATGTGGTATATCTGTTTTCCCTTACCACACAGGAAGACAGTGATGCTGTACTAAACATGTTTTCCCCCCAGGTGGGATGTCTTTGGCGAAACATCAAGAGAAGTGACAACACATACACAAGAAAAGACTATAATTTAACAGTCCCTGTCATAAGCCTCATTGTTTCATTGAAAGAAATAAAATGTGTCATGGTTGATTTTATCAAGGAAATAAATGTCTTATCAACCTTAAAGCTATTCCTGCCCACCCTGAAATCAGTGGCAGATAGGAATGCTTCCAATCAGACCTCAGGCAGTTCTCTTATTAGTGCTGCTGCTGTTACTGGATTAGAGAGAACAGTCTGCTAATAAATTAGCCCTCTAATACCAGTATCAGTGTCACAAAGTAGCAGAGAGAAGCTGAAATTTGTGAGCTGGTTTGTTGTGAGATAGCTGTAGGTGTATGCAGTAGGAGTACAATGCAGGCGCCAGGACTGTGTTGTGATTCATCTTATACATATTAATACAAGCTAAGAAGGAAAACACAGTTATTAAGAACTAGAGTGTGCCCATCCCTTGCAGGGGCACACAGAAGTACAGGAGTTGGGTGCTTTCCCTGCCCAGTGGTCTTAGTATTAGCAACCAATATTATGCCAACTATGTTCATTACTGCCCCGCCTTTGCTGTTTAAGATCACATGCAATACAATGTTCAGCTCAGCACACACAAACTTAATTGTTCTGCAATTAAAAAAACCCACACAACTAGAAAGGCTTCTAGTAAAATGAAACAGAATCCAAGAAGGACATTTACAAGATGGATGCTAATGTCTCTGGAACAATAGCTTTCCCAGGCCAAGGATCTCTCAGTTTCTTCAATAAAAGGAAAGAGCAGAATCTGGCCACAACATAAAAGCCCTTCAGTATAATATTGTTGGGTCAAATCAAGCACGAACTGTGGTATTGACAAGGTATATCATTACTACATGTTTTGATCCTGTAACTGTTCCTCACTAAAGATGTAGCCCTAACTGAGTCTTATGTGACAGACGGCTCTGCTATTTTGCTCAGATCTCCTCACAACTCAGAAAAGGAAGCTACTTATTGCTTGAGTTTCCTTGTTTGCAAGAGCACTTGATCCAGAACTTGCACAGAGTACAGAAGCAGATAGCAGCAGGTATTTGGAAGGGGCATACAAGTTGCAATGCACCACAGAGGAATATAACTGCAGATGCAAACTTCCCTGCAAAATTTCCAACACAAAATTTCACAGGTTAAATTTGCTACTACTAAGTTGCCAAGTCCATAATGCCTTAGAGTGGTTTGGTAAATAGAATTTCACAATGCTATCTGAATTTCCTTCTAGGAAAATGAATCCCTAATGTCTTAAAAACAGCTGATAAGCAGCCTTGGCCCCTAATTTATCTTGTAGAGCTGCAGTATGGTAAACTGCCAGCTGCTAGAGAACACTATCATGCTGCTGCCAAAGCAGAAGGTGAAGAACCTGCAGTGAAGAATGACCTGCACTTTGTATTTAACTTCCCTTTTTGGTTTCTGCAGCAGCTCAGAACAGTGGTAGGGTTTAGAGGGGCTGAGAGGAGTATGGGGAACATGACCTGGAGAAAGTATGGAGGATTGTAAGTTGTGGAGCAAGGAGAAAGTGCTGGGGTTGAAGAGAAGGGATGTTTTCACTGCAGAGAAAAGGGAAGGTTGTTGAAAGTTTAATGAAAAGGGGTGATTTTTAGCTGCAAATTTTTCATAGAGTGGCATAGATATATTCAGTCAGTTCCATAGCTTGCAAAGTATCTTCCATGCACCGCTTTTCCCCACAGAAAGGTGAAAATACTTCGTTGTGTATCAGAGCTATAAAGAAACAAGTTAGTGACCAAATAACCAGGTTCTGCAATTCTGTCAACCTTTTCTTTCTTTCTATAAATGTAGAGTTTTCACTTGTGTGTATATGGTAGTAATTTGGTTTACAAGCTTCCCAGTGAGAAAGTGTCCATTTTCCATTGCATTTCCACTTCTAAATGATTCTGCATCCAAAATTTCTGAATTATCTGCTGCATGAAACCACCTTCCTAGGCAACTTTCTGTCAACATGGCTACTAGTGGGAGCAGACACAAGAAATTCAGCAATCACAGGTACATGCAGCATAGAGGCTATACTTTATACTTAACACAATTGCTTACAAGATCAGATTCTCCAATAGACAACTTTCCACTTTAGCTATTTTATTTTATTATTCTTGCATAAATGAGCTTCTTTTTCTTTATTTCAGCAGGCGTTCATTATTGATTTCTGTAGAAGAGTGAGCTGACTGCAGTTATGTTCTCTTATTAGATCATCCATTCAACCCATTGCATCTCACAGGATTAGTCAGGAAACAGAAGAGCACATACTATTGAATTTCAGGCTTTGAATCTCTTGTGCTTAGCTCAGGTCACTGAAAGGGCCACTGCAACTTAATTACTCACTCAAGTCAAGACAAGTGCTGAGTAGTGATGAACTGCATTTTTCCTCGAATCTCCACCAGTAGTCAGCATCTTCTCAGAAGTGCTTTACTGGTTCTTTTCCTGGCAGGGGATAAGCTGCATCACATAATTTTAAGGGCCAAAGTACTTTTGTTTGACATTCCCAAATCCCTCAGCATTCTAAAACAAGTGAAAACATGTCTCAGCAATCTAGTGTCAAATTCCCGCAGCCACCAGCGACCTTCCTTTTATAACCCTCTGTAAGCACCTATACACACATAAAACCTTTCTTTTTAGTTGTTGTAAAATAAAACTTCTGTGACAAAGCATTTGCTTTATGCAATGTATCTGCATGAAGTTACAGCTCTGAAAGTACGTTCCTAGCAGCCATTCTTAGATGACTGGACAGTTGTGTAACAAAATACCTATTGAATTCAGTCTCGATGTTTTTCCATGTGCATCCATGTGTTATCTTTACTGTGCAAGATAACTACATCCAAACATATAACTGAGTATTAGTAGATCATAAATAGATCAAGTGGAATTAGTGTCTTTTTATGCCTAAAGCATATTGTTTCCATGAGACTGAAACAGCCAAATTTATACCTGATATACCCAGTTGCTTCACTGGAATTATATCAAAGATGAGGCTCCCTTTTCCCCACCCACGTATCATTATCAGTTGCATGGAAAAACTTAGAGGAAGAAGGAGCCTACAAGTTTATTGCCACATCCTAGAGCATTGCACAAAGTTAGGATCAGAGGTGGCATTTCCATCCATACCACTCAGGCAGGGTCCATGTAACCTGGTTGTTTTGCCAGCACTTTTTTTCTAACCCAAATTCTCTCTGTGACACAATTAATTTGTCACAGCTACCACCATAATGGAAATACGCAGTCCCCAGGAAATAACAGTCCTATCTTAACTCTGCTGGATCCCATAGTCCAACAACAAACAACAGTATTCATGCCTGTCTTGCGCACCCCTAAGCTTTGCCTGACCATCAGCAAATTAAACACTTAGCACAGTTCCATGAAGATACTAAACTTTATCCTCTTCTTCATAGTCTTGAGGTTTTACAAACAAATCACATCCTTTACTCTTATTTTCAATAGTCATCTACCTGCAACTCTACTTTCCTCCTGCAGCGGAGCTATGAAGCTATGTAAACCCTGTATGTAACACTGACTCAGGGGAATGACAGATTACTTCTAGGCATCTACTGGATTTAGGAAGGAATTATTTTATTTAGCCCTCTAATGCTGATCTTAACCCTTATCCTTTCCCTGGCAGAGTGCCTCAGACATCTTACAAATCACATATTTCACACTGAGCTGCAGAAGCATGAACTTTCACCTTCAGTTTGTGGGCTGTTCTGGATTGATCAGTGAATCAATTTAGTGTGGCCTCTACCACCCACAACCTTATTAGAAAACTAGTCTGGAGCTTTCCTTGTTGGAGTGAACTAAAAATTAGACAGTTGTGGAGTTTTCAGGACAGACTGCTGGGGAGAGGCAATTGCCTCTGACCTCATATTTCTATTTCTTCTAACTTACATTTCTATTTCCAGATATTTGTTTCAAAGATTAAGTTAGTGCTCTTCAAAATGTGACAGACTGATTGTACAGAAGTGAACTCCTCCTGCCTAGAGAAGGCTCACCTGTCGATGCTCATCAGCACAAAACAGAGAAGATATATCCATATTGTTGACTAATTGCTGTGCAAAATCTCAAGGGTAAAGCATTTCAGCCCTCACAAACCCTCCAGATATTATGGGGGTTTTTTTGTAGGAAACCCTCAAAATGTTTAGGTTGGTATTCTCATATCAGTATCCAGACTTATACTTCTACTTTAAAACTGCTCAAATAGTTCTGCCATAGCTGTCTGACAGCTCTTATCTACCTACAGGATTTTGAATAAGTACACAGTGCAACTCAGTACCAATCTAATGCAAAGTCTTAATGTCAAAATAAGATTTTCAGCCTGTAAAAATGTCTCTTTCCAATCTACCTTGATGAAATTTGTGCCCATATTTCCAATTCCCTATGTCAGAGCAAATATCTGCAAAACACCCTTGATTTATTTATTAGTAAAAGGAGAAGTGCGATCAATTGGTCTCTACACTAGCCACATGAAACATCACAGTACACCTTTCATGTTGATCCAGTGTCAAAGGAAATTAAGATTTCAGTAAAAAGAAGAACCAAATTAACAAAGATGTCTCAAAGCAAAACATAGGAAGAAGGAACAATGTTCATTTCAATAAACACACTCAACCGATCAGTTTAAACTGAAGTTATGTATTAGTTTCAAACAGTATCCCACAGGAACAAGCTTGAACTTGTTAAGATGCAAATATAAGGTGGGTTTGGTTTATGCTTACCATAGGGAGTATGGCAATCATTCATTGACTTTGATTTCCAGTTATTACTCCTGTTGCACACCAAAGGAATACATTCTGTCAACCAGATCAGATACAAGGCAGTCAAGGAAACAGAAACCACTGACAGATCCTAGAGACAGAAAACAAACTAGTTCCTGCAACAAGAGCTAAATGGTCTAGGTCCCTAAAACTGAAAGAGAGTTCCTCTGTGGGGACATTGCAAGAAAAGGTGGAAGAAAACATTTAAGATTCATCGTATCAGGAAAATTTCATCACATCAGACTGAAGACGCATAGAAAGCTGAGAATATTGTGGGCTCAGTCATACTCTCTGGACTTTGAGCCTAAACTTGATTTAAATGTTCATTTCACAGATTATCTTGGTATATCTTTCAGAGGTACTCCAAGCCACTGTACAGTTACACTTTAAGGTTAGTTTCTTATGCAAGAAAGATCATGCAAGGTTAAGAAGGTGATTTTTTTTTTTTTTAAACACTGTTAGACATGGAACCTGGAAGGAGAACTTACATATATATATACATATATATATTTTTATTTTTTTTTTACACTGGTATATATTAACTCTTGTATAGATATCAGCCATTGCCATGTTGGGAGAGAGTTCCAGTAACCCACAATTAGTAAAGTGTCATATGAAGAGGCAGATAATTCCAATCACTGTTTGAAACTGTTCTTTTGCTGCCAAATCAGTTCATAAGTTATGGAGTCAACAGGACAATTCAGCTTAGAAGAGGAAGCACTCCAAAGAGCCTTTTAACTTCATTCAGTTTTCAACACCAGGTTCAGCATTATCACTATGAAAAAAATCCACCCCCCTTCACTCACAAGGTCAGCAACCCTGATACTACCTGGAGATATGGACAGGGGGATAAGTGGCAAGATGACCTATTAGCTTATATTTCACCTAAGAACAATGAAGAACATTTCCACACATAACAGTATACAATGACAAATACAAACACGATGGGTAGTGGTGAGAAACAGCCATCCTGGACTGCTATATACTTTCACTAGGAAGGCAGATCTCCATCTTCAAAGCTCACTGGAAGGAGCTGAACAGTGATTTGAGGAGCTAGCACAGATGCCAACACCCAGGACCTTTCTAGTTCTTTCAGGGAGTCTCTCAGTGATGATGGGAAGCCACTTTGGCTTTGAAGGATGAGAAAAGAGAGATTTGTGAAGGGTGCCTGAGGAAGCACACTGGAGTCAGAAGACCTGCAACAGTCAATAACAATAGTGATACTATTCCCACCTCCACTGATATTTCTTTCCAGTTTTCAGAGTTAACTTTTTCCTTCTTCTTAATCCTGCTTTTTCTCACAAGAAAGCAGAAAGAATTAACATCTTGACTAAAGACAAAAGCAAGACCTGACTAAACAGCCCATGGAAGTAGAGAATGAAAAACTTCACAACACAAATGGAAAGAAGAGTTCCCCTCTTTGTCACATTGCCCACACCAGGTTTCCCTTTAATTGAAGTGAGAGGTCAGCTCTATAATTCTAATTGTGCTGTAATTGTCTGCTGTGTACATTTAACATCTGCCTGTGCCATAACAATCAATACCAGTTGATTGTTAAAGACTTTTTTTTTTGCCTTTTCTCCCTTCACGTGGCAAGTACTGTTTCTTTTCAGCTTGTGTCACAGTTCATATTATCTTTATTGACATTTCAGTTTGCAATGGAGTCTCTTCTCAGTATTATGTTAATCATTTTAGAAGGTAAATGCACAGTGCTAATCCATAAAAGACAGGCAAATGAAACACCACTACACCTGGCTATAACTTTAAACCTGAAATGACAGAGCTATTTTGTCTGAGAGCAATGTCACCAATCTGTCTCTTTCCACAAAATTATGCAACAATAAATCAAACCAGTGGTTCCATTATTTTGAGTGTCCAGCAAACAAAATTAACATTATATCCTGGAACCCGAATACTTGATACATGGACAGCTGCACTAAATACTTGGTTGCTGAGAGATCATCTGCAAGACATCACTATAAATTGATTTATGGGGAAGGTAAAATTCTCAAGAGATATAAAGCAAGTTAGACTCATAATTAGAGAAGATTTTTCTCTCCTCAAAAAAGTCTTTGCTGAACAAAACCCAAGAGAAAGTTTATCAAGTTATATTTCCAGCCAATAGAGTTAGAAGAAGTTTAAGAAAATGCATCTAGGTTCCTAAATATTTACTTGAGTCAAAGCTCTGAACTGTGACAGGTAAAAGCACTCAAGAACATAAAGATATTGAAAGCCTGTGGATAAAATACAAAGCCTGTGGGTAAAATATAAAGGCTATGTGACATCCTGTAGTTATCTATGACAGCTTAATAGCATTCCAGGGATATAACAGACAGAGCAGAGATTTCTCTAGAACATTAATTCTTGGTCATACTAGCTCAAAAATAAAAAGAATTATTTGTTATTGACACTTAAAGAAAACACGCATCCTATTACTTCCCTGTCATAAACATCATATATCTTCCTTACAGGAATATCCTCAACAGCCTCATTCTCTCAAGTATCACTTCCAAAAAGACACTGCCATAAGGCTGGAATATAGCTTGTGTTATCCATCCATACCACAACTGCTGCTTCCAATGTCAATATTCACGGAACCAGCCAAAATACATAGCAATAGAAACCCATGAATATGAGAATAAATAATAGGTATTTTCTGTTCTGGCTGTCTGTTGGAACTCTTTGTTGCTTGAATTTGTGCTTATATATTGTTTTCCTATTTCAGAAGAATTAGATGACAATTCCTTTAATGTATTTATTCATCCTCACACAAAACTAACACAGAGGTTTAGCTAACTTAACAAAAGCTAACTTGAAGGTTAAAATGGTAGTGGTGGCATTGTTAGAGAAGTGTGGGTGGGAAGAAAAGGTTTTCCCTAAATAGTTGAGTTCAAAGTAAGTCTTCAATAGCTCTTCCCTAATGAGAATAACACCTACATAACTTTGTGTACCTTCCTGTTAAATGCTAAACTGGAAACATGCACAACAAAACCATAGTTGTTTTTGTATAGACAAACATAACATTGTAATGTTAATATCAATATTCTCTTACCAGGATACGAAAAACTCTGAAGGGAAAATATAATAGTATTTACATTCATTACATTCATCACTGCCAGAAACTGCAATTTCAAAAATTTTAAATACAATTTATTAAGAGAAACAAAATCAGGTATAGTAAATTCTGAAATGAGCAAGATCTCTAACTTCCTCTTAAAAATACTAAGTCATAAACCCTCACAAATGAAATGTAATTGCACAGATCATCTTATTTAGGAAAGCTAGTTATGAGAGGCTGCAGGAAGCAAAAAAAACTTTATGAAAAACACTCAATAGTTAAAGGCAGTACTGCAGATACATCTAGATTTTATTAAGCATGTTAAGGGGTAAAACATACTAAGGACAAGCGTAGTGTTAAATGTGTAATTCTTGGGAGAAGCTACAGGTGACAAAATACAGCACAGTAGCTAATTGTGACTCGAAGAGGAAAGAGACTTTACTCATCTTTTTGATCATTACCACTGTTATTATTTTTTTATAATAAGTAACATCTATAAAAGTGAGTAACATTAAACAAAGTGAGATACATGCCCCTGCATCCCTGGGAGCATATCACTGCCCAGGTTCCAAGATACACGTGGTCTGAAAGATGTGTCCTCTCATGCAGTGTGCCAAAAGCAGTACTGCTTCCACTTAGGTCAGACTGTTAGAGGCAGGAGAAACTCCTGAGAAAAGATTTATTTCAGACTGCTTCTATCAATTGGCTTCCTTAGGAAGAAACCTCTTGGAGGGTTTCTCCCAAGGTGCTCTTCTCAGAACTGGCCTCTCTGGAGCCTGTTGCCCAAATGCAGGATTCACACTGAGAAGTTCATGGATGACTGCTGAGGAGATCTTTAGCTGCAGTTTGGTTCCAGGTCTGCTGTTGCAACCGCCAACTCCCACTGCCTTCTCCTGGTCACCCAAGACTGACTATTTCAAGTATTAAACCTAAAAACTTAGTGTTACAAAATTGCTTCAGAAAGAATTGTCATCAAGTCAGTGGGAGCTAGTAAGGGCAGAGAGTCCAAGTCACCAGACAAACTTCCTCCAGGAGACTGTGGTCTGTATAATTAATTCATCACACTGAAAACAAGGGTCTAATTAAGATGTCTCACATAAAGAGCAGTTGAGAACAGGAAGATTTGGTCCTGGCTACAATTCCGTATCTATGTCCTGACACATGAATGCTATTATCTGTCCTCTCATTACTTACTCTTTAATGCTAAAACCTCCCAGCCCTTACTTTGCTGATAACTTACTATTACTGGCAACTGGCCAGAAGGATAAAAATATCCAGTGGCAGTATCCATGCTGCTTTCATAAAAAACTCCTTAAAAATAATATAGTCAAACGCTGTAAAATTCCTTCCTTTGTGTATTTGACATGAAGCCCAGTGGGTCAGAGGCATAGTTAGATGGCACAGGGACTCTCTCAGACATCCACAGACATACTGCACTAAAACACCTAAAGATCATCAATTGTTACACCACTTAAAATAAGTCATTTTTACTATAAAGCATTGATCCTTCCCATATCTGTCTGAATCCCAGTAATGCTGTCTTGATTTATTAAAGGGCATTAAGAGTTTTTCTAAATCACCATTACTTCCAATCCAATACTTCACCACTGAGATATTTTGGAATTTTGATTTGTAACTTCAAAGGTTTCACTTTTCCACCAAAAAAGCCTCTTCTCTACCCACTCTTTGATGCTAGACTGTTAAATACTGTATGCAGAGCCTACCTGATAGCAGCACAACTCCAAAGAATGAATTACTAGCAGTCTATTAATTAATTCATTGACAGAATTAAATGAAGAAGCTGATGATGTGAAGAGACTTTGGACAGGTACCTCACACATAGCTCTTGGTGAAGCATAGATCTCATCAGGAAAATACCACAGTATCTCATACACTTCTCCCACAAGTATGAAATGTACTTTTCTAAAGAGACCATGATTGAAATAGCCATAAAATCTCCATTCCCTGGCCAATACACTGGACACACATAGAGAGGAGCAATGGAGAGTATAAGGAGGAACTTACTGTCTGATAGGGAAGAAATTACTGACAAATCATTGCCTTCCCAAATATTTAGCACTACATAACTTTCACTGGAAAATGAATGAAAAAAACCAATCTCACAACAAAATCAACAAGAGAATATTTAGACAGTTAAAATCACTTTGTGAACAGGGCTGTGTAGAACTACTAACTTGGTTAAAGTGCATTTGTAATTTGAGAGCTGCTCACCTTCTCACAGGCACATAAGGGCATGAGAACAGTAGAGATGGTCCAAGATGGAAGGTCACCTATCCTAGGTGTAGGGCAAGTGTCCTGCAGGCAATGACACAATTTTCCTGAGGCAAGTCTTCCATCTGGGTACTTAGAGAAAGGCATCACCCTATTATTCAAATACATCTTTAGGGAAACCTTTTTGTTCATTATAAATTTCATTTTTCTCAAAATTGTATTCTCTATCCCTATTTAAAACAAGAAGTTTGATTGGTTTTTTCATGATTACTGTCAAAAATATTATTTGAGTGGTTATCATACTTAAAAAGAAACTTTTATGTTGTATTCTTGGAAATTCATAAAAACACCCTTGAATATTAGTAATTTTTAACACTACATTTGAGGGTTTTCAATTATTACCATTGTTTAAGTGAAACCACTGTAAGACACAGAAAATGATGTAAAACACTCCTCTTCCCACCTCACCAACTTCTGCGTATCTCTCTTCCCAAAATGGGAAAAGACTAAAGTTTATGCTATATAGAAGAACACTGTTGCATCATCTCAAGTGCACACTGCTGAAAAAAGGGCCAGTCATAAAAAGCAACTTGAGTCCTCACAGTATGTCTATCAAACTGGAGAATAAGATAGAAAAATGAACTGCTATCAATATAATGAACAGTGAATGCCTTAGGTTAGGGCAATCAGTAGTTATTGCCATGCATTTCTACAATGAAAAATCCCCAGATTTGTGACAGGACAGATCACAGAGGCCAGACAACTGCAAGTTATGCTAACCCAGGGCCATCACCAGAATATATGGAATAAGGATTGTACGTCCAACTCTAGGATCCATACTACCTCTTGTCAGTACCTCCACACATTACCACATTGCATGTATTACTGTATATACATGCACATATATTTATAATTTGCAAGTTCAGATGTGGACACAGAAAAAATAACCCTTCAAAGAAGGACAAGAGGAAGAAAATCCTTCTGCCAAACACTGAAAGTCATGTACTTGAACCTTTAATTTCTTTTTTATAAATCAGCATTTTGAGAATAAGGATAGAATGTCTCTTGATTTTGAAGGGTTTACTTCTGATGTGGTTGTTCATATGGAAATCAGATTCTTCCCTTGAATAAACCCCTGTGTTCAGTTTATGTGAATATCAGGATTTACACACCCCTAAGAAATGTAACTCCTCACTCATTTCCAAATTCATTGTGAAGTACAATCCAGACTCTGGTGATTAAGTGATTGACCTGCTGCCACCTACCATCCATGCAAATATACCCAGCTTTGGCAAACCTTCGTTGCCTGGTCTTCCAGGATTTCTGCATGATGTTTTGACAGAAGTTCACTCAAAATGGTTGCTACAAATCAGCCATGCACAGCTGGTGTTTTTTGTCGTTTGGCTAAACAAAATCTGTAATTCCCAAAGTTTTTGGCTTTCCACATATTGGGAAGATAAAATACTGATTTAACAGCCCAGCTAACTGGAAACAGCCCACAATTGTCCAAACCATTCACTTCTGTGAGAATGAATAATCACCAATACATCAGAACAAATGAGCATAATCCATGCCAAACTTCACAGAATTCACATTTGCTCAACTCCTAAAATTTGACAAATACCAGCCCTAACATCCTGATCCAAATGAGTGCTAAACAATTGTGAGCTGAGGATGTTGGTTCTAAAAATGCATGTTACTGCTTCAGTTGAATAATAAAATGCACATTTCAAAACAATCCTTTTGTCTTGCTGTCACAATGCATGTAAACCATGATGTAATTTTCACTCCAAGTATTTTGATTTTTTTTTTCTTCCTGGCATTTGATTATTTGCTAAAGTTTGGAGTCTGAAACTGACATATGAACGTATTTAGGCAAAGGACCAGCACAGGGATATTCACCTGGGAACAACTATGGATCCAGGTCTGTTGACTAATGTCCTCTTCAAACAGAATAAGTGACCCAGGGAACCAGTTCCATAATATAAGAGCAAGGCACAGGAAACAATGTAACGAGTAGTCAGTCTAGTTTTAATTAACATCCCCAGACATTATGCAAAGTAACACAAAGGCAGCTAAAAGCAGTGTAATTCTACAAGGCTTTTTTCTGAGGGCTTTAATTTTTAAGGGCATTAGCTACAAGTGAGCAAGTACACATCAGCAATGTAGTAGCTGACACCAAGTGAGCGAGAAAGCCAGTCACAAGCACATGCAATGATCTGTCCCTGGTGGAGAACGCTTCCTTGTGTTTGTACACACGAGCAGCATTACATTGACTAAATGCCATTGACAGATGTCTAAAGATTCAGTGTAAACTGCACTTGATCATGGAGCGTACAACAAAAATAAAAGTCATTCTATTCCTTGCAGCTCATTTGTATCTTACAATTGCAGAGCTGAAGGACGGTAAATGTGCTGTGGGGTTAAATTGTTGTTGTTGAATGTGAAATATTGATGACTGACCCTGTGGAATATAAATTAATTCTAAAGTACTCATATGAAGGACATACTAAATGAAAAAGCTCTAGTAGAAAAGCTAGACATTGTGTATGTTCACATATGTCTGAAAGGCTGGAAATCATTCCATAATTATTATGCCTCCCTGGGCAACTTCCATTAGAAAAAATTTTTACTGTCAGGGTGATCAACCACTGGCCCAGAAAGGTTGTGAGATTGAATCTGTTTAGAGCAGGATTTTGGACTAGAAACCACCAGAAGTTAACTCTAACTTTGGTGATTCTTTGCAGCTTCACTGCAGAATGAAAAACACCATGAGCTCCCCGCTACATATCTATAAACACTTTCAGACTTGTCGCATTAGAGCCACGCTCATTTGAGCAGAAAAAGGAAGCCAGAAGAAAGATGTAGAGAGAAGAAAAATGCCTGAAGTAAGAAGAGAATTTCCTCAGACCAAGAAGGAAGAATAAGAAAAACTTTGTAGAGTTCTTTATACATTAAAGATGAGTCTATCACTTCACATCTCACCACCAATGAACTACCCTTATCAATGAACCCGGAAACACACTCCAGTTTATGCTGATGTAGCTAGAAATAACATCCAGTCTAGTGAATTTTCCAAAATTTTCCACAAAGCATCAGCCCACAGCATGCCACTGGCACTTTGCCTCAGCAGTGTTCAGCAATTCAGATCTCACTGTAAAAGCTTACGCATGCTATAATTTTGGTGTCTGTATTTGTAATTCTACCCCAGGTAACACTTAGAAGGCACTGCTACACTCAGAAAATGAAGGCATTTTAAGGCACTATGTATGTATTTTTGCTAAGTACACCTGAAATTTTACAAGCCGCTTATACTCTCAGAAATGTCTGATCCTCCCATTTATCCCCTACCCAAAATCACAATCATCCCAAGGTGCATAATCATTCCTGCAGCAACCAACTGATTTCATAGATTATTCCTTCCATTGAGGAATAAACAGGAGATGACGAAATCTGCAAGGAAAAAATCATCTTTGAATATTTTCCCCCATCCCAAGCTAAAAAACAGAACAGCAGGCAAACTATAGATGTAACAATTACCAATTTTTTTTTTGAGAAACAAGTATACAAATAAGAGTCCTAATTAATCAAAGTAATGAAGTATCTGGACAATCAGATAATTGTTGATTGTTGCTCAGCAGATGTGTCTCTGAATTAAAGCCAGTGTTGAGCTACATTGTGTCCTCTTTTCATTGACCAAAAGTCTCCTTCCTATGTGGCAGATATATCAGGAGAGCTAAGTAGGCCTCATGGGTACCACCAACCGGTGCTTGTCACCCACAAGTAAAAAGTTAGCTTAATTCCATGTAGGTATCTCCCATGGCAGCTGAGTTAGGCCTGTCTTAACATCTCCAGAACGCCATTTAACCCAACATCCTACAGGAATAAAGTTGGGTCATACCCTCCTCTACACATCTGCATCAGGTTGTGGAATCACCTGAGATACAGCCTCTTCCCATATTACCTCCCTTCTTTTGCTCTCCCACTTCCTAGAGAAAGACATCACACTGTCTTACTAGATACAATTCTGCCCAATACACTGACAATCAGCAATACAAAAAGCAGGTGTTTCATAGTGACAGTCTAACACAATGGCTCTAAAACTTAGATGTGCCACAGCCTCTTTCGCTCAAGGTCAATTGCACCTATAATTAATTTACACAATTCTAACCCTCAGCTGCCACCTTACACAGCAATGCAAATGCACAGACTGCACAAAACCGTATTGTTAATTTATTTGTCAAGAAAATGCTAGGGAGGAACAACACTGGTAATTTATACCATAGATATTCAAATGAAGCATCTTGCCTGAGTAATTTAATGTCAGAAAGTAAAACAGTAACAAAGCTGAACAAAGAACCGGATTCTTCCACTAGCTATTTCTTGAAGGGATATTACTGCAATGTCTTATGAGCCAAATTCAGACACAGTGAAAACATGTTCCTTCACTGAACTCCTCTGGACAGATTTGGGCAGTAAAAACGAAAGGGGAAAGGCAGGTGAACCAGACTAGAACTTTTTGTTAATATGTTGTTTTTGCTTTCTCTTTAGAGCAGGAAATACACCTACTTTCATATTTGTATGACCAGTGAAGATATTCTAGGTCTAAACATACCTCTAAGGCACTATGGAGAAAATGCATGTTTCTCAGAACTTGAAAATTAACTCACTGAATTATGCATTGGCTAATTAACTTGTGATTCTTTCCAAAGACACAAGGTGAATATTAATTTTTTTTATTGCACAGGATAATCATCAGAAAGAGAGAAGATTCATGTTTGGTATTCCACAGCCTCACTTCCACTGAAGTTCGAAACAGCACAGACCTGAGCTCCTTCTGTTTACCCAGCAAAAGTACATTAAAGACAAACTCAGCATGAAGAAACCTGTTTTACAGATCAGATATGTCAAGAATCTAAAGTAAACAAGCACCACATGTCTCTATTCATCACAGCAAAGCAATTTATGATTTCTGGTGAGGCAGGTCCCAGTCTACTGGGACTTTTGGAGACCAGTAGTTTGAATGCATGGGTACGTGTAGGCATGCACAAGCATGTGTACATAGGCATTACAGCTGAGTCACAAAGGTGATTAGAAACAAATACTAAGAGAGAGGTACAGTACAACAAATGCACTGTTTGCCTACAGCAAGTATTTTTCTTCCTCCATTCCATCCTGTATTACTTTTCCAAAAATGGTCCTCAGTTTTTCCAAGCAATATTGCTCTCACAGACAACACACCATCAAAACCAGTACAGATGTGCCTCGGAAAAGAAACACATTTACTATCAGCTCTAAACAGAAAACACTGTCAGACTGGTTTTGCCAGCTGCATCTAATATTACTTTAAAATTACAGAAAAAAAAATAGTAACAGAGATCAGACAAACTGTAAGAGGGAACAGCTGGTTCACTCACCTCTAGCTTTCACTAATGATTCCTTGACTAATGTAAATAGGAACATCTCAAGCACTGCACAATATCTCTGCATCAGTTTTATAGCATACACACCTGACATGCTCAAATTGGCCCTCCAACCCTACTTTATAGCTGTCTGCCCAGATAAATGGAGAGTTTATAGATATGCATACTTCAAGGGCTCTGATATTTTACCATTTAGCCAGAACTCTTCCTATGAAAATGGAGTTAGAGGAGCCCAGTACTTCGTTAAACAGATTATATCATAACATTATCATAACAGATAAACAGCTGTTAAGATTTCCATTTTATTGAGCCAGTCTATTCAATCCACTGGCAGTCTCAGTCATTCATCTGGCCAGAGCGTTAAGACCAAGTGAATGAAAGGACCTTTCCTTTGCTTAAATCCTCAGCTATAACAATACCTATTTCTCTAACTGCCATTCTCCTTTGCGTAGGAGATGTTACAGTCTCCCCCACAGATTCACAGTTGGATATGTCACAGTTTCCAAGGTTCTTTCACACTGTTGATGTGACTGACATTTCTTCATGCAGCAGGGCTGTGTTCACATGAAGGAAATTTTTCTGGTCCTCAGGATCAGAGAACTTCCTTTTTCTTCTCAGGAATCAATATATTTAACAGAAAAAAAAGGGTCTCAGGCCACAACTTTATCTGTTAATCAGCAGCAATGAACACAGAGTGTGGAAGTTTATCCAAATCCCTGATGTGAAGAATCAAACCAGCATGAGCTTCTGGCATACAAAGTGCTGAGAAAGCATGCCTTCTAGCTGCATGTTCAGTCATCTTTCTACAGCAAAGTACGTGATCCCAAGTGAGGAGCTGTTGTCCCTTCCTTCTGAAACATTCCCAGAGCTCTCAGGTCTCTTAAGATATGCATCACATAGCTCTTTGCCACAGGAAAATCTCTGTCTGTGGCTTACAGGGACTGGAAGTTTGGCCATCTCCACTCTTAGAGAACACAAGCCCCTAAGTGTTGCTTTCCAAGCAGTACTATTGGAAAGAAGCCAAAGGTTGAACTGCTTCTCAGTCTGAAGTCTTTGCACTTGAAATCCACATTATGTAGAACTCAGGAACGAGGTTCATAGAAAAGCATCAAAAATCCTCGACAAACTATGTGAAAAGAAGAAGCTACATTACCCTGGCTTGATAGCCACTCTGAGTTTGTAAAATAAATCTAGATGCCTCTCCCTCTACAAAGATACTGACTTCTTATGAAATATACTGGAGTCCTATCATAACTCAAAGAGAAACATACAAAGAGAAAATTATTTAACAGTTAATACTAGATGAATGTAAAACTCGTTACATTATTTTTTCACCACTTCTTACAATGCTGAGAAAAGAACCAGACAGTGACTTTCATGAACTCTTTCCTTCTGGAGAGTAAATTTATGTTGCCAGCAACCCTGGATATAGGAGTCATTGAACTTGATCTTTATTTAAATTTGGAAATGTGGTCACGTGTTCTTGACATCTGGTTGCAGTGATGTTGCGCTGCATTTTTCAATATGTTACTGGATTTTCTACTTAGGGAAATGGTTTAGTGGCATGGGAGTGATAGGTATGGTTGGGCTTGATGATCTAGAGGTCTCTTCCAACCTTAATAATTCTGTGATTCTGTTATTCTGTGATTTCCAATGACTCTCACAATCTATCGGTCAGGAATCTACTAGAATTACTCAAGCTCTAAGTACTATGAATAGAAAGGAATTTAACACTAGATGGCAATATGCTTTTGCAAAATATTTCTCTGAGGTGCTTGTAGATATAGGCAAATCTTTTTCCAACTGTTATTAGTTCTTGTGTAGGTTTGTGCACATAGTTTTCACTTGGCTTGCACTAAAATAAATTTTCCCTTCATGCTATTGAATTTTTCTCATTGTTTACTTTAAATTAATTTTAAACAATACTCTCATCTAGAGCTGATCAAACAGAAGAGATTCACAGTTTAACTAGAAGCATATTATGAATTTTTCACTATTCAGTGTGCACAGAAAACGTGAAGAATCACTTGACGAATGCTAACCAATTCTATCACATTTAGTGGAATGTAAGTCAAAGAAAGTTTATTTTGCAGGCTACCACCTTGCATCTACTGACACCAATCAGAATATTAACCTAATCATGTATCTATTAAATTCGGGATTCCTTTGGGTAGCATTTTTCTTTGTTACGTAAAGCATTAATCTTGGTTACCCATTTTGTGCTTCTACCGAAGCATGCCACTTCTCCTGAAGTCCAGGTCAGTTATTCAGCTAGAATAACCTGGATCATATTACAGTTATCCAAGGTAGTTTGGACCTCTTACCTGTATTTAGTCCAGCACTTTCCTGAACCCCTTGGGAAGCCCAATATGTTATACAATAAACCTATAAACCCACATTTTTCAAAACTAAACCCATATTATAATTATCAACAAAGCTGCTTTTTCAAAACTAAACCCACGTTATAATTATCAACAAAGCTGCTAATTAATAGGTTGCTTGGTTGTTTCCACTAACAATCAGTATTTGAGTGTAACAGTAACCTGTCTCAGCAGTGGCAGGAGCTCAGAAACGCTTGGTCAATTCTCTGTCTCACTTTAAGTGCATCTTCCATTTACTGGCACTTCATTTTTCTATGAAAATGGATCCTTGAAGCTATTACCTCTCTCACACACAACTTATTCTCCTTCCCACCAACTCAGTAAGTAACATATTCCAAATCAAAACACCAGGTTAACTGTCAGTACCTTTTTGTCTGTTCATCATTTTAGCTATAGCCCTTGGGATAATTTGTCCCATATTTCTGCAAAAGGCACTTTTACACCTTTTGTACTTTTTATGGATGTGGCTGTGAAAGCAAACATGGACAACATAGAATTAGAATAAGTAAGAAAATGGGACAGCTCTTCAATGTACTTTATAGAGGCAAGTCACAATACCTGAGAGAACAAGCTCAATGTAACTTCTAAATTAAATGAAAGTCTGCAAAACAGCATTTCTATCATCCTGATATGCAATATTTAATATAGTTCAATTTAGCGTGAGAGAAACTCTATATATGACCTAAAGCAAAAATATACTGTTTGTTTCTAACAACCATATTGAAAGTCAATGAAATTTTCACAGATAAAAACGACACTGGAAATGCCAAGGAGAGCTTTGAAGTAACACCACCAGGCAGCCTAGTTTGTATTAGCAGACACAGTGCAGTGACACAAAAACATAGACTTCCATTGTAACAGTTATGACAGTTTCACTCAGAAAATGTTTGTGGTGATATTTAAATTGATCAGCAGCCTCTCAAGAAAACACTTGATCAAAAAAGATTTGAAATGTGCCAAGAAAGTATGCCTACATCCTAGCATAAAATGCTTCAGTGATTAAAATGAACAAGAGTAAAAACAACTAAAAAAATCCAAGAATCCAGAGACTGAAAGGTGATAACAGGAAGGGAATAGGGGAAGGGGAGGATAATAGTTCTGAAGCAAACACTCCATCTGCTTATTCTTAACTCCTACTTCAGGATTAAAGTACCAAAACCTAAATTATCCACATGGGTAGATGGCACTCATTACCAGCAAGATCCAGTATTTATGAGAACTTGCTGGCTTATATTTGACCTTATAAAAACCAGCCTGGGTCTTCAAAAAGGATTTTTGTTTTATTCCATTAGAAATAGAAAAGTTATTGAAAGAACATTTCTTCCCTCCCACATCTTTGCATTTCAAATCTTGCAGCATTGTGCTAGGGCATGATCAGAAATCATTCCAGTTGAGTAGAACAATTGCTTTAACCATAGTTATTGTAGCCTACCTCAAAGTTAGACATAATTATTAAAATCTAAAGAAATCAGCAACCCAAACCCCTCAGGTATTCTGAAGTGCACAAGGACAATAGTTTGATGCTTGATTACACACTGAGTAACTGTTGTTTAGACTTATGTCAGCACATGGATGATGCACTTTATGCCCAAGCTAGACAGCTGAGATACTGGCTGGCTGGAAGGAAATGTTGTTTTCCTCCAGTACAAGAAATATCTCACATTTCATAGTCAAAACAACATGATCCTGTTGGTCCCATACATAGATTCATAGCATCATAGAATGTCCTGAGTTGGAAGGGACTCATGAGGATCATCGAGTCCACCTCCTTGCATATGTGATGTGTGGGCTCATGAGTCTAGTCCACAGAGTCTGTCATGACAAAGGAATCAGGTTAAATAGACCATGGAGCAATCATTCTCACCTCGGGGTGAGGAGAGCACGAAGATGGAGAATATAGAGACATGTGTCTTGCTGTTCATGCACACAGCCTGGCACAGAGTCAGGAACTTCTGTGAAGCTTTACAAGCTAGTTATTTCTTCAGGACACTCAAGTTCTTTTTGAAGTTCTTTTAACTGTGGGACTGTATAGATAGAGCTTTATTACCAGGAAAAGGGCAAAATGCACATCAGAGAAAAACACTAAGAAAATCTCAGTGTCAAATTCTGGTTTAACTTCTCTTTAAAACTTAACACAAAGAACTTCAGACAAGAATAAACTTAACTTTCATGTGTCTTGAATTAATGAAAGATAAAACTGAGTGCAGAAACTTCAGAAGTTTCTACAGTTTAGCTGAACTACACGAAGCTATGGTAAGCTGTCTTAATACAGCTGAGTACGCACAAACTCTTGTATGCAGTCCAGTTGCTGCTTGGTAATTTGTTGCAAAAAAGGTGACAGTGTGTTTAAAGAAAGACTGAACCCCATGAGTGAAATCATCTCATAGGAAGACAAGCACAAAGCAGTTCAGAAGGGCTTCTGTCAAGGGACAAATTTCATCTTGTGTAAATGAATCCTTTAACTTTGAACTACTGCAGTTATTACTCCTCTGAACACACGAAGATTATTTTGTAAGTAGTCATCAGTATGACTCTTATAGTTCTGAAGATGAATATCCTTGAAAACTACATTCCCAAATTATTTTTCAGCTTGTCCTAACTAGTGCAGCCAATAAGAACAACAATCCTACAAGGGTACATTGAATTGCAGAATAAGAAGCACCTTGCCTAACTAGTGTTTTGCAATTTTCTTTCCAGTTGTTACACTTACATTTCTCACAGTGCCCAAAATACAATGAGCTTCTGAGAGAAACCTTTGCAGAAAGGGATTTCCAAAGGCAGCTCAAGCAGTACAGGGTAAAGTATTTTCAGTTCTGGAAATCTAATTAAAACTTACCACTTCTGTGAAGAGGATCTAACCCATAGGTTTAAAAAAAATGGCAGCCAATATGCTCCTTCCATATCTCTGATCTTCATAGATCTACACAGTGGGTGTAGACAATATACCCCAAAAACAATTACAACATTATAGATACAGCTGGACTAGCCTATTCCCATCAACCGAAAATTGCAAGACAGAAAAGATAAATTATTCACTACCTTGCAGAAAAGCAATCCACTTACTTTCTAGGAGAGCAAAACAAAAACTCAGATCAAATCACTGCAACACCTCTTTCATACACAAAGTCTTCATTCAGGTGGTCACTTCTATTTCATTCTTGCCTCTGTAAGGTGTCCTTTCCTTTCTTTCTCCACCATGAAAATCTTCGTCAGGAGTATGTAATCCCTTGTTTATTCTGCTGTAGCCCTCGTCTTCACAGGTTTATTCAAAATGACATTACCAAAACTGACCTGTTATTCTATAATCTTTAACCACTAACCTTAGCCATCTAACTGTGGCTCTGCATCTAGGTATTGTATGCAAATGAATCATAATTTTCAGTTCTATCAAGTTTACATCATACTTCCTTTCTGCTTAGTGCCACACTTCCTTTAAGCACATCTTGGATTTCTACCAGACTTCCTCATATATCTGTTTTCCCTCTAATCTGAACATCTTCTGAACATCTACACCAAGCATAAACCACCACTATACTTCAAATCTGAACTCAGGCAACCAAGCTTGTCTGAATGAATAGGCCAGATTCTCTTACCATTAGGCAATGGTTGATTGCTTAAGTACAAAGTGCAAAGAGTATCCTGTTTCTAAAAAAATTGCTATGTACTACTATGGCAATGTGTAGAAATGACACAAAAAGACCCCAGGTACTACATATGTACTTTTTAGTTTTTAGCAGCTCACACAGGATACCCATTGAAGAAGCTGAACAATGAAAGAATTTGGAACCTCTCTGAAACTTTACAGTATGAGGTAAAGAATATAAAGATAATTTGCAAGGTCCATTAGAAATACTTATACTTCCTCAAAATTTGTTTTAGCTCTTATTTCTATTATTTGTAAGACATCAAAAGAGGGTAGGTCTGTGCTTCCAAACTTTTTTGAACCAGTATTTTCAGCTTCTTCCCCAGAAACCCTCACCTGACATCAAACTTGTAACTGAAAATCCTGTAAAGACAAAAAGATTGTTGTGGGTTGTCCAAACTATAGGGAACATGAACCAATGCCCTACCAAACTGAAGATCCTGTTAGTGACTGCATATGGAGAATCAGGCTAAAGCATAATTTTGGATATAATTGCCATTACTCCTCCAAACCCCATCACAGAGATACAGAGGAATAAAATGTTGTTGGCAAAGAAACATAACCATCCTTCTACAAAAGATTTCATGCAAATTGTATGAGCAAGAGAAGCAATCATATGCATATGGACAGTAGTGGTCAGAGTATTTTTGGATTTTATAACAAAAGGGGTAATGTGGTACCCAACTGTCATGCGTGTCTGGGCCCCACAGTCTGGTGCCTCTGACTTGACTTTGAAAAAATCATGCATGCCCTTCATTTAGGAGCAAGCCCAACTTCATGTCATTTCATAGCCTAGACTTAGCTGAAGCAAGTGAAAGTTGTCTTGTGTTAAAAAGTTACTGTTGCAGGCAGCTTTTGCTACAAATGCTTTAATGCATATTTATTTTGAAACTCAAATATTAATGATAAATTGGCTATCAGTACTGGGATATTCCCTAGAAAACTGAAGTAGTTTTAAGGCAGATTCCACAAGCAACATCTAATACTTGGGTGTGATGCTAATAAGTTTACCTTCAGTTCTGCAGTTTCTTCAAAGGTCCAGCATTGGTCAAAGCAGTCTTGAATGGAATGCTAGCCAGGGCCTTAAGTTAAAGGAGATGTTAACATGTTAGGGCATCTCACTGTAATTTTAGTGAGGTCATCCTTCCATATTTTCCAAATGCAGGATAGCTCAGGACCACAACTTTTTATTTCAGTTGTTATATCATACTGAGAAACTTGTGTCACCAGAGAAATGTGCAAAATCAACAACTCCCGTGAAAGATCCTAGCTAACTGCTGGAACACAAAAACAATTAGTTGGACATTTCCTTCTAGTGTTAGATTTGATGAGCTTTGGTCTTTCATACTACTCAGTGAAGATTCTGGGGGTATCAGTTAAGACACCTGCCACAAAAGCCACTCTCACCCTTTCAAGCATATAAAGACAGCTTTCTTACGTTATTTTATAAACACAATTCATTAAACTACAGTAGCATGCATATCTGTATTTGCTCTTTTTGGCTGTTATCTGACTTTAAGGCAACTTGGAGACTGAGGCATATGCTTGCCTACAGCAGGGTTTCTTAAATAGCATGTAACTAGCCGATTCTTTCGTCAAAACAGAAATCACATTAATTAAATGAGAAAGTGATACACTGTGACCTGAGCTTGTTTAACATAACATGTTTTGTTGTTTCACTTGTTTAAACAAATCCTTTCAGTAGTTGGCATTTTCCTTAGAACTCCTTGTTACAAGAACCCTTCCTCTGCTGAGCTCAGTTCAAGAGCTCACACTCACAGAGGTAATGTTGCACTAAAGGAAAGATACCAACTGTGTTTAAGCAGGGATTCAGGTTACTATGAACCAGGAATGTTGGGCATCTTCCCTTCTCACAGTTCCAATCATTAATATATTTTGGGCTGCATCTCTAAGGAAAGACTAATCCATTCCACTTTAGCTTGAGGAGTGTGTCAGATCCAACAGACCTGGTATACATCAGTGTGAATTCCACCTATATGTCAAAACCCTATATATATGCTCATACTTTAGTACATTGAAATTGCAGTTATACATATTCCTAGCTGATCTCTGGATCTCGCATCTCAGAGCTGCCAGCCCTTAAAATCTGACATCTATAAAGGATTCTTTTCAGTAAAGATCTCAGGATATATCCCAGTATATGGTTGAAAGAGCCGTAAAGTGATTTATTTTGCACCTGACATTAGCATTTGGCATAAATAATGCCAGTTTATTTTTGCACAGTTTTTAGTATTGTATTTCCTCTTCTTGTTGAACACTGCCCTTCAAATTTGTTTTAAGCAGTGTGATGCTATAAATAGGAATTCTACAGCTGTCTAAATGCAAAATACAGTCATTTTATTATTAAGAAAAAATCTTACTATTAAGAAAAAGTCTGTCAAACATTCAGAATTTGTTCTGAAAAGTGTTTTATGCCAGAACAAATGAAAGTTAGCAGTAGGAATTGGTAAGAAAATCATCATGTTTTCTTTCTTCACTGTAGGATATTAACAATTACACTTTACCTGTTGAATTGTTATTGTAGGCGGAATTGAGGTTCTACAAACAAACACAAAAATCAGATTTGCAGGAAGGTAAGCCAAATTCTTACCCCACTTAAAACCAAGAGTAAAATGGGAAATAAAGGTATATAATAAACATTACTGCTGATTCCATAGTAGAACTATGGAAGATGCCATGGTGTTGATATTGGTCATCAGCACCAAAAGATCTTGATTTGTGGGAAGAGAGAAGATGAGGATATGAATCACAAATATCCTACTACAAGGAGGTATCATTTTGGTTACTGTTTAAGAAATCCAAAGTAATATAGAGATTCTTTCTGAACTGAATCAAGTCTGAATTTAATGTATGCCACCATGTTTAACTTAAAATATTGTTTGTAATAATCTCTAGGATGGTAATTTTGCTGCCTAACAGTCTTCTTATTCCATAAATGAGAGTACTAAAATGAGATTATTAAACTGCTTCAGAACTTTATTCTGCTCAGCAAATAGCTGAAATTATAGAATAGTTTCTACTTTTTTAATCACTCATTCTCCTCCATTCATTCACAGACACCTTTTGGATCTTCTTCCTTCCTAAATGCCCCAGTGAATGTACCTCAAATATTTTGTATTCTGTTGAGCAAAATTAAATTTCAAATTTAATTTCCAAATTAAGGTATTTCTAAATTATTTTATTTCCCTCATCCCTATTCAACACAAACCCCATCACACACATTCTTTATGATGTTTTTTATTCTTAGGATTATCACTGTAGAAACAAAGAAAGGAAGACTTCCTTTATACCTTGTTTACTCCAAGGGAAAATAAACAGCAGAGTTCATTAAGTCTGAAACATCACGCCCAGACCTTGTCGTATGAATATAAAAGGAGAATGCCAGTGAATGAATAAAACATTCTAAATTATGTTTTACAACAACTGCAGCAACTCCATTTGAAAAAACCTGTTCCGTAGTCTTTTGCATGCATGAAATATAATTTTTAAAATTTCTTAGCAAAGTTTTTCTATAAAATCCAGTTGTTACATATTTTAAAACAATCCTGACTTATGCTGTTTTGTCTAAAGTAAGTTACTATAAGAGTTCCATAACGATGAAACTTCATTAGTCATAGTCACTCATTGAACGAACACAATAAGCCAGCAAATCTTATAAAAACTGTTCAGTTATGAATTTCATGGTAAGCGCTTAGGAAGAATGAGAAAAAATTCTGAGAGCCAACAAGGATTCCTTGATCCAATAAACTTAGGAACTCAGGCAGACTGACGGGTCGGGGTCTCACCTGTTAACATGACACCACCCTCTCTGAAAAATGGTAGAGATTAAAAAAACAAGGCTTCCATTCTTGAGTTTTCAGGCATATTAAAATGTTCTAAAGAAAGCATATTTTATTACCTGCACTCTTAAATAATAGAGGAAGATGATCAGCTTACATTTGTTTTCAGAAAGACAAAATATTATATATTTATGAAGTACAGATTACTCTCTTACACCTTCTGCATAGGTGCAATCACACCAGCAGAGACTACAAAGAAGTGTGGAGACAAAACAGTGGAGGAAGAAAGAAGTTCAAATAAGTGCTGAAAATCTGGCATGGACTGATGGGGAAGCCTGGCCCTCCTCCCTGTCCCTGCTATCCATCAGACGAAATGGATACATAACGTCATTAACACAACTAAGAGTAGAGAGCACTTGAGGCTTTGCTGGGTTTAGGATCCTCGAGAGACAGTTTCTGGTAAATGGTAAAATACCTGTTGTGCAGAATACCATTGCAGAGAACTCAACAGAAGACCCTGAGACTGGTTAGGGTATGACAGAAATGGGATGACTGACAATACACAGAGGATCTTAAGTTTTAACATTTAGAGAACACTATTTAGAGGTCTCTGCAAAGTGTAACTCATTTACTCAGAAAATCCTTCTGAAATTAAGTCTAGGAGTATCATTATTCTTATTTTACAGAGTGGAAGTCAGCAGAGGCAAGCTGAGCAATCTTCTCAAAGCCAGTAAGCTACTGTCAGAAAGAGTGTTCTTAATCAGTAACAATAAAAATGTGAGCTTCAGGGCTTGTTCACAAGAAATTTCTTAGAGAACTGAAGCTAAAAAAGAACTTGACATAATCAGTTACAAAAGGGGAAGTATAGATACACTCCAAGGGAAAAGAAAAACAACACATGCAAATTGAAGAACAAATAACTGCCAAGCAAGGAGCTTAAAGAACACAGTTGTTGTAACATTCATTCAACTATTTTAACTGGAGGACTGGCAACTTTAACCTACATAAAGTGTTGTTTGAAATAATTATTTAAAGCTGAAAAGAGGACTAACTAAGCAGCCTGGCTCTTGGTTCTGAGTTTGTCNTTTAAAGCTGAAAAGAGGACTAACTAAGCAGCGAAAAGAGAAACAGTATTGCCTGGCTCTTGGTTCTGAGTTTGTTCTCGTGGCTATGCTATGATCATGAAAAATTCCAAGCCCTGGGAAGTGGAAACAGAACAGGTAGGTTGAAACATTAGGAATGCTTAGCAAGTTCTTCATATTTTAGCTTCATCCTTGTATTCCAAGAGGGAAAAATATCCCAGAGAAAAAGGAACTGAATTATGATTTGATTGAATAGAATGTAAACAGTAATTTGAAAACAAAGGACAATGCAATTTGTTGCACGGTCACACAACATTCCTCTTGGATTTGAAATTCACCGGCAGCAGTTCCACCCCTTTTGAAAGTACAGCCTGACGTCTGGCCTCTTCAGCCTGAGGAGCTGCTGAAACTACGAAGACTTTTTTTATCCTCTGCCAGGATGGGAGCGATATGCCTTCCCAGCCCATTTAGGATCCTGTGTTTTTCTTTTCATATTATCTTCACTCTGCTTGAACAGACTACTGCAGAAAGAGAATTGAAGTTTGTGGTTGCAGTAAGTAGATTTATTTTCCATTTTATTGTAGGGGAGACAGGGAGTTTTATATGGCTGTTGAATCAAACAAGATGTGCAGTTGCTTTGCTTTTTTTTTTTAGACGTTTAACTACTGATGCCCTTTCACTTACTGAGTGTAAAGACTTTATTTAAAGAAGATAAAAATGCTTCTATTTAAAAGAATTATCACCTCCTAACTCCTAGTTATTATTTCAAGTTAACTGAACAATTTAGCTTTGTAGTAGATGCATAGTGCACAGGATAACCTGATGTCTAAGTTTAGCTGTTCTTGCTTAATTTAGCTGACACTGTGGTGCATAGTCTGAAAGTGGGTGGTTATGGCCTACCTTACCACAAGCTCAAAAGTATTTTCCATTTCAGAATAACTGAACTGGCACAGCAGTACACTGAGAAACAGAAAAGGGTATTTTATGTAGAGATTTGAGACGCATGTTGCATTAAATTCAGTTTGGTTGAAAATGGACTGTAATCAATTTTTTGCTGGACCATTTCATATTTTAAAATGCCGAGACTACTTCGATGCCACTTTTCCCAATACCTCAGGTAAAAGGGAGATTAATTCAATGAAATAGTTTGGATTGTGAAGGTTATATCATAGTCCTTTTCATTCTAATTTCTTTTTTTTTAATAAGATATATACTGATAAAGAATAGTTAGTCTAAAGGGCTGTTTTCAGTACAAAGCCATGGGGATTGGAATCCACGTATATAAATAGTAATTTTAAGATCTTCTTCTATCTTTTTCTGTTTCAGACATTATGTGCACATACAGATAACACAGAGAAGGACCGTATCCAAAACATATACTCTAGCTCTAGATAAAAGTTATTTCATACCTCGTTGTCTCTTGGCTGCATTGTCTATGTGCTACTTGGAGAGAGGCCAGAGTACACAGGAAAAACCAGTTCTTATTCCTGCTGAGTCGTGTTGCTCTATCAGACATTGCACATAGCAGGGACCCAACACGTTTTGTGTATACCAATACACTTAAAAGTTATTTCAATGATGACAAAAAACTGGACACTGATGAAATTAGGCAGTCAGCAAGCCTTGGAGAATTAACTTTTGAAGGGAAGGAGACTTCTATTAAACTGCAGCTGTTATCATATTATAATAAGCAAAGGTTTTGCAGAAAGTATTACATGAAATGCTCTCCATTATAGAGATAAAGGTTTATGCAAAATGAACTCCTTACCACAAATACACAGCCATCTTCCTCACCTGCCAAGAAACAAACGAAACCAAACCAAACCAAAACCCCACACTTTATTTATTTGTAGTTCATCATAATTAATATTAAAATAATTGGTAAATCTAATTTAAACTGTCTTCCTTTAATCCCTGATACTTCTCCTCAGACTGGCCAATCTGCCTAAAAAGTTGCACTAGGTTTAATCTTATTATCAACATATATCTCTTTTCTCATGGCATGGTTTCTGTGCTTTCAATTGAGTTTTGCCTTCTGAACTCACCATTTGAAGTTTTGGGGGAACAGAATAACTAGCATAAATAAATTGAATTGGAATTTACTCCAGAACATTTCACTGATATAATAGGATATAATGAGGGTATGGCTACAGTCAAGGTAAGTCTAAAAGGCAACTTTCTGAGAGAATTCAATAGCCATTTTCCAGCTGTACTCTGTAAGTTGTTATGTTTTCACCCAAGAGTATTACTGCCTTGTGAAAATGTGTCATAATGATTTTTAAAACTTTCTTAGCAGAATCACACAATATAAAACACATCTGAGGGGAGAAAAAACACACAGATGTTCCCTTTTGCTCATTTCTATGCTCTGGGAAGATGTCTTGCTCTGTCCTCATGAATTCCATCTTGGTGCTGATTCTGAGCATTTTGATTATTGGCCACAAGTTGTCTTGGCTAAAAAGCTTTAATTCAAGCCAGTTTATCAAAATGGTATTCTGAGTTTGTTTCTCACATGTAAACATTAGCCTTCACCATAATTCTTGTGCACTGAATTTAAACTAGACATAAGAGGAGAAAATAGGAAATACCCAGGACCACTGGGTACCCAAGCAAAAATGAAATAGTGATTTATTGCCTCTGTATAAAGAAGTTCTGATCTGTAACTTCTGCCTTGACACAGACACTCATTTCACCTGTCATACACACAAAGAGCTGTGGTTTTTCAGGTACTGTGATTCATCATATCTTTCTTCTTGTAACTCAAGACAGGAAGTGTTCACTGAGCATGTTATCTATTTGTATAATCAAGCCAAGCCATTTAAACCTTGACTAAACATGATCAGTAATTCTGCATCTATAGTTTCCCTGAACTGGCAGCATGATTAGTTCCATTTCTCTCTTGTTTCTTCATCCCTATTGCTGTCTTCAAAATAAGAATTATTTTTTGTTTGAAGTTGAGTCTGTCAGTAAAGATGTCTGTAAGAGTCTCACTATTACTCAGAGGCAGATAATTCACTTTAATTAATGGCATTTCTGAATGAATATGTACTACATACTCCACAGGCCATATTCTGAGTTCACCCTCTCCAATTTTTCTCCAGTATGACTTTTCACCTGGCAACAATGGAAGCAAAATCTGACCAAAGTCTGAGTCATGTGGCCATTTTGAGCTGAAGTGATTGCCCTCACAAAATTACAAAAAAATGAATGGGAGAATCCAGACACCAAATCAGGTTCAAGCTGTATTAGAGGTGAAGGAGAAGCTATTTGGTAATTCTCCATGTTGTTTTTGAGAACTGACTGAGGTGAAGCATTTCAGATAGAAGTGCTGAAATTACTATATATCAATCAGGTGGGCTTTGTTCTTTCTGGGCACATCCTCCTTGCCTTCCCTTCCTTCTTGATTTCTAGCATTTTTTCACCTTTTATGATGCCTCCCTGTTCCTTTTCTCTTATCCAGCCATGTTTTATGTCTTCTGAAAGGTCAGGAAGTCAATCTGTAGGCCAAGAGTAATAAAGGCTGCAGCAAACATATTTTTAAATCAATTTAAGGGATCAACTCCTTTTTAACAAAATCCAAATGATGAGTGTTGAGAAATACATATTGATGAGCAATGCAACCTTTGTAGGGATACATTTTGTTTCCCTAACAGTATCAGTTGTTTAAATGAAAAAGACAAACTTGCAAATACACAAGGCCTTCTTAAAAAGTTTTAAATAAAAAACAATTTTAAAGAAGTTGCTATGACTGAACAAGTTAGTCTTTCAGGTTAAGTGGTTGTTCTTAAGGTCATTGTTTCATTTCCAGCTGCAACTACAGCAAGGTCATTTTCAGAAGTAGCAAGCAAGAAGGAGGTTTGAGCACAAACAAAAATCAGTTGGCTAAGAAGTGTAGTCCTTAAATTCCTAAAAACAGGGTTGTGCTCTTAGAAGCATTTGTTTATTTCTTGCTACTTCCAGCTTAGCATTAATTTCATATTTATGTCACTGTGCAATGAAGGTGCAGAAATACAAACAAGGAATTGAACTCTTTTCTATTTTGTGTGGACTTTAAGAAGCTGTGCTGCTTTTTAGAAGAGAACAGCCTCCACTGCTTCTGTTTTTTAGGGTTACAAAGAGAAGTAACATTTTTCATTACCTCTCCTGCTCCTACATGTATTTAAATATCTTTTGATCATGATCTCTTTGCCCTCTCACCTCCATTCAGGTAAAATGCTACTCTGCCCTGGCTTATTGAATGTTTTTAGGGGTTGACTGTTGTGACAGTGAATACACACTGAAGGTTATATTGTACATTAAGTATAAAGCATTATAAACCAGTATTTAAAATCTAACACATTTTCAGTACTTTTTCAACAATAGAAAGGGAATATTTATTGGCCAGGTGTTAATCCATTGCTACATATTGCCTAAAAAAATAGTCCTTTAATCATGTCAGTCTGAGTAACTGTCAGTTACTCATAAAAATGCCTTTCTGTTAAGTTGAACAATTTAACAAGAAAGTATGCAATTGTGTTGTAATTGGGAATTTTAACTCCATTCTTTACAGAGGCACTAGCTTGTCCAGAAAGACTAATGAATCCTACTGACACCTATATATGTCAGCATGTCAAAACGCTAAGGAAATAAGCAGTGACACAAAAATCTTCCTCATTTTTCTTGCATGCAGCTGAACCAATTAGCAGACAATGTAGCTCTTTACCTATCCTCCTGCTCACTAGAGATGCACTGAGAAGTTATCATAAAGAACCAACTGAGATCACACATTAGTGAGAAAAGACATGTACAGAATTAAAAACTGCACAGAGAAGCGAAAATAAAATATTTAAGAAAGGTTTTATGGATGATTTCCTGTACTTGAACTTATCTTTTTTTTTTTTCTTAAAACTGCAATTGCATATTGATCAACATGTTGATAATAGTGAAAAAAACTCCTTGATTTGCTGAAAAAATTCATTTCAGGTTGGCCACATCTTCAGCAAAATTCAACTAGCAAAGGAAAAAAAGTAATTTTCTACATGGTTCTAATGGTAACATCTCCTATAGAAAACCTTTTTGTCTACTGTAGAAAATGGACAGAGTGAGAAATCCAACTATCTTTGCCTTTAAAGGACAGAATTTTCCATCTCTGAAGTACCTGCTCTCACACAAGTTTGTACACATTAGTACAGAAGGCTGATGAAAAGGGTGTGAGTTGTAATTAAAACATTAAGCCACAGTGCTTGTGTTTACTTTGAAAAACATAAACCTCCCAGTGGGAGTGGCAAATTAACTAGCGTGTACAAACCTCTGGGATGTTTGAGCAAGAATGATGTGACTTAATGAGGCAATGGAGAGTGTTAATTATAATCAAGCTATATACCAGTGAGGTATTGTGGAATAAATATCATTTTATGAATAAAAATACCATGTCTCCATGTTGTCACTTTATTCTGCAAAGTCAGGAATGAGGCTGATTACATGAACAATGACAAGCAAAGGTAACATTTGTAACAGTTTGGATCAGCATCCTAGAAGATTGTCTGGAGTCCTGTGAATTTGTATTCCACAATTTCCCTTCATGTGAAACTTTCACTGACTTCCTTTTTCTAACATTTTAACATTGTCATGGGAGGATAATTCAGAGTTTTTCAGAACTATTTAATCTAGGATTGGCACTTTCTTTGCATGCTGTAATAAAAATACAACAAATCTCATTTAAGGTTTCTGATGTAAAAATCATGTGATTGAACATATCACACTAACATTCACAGTACTGGAGTGTCCAGGATAGGAAAACAACCAAACTCTGCTCTCACTGAATCTCACTGCTCTAAAAGAAAAAAAAAAACAACCCTAGACTTTCAAAAATATTTTCATACACATATGTAAAGGTATTAATAAATATTAAGTAAGCTAACAGTGTAAGGTTTTATACTTTTCATCTTTGTATTTTAGGATGATTGAGAAATCAAACATAAGATCCCTGTGTCTTGTGAGTTTAAAAGGTACTCTGATCCTATTTGACTAGGTTTCTGCAGACTCTCCAATATTTTCATTTGAAAAAAGGCACTGAAAATATAATGTATGCTTGACTTCTAGCTAAGTAAAAAAGGAATGTTAGCAGCAATTAACTTGATATTTTTATTGGTGATATTGTTAGGTTTTCCGACATGGTGACCGAACACCAATTGTAAACTTTCCAACTGATTTACACAAGGAAAGTGAATGGCCCCAGGGATTTGGACAACTTACCAAGGTATGCTGACTTTCTTAGAAGAACTTATGTAGGCTACTAAAATAAAAAGTGGGCACATGTTGTTATGTGTGTCTCAGAAACATTAGCAAATCCGAAGTACTGATATTAGCCATACCCTGTAATTCATAAACATTTTTTCAACATTATTCATCCAACTACTGTTACATTGAATTCTTGTGCATCATAACTTTATAACTACCTTCCTAAAAGCAAAAACTTCCTGATAGTGTGTCTGCATTCAAATAAATGCCAAGTTTAAACATCATCTATACTCTTGACATTGATGAAGTTCTAATGACGACTAAGCACTAGGCCCTGTGACAGGGTAAAGGAATGGCACCTGCCCAGCAGTCAAGTGATGAGTCCATGTCTCATCATTTGACTGGCAACCACCTATTCACATAATACAGGAAGACTTCCAGGAGAAGGCTTTCTCTGGGGACAATGTGTCTTCTAATAAGGCTGCTCTCAGTCCAGTTTCACTCCAGGAGCATCTACAGAGCTAAAGTGCTGTGGAAAGAGTATTTGTATAGAATCAAGCTCATTGCCTTTCCTGTAGCAGATGTTGGAGTCTTAGCATTTCAGACTGTATAATTTTTTTTGTAGACATAGATGAGTGTTTCTGTTAAAAATCCTAGATTGCCCACAACATATACAGTGCATTATAGAAATAATGATCACTTAAAACCTCATTGTTGAAAATAGAAAAGAACTTCTACATTACTATTCTCCAGTCGCCTCAATCTAACAGTTATCTGTATGCTTGCCTCATAGACTGGAATGCAGCAGCTATTTGAACTTGGACAGTACACGAGGAAAAGATATTCCAACTTTTTGAACAGGACATACAACCGGCAAGAGGTATATAGCAGAGCTGTCTGGAGGACATTTCTCTAGGACCGTGGAATTATGGACTTGTTATGGATAGATAAAAGCACATCATCATATTCATTTCACTAATGGAAAAATTAAAGGAATAGCAGAACATTTTTGAAAGCCAGGCTTTTATGGCAAGGTGAAATCATAGACTAAAGTCTAACTTCCAGTTCCTACATTCAGTTCAGGTCTTCCAATGCCCAGTTTTCCAGGACTGAACAGCTTTACACCAGTGAATGACATAGTGACCCAAAATGGTTCTACCTTGCTGAAAGGTGAATGCATATCCAGCCACGTGACTGGTCATGCTCATATATTTCATCCTGTAAAAGAGAGGTTTAACAGTTGCTTGGATGTATTTGTCATGTGGTACAGATCCATGGTGGGGAAGATAGTACTATGATTTGTGGTCTATACATGAGGAATGCATTGATGGGAAGACATAAAAGACTATATAGCTTCGCCATGCTTCCAAGAGAGGTTTATGGTTTTAAGTGTCTTCATTCCTGAGGTACAGCAGACGGATCATAGAATCATATAATTATTTAGGTTGGAAAAGACCTTTAAGATCATCATGTTCAACAGTTAACCCAGCACTGCCAAGTCCACCACTAAACCACATCTAAACCACATCTATAGGTATTAATGTTCCTCTTAATCTCAGAAGATGGAAAGCTTCCTTCTTTTAAATCATGCTTTCTTAATCTTGGTTCAGCCTAAGGGTTAAATTACAAATTGAAAGAGGCTTTAGTAATTCTGCTTATGCAAATTAAGTAGGGATCTAAAAAGCTGAGTCATGGATTCACTTTTTTGACTTTATGCAAACACATAAAACTGAAAACAAGAAGTCAGGATTGATAGTTGGGTAAAATTTCCCTATTATTTTTATTGTTTCAATTTTATTTTTAACTCTTTGCCATTCTATCCTCAGTTTTACATCCAAAGTACAGATTATGACCGCACCATTATGAGTGCCCAGTCATACCTTTCTGGACTCTTTCCACCAACTAGCAGCCAAATTTGGAACCCTGATCTTCTCTGGCAACCCATTCCAGTTCATATTTTGCAAAAATCAACAGATCGGGTGAGTACTGGCTAGACACTTTCTATAGTAGCTTAAACTTTCTCAGAAGCAAAAAAGAGGACAAAAGGGGGTTGGAAGCTAAAAAATATTTTCTATTCTTTCTGGAGTTCAATGTAATAAAACCCATGAACTGCAGCTATTGGCTGACAAGCATGTCATAGATCAACTGCAATAGCTGCCTGAAAATCCTCCTTGCATACTGCAGAATACAAGAATTGTCATCCACACAACCATTTTCTTCAAGGTTCAGCTCTAACATTTCTCCTTGTAAAGACACTTTTGGACAGTATTATAGAGAAGTGACTCTAAACCTTTACAGAGAACAAGTATTTTCCTAAGCACCAATCAGTGAGACAGACCTCCCCTCCTTGGCAAGTTTGTTCCACAGTTTAGTTAAGGAATGGAATTTTCACCAGCCAATGTAATAACCTCTCAATTATTACTTTCTTATTCTGGTAGCACTTAGGCACCCTATTTATAGACAAGGACCCTTTTATGCTTAGTGCTATGCAAACATTTGATGAAGCCCTAGCACATAGCTCTCTCTGCCTGACTTAGGTTTAGGTTTTAATTTCACTGGCTCCTTTGCCAAGGACTGTGTAAGCAACAGTGCATTGAACAAGGATAAAAAGTTATTGAGTGTAATGATGGAAAGGCTGATATTATTCTGCCTTTCAGGACAGAAGTTGACTTTTAGGAAATGTGCACAAAAACTCTATTAAATAACTGCCTGCCCAGTCACCAGTATCAGAGGATGGCTGTACCTGCCTCACATTGGCATTCCTCCATTCTTGGTGCAGACAAAAAGGGTGATTAGGCACAATGTGATTCAGGTTAAAACTTAACTCTCTCCCTCAATAGAAAAAAATGCTATCACTGTTATTTAAATGTGGGACACTAGGGAAAGTCCTTTCACCAAAAGACCAAAAAAGCATTGAAGTGGTCAGAGCTTTGGCCAAATAAAACCTCAAAGCCCTTAGGGGAATCACAGTGCAGTGCAATGATCTTGGTGGAGAAGGCAAGTTCATTTGTAAGTAATCTTTAGTACCTCATCACTTCTGCAGCTGCTTCAGGAGTGTGTATTGACATTTCACTGTAACACACCTCTGCAGCAACTCAGAATTCCAGTTAAATACGCAATCCACCTGGAAAAAGCATTGTTCTCTTGTTAATCCAAGCAGAGACTTGAGGTATTTTCAAGCCCTAAGCAACACGAAGTGGGAAATTGAGGCCAAGTACAGTCCAGCGTAAAAAAACCTAACCAAAGTTTATTTTTCAGCTACTGAGATCTAACAAGACCTGTCAGGCAACAATACTGAGCACTGCTTAATGAGGCCAAAGGGAGTGGCTTAATAACACCTAGAGGGGAATAATTAAGTCATACAGCAAAAGAAACATTTGTTCTTGTGTAATTAAACAACATTCCCCAGTTTTATATTGCAACTTTGAGCCTTTACCCTCCATTGTGCTGCTGCTTTAGAAAAAATGCACCCCTGAAAATCTGTCCAAGTAGACGTGTGCTAATGTTCACTGGTGGCTGCCGCAAGCTTCATGTTGATAAATCAAAGAGAAAAGCGATGCAATATAAGTGCAGTCTGCTAGTGTTTCCCCCAGGATGGAGTAGACCTCCTTGCACATACATAATCCATAGATATTGAAGTTAAATGGCGTGCAGTCTTCCTAGGAGCATCTGCACAGAGATTTCTTCACTGTATATTAAGTTAGTTCCTTGACGTGATTTGTATGCTTACAGGATAATATTAGTGCTGGGTCAAAAATGCTCTAGTGATGTTGTATAAAGTGCTGAACCAGCACAAGCAAAATAAGCTTGTGCTTATTTCATCATAACTTTTTACTGACACTTCATGCTGCATCAGGTACCATCTGTCCTTCTGAAATTAGCATAAAGATTATGTGCCAGAACTGAGTTTGATGGACACATATGTATTTACACAGGGTTCAGATCAGACAAGTATTATCAGGTGACCCCATAATGCACACAATTGAAGTTCTTAAAAGTGAACCATTACCTCTAAATAAGATCAGAGCCATTAAGCTCGTAGGGTTTTTTGATATTTCAGGAGCACAATTGTCACTCATTTCAAGTTCTGTCCATTAAGTAGTACTTAAAATGTTTACCATGATACGTTGCTTACCTCCAAAGAGATGATGAGAGCAAGATGTATAGATGGAGAAGAAATTCAGCACTAGATGGGGTCAAGCTGCATTTGGAAGGGTTCAGAAATGAAGAGGGAAATGGTAGATTTTAAAATTCCTGATCATGGAGCCTGATCCGTTTCCCAAAACGATCCTCTGATAGACATACATAATTGCTTTTTCCCAAAATTAGTTAAACTGGGGGAAATCAAGCTATCACCATTGTAAGTAGCCACTGAAAAGCCACTGTTAGCACAGTCCATTGCTTATGTTAACTAAACAAGGTACCCAAACAAACCATTACAGAATAGCTGTACCATGACCATGAATCTATCTGACAAATATTACATCAACAATCTCAGCAATGGAAAAACTCAAGGTGTGTGGATTAATTCTGCAACTATACTAAGTTTCACTTCTCCTGTTTCAGAGGCTCCATTTTCCTCTGCCTGACTGTCCACGTTTTGATGAACTTCAGAATGAAACACAAACATCTAATGAATTTCAAAACAGAATACAGCCATACATGGTAAGACAAAATAAAAAGTAAACAAAATCTGAGAAATGGAAAATAATTAAGATGTAGAAGTTACAGAATTGTATTGCTTCCTTTTGCTAAAATGCAAAAATAAATAAGTGCCAAAAAAAAATCCTGAGGACTCTCTTAAAATCAGAAACCTAGACCAGTGCAATCAAATGATATGTTTGACATGCTTATGCATTTCTCATACTTTTCTTTATTAATCTGTTTAAATGTGAATTTAACATTAATTTTCTGGGGCTTTTTAGAGCTGCATATAATTAAAGTTCAGTGATCTGTACACATTCTCTCAAAGTCACTTCAGGCTTACTGCTTGGGCAAAACCAAGCATTTTCCTTTTTTGGTTTATTTCTAACTTTCTGCTAGTTCAGCTACTCTAGTCAGCCTCACTCACCTCCAATGGGAGGTGAATGATGACTTCATAGTGATCCTCTCTCTCAGCTACTAGTATGAAATAGGTAATATGGGAATAAGGAATATTAAGGAGTCCCTTTATTCTTCTGTGGTGGCACGGTAAAAATCCCCATGGGAATTGTTGTGGAACTATTACTTTGATATTTGCTCCCCTTCAACAGCAGAAGGAAAACCTATTTTCCTTTTCAACTTCTTTTTGCCTCATCCTGAACATCCACCTCCACTCTCTTTAATTTTCTGTTTTCTCCTTATCTCTTTTCGCATGTTCCTTTTCCCTTTGTTTACTCCTCTTCCTTATATCTGGAGGCTTGAGGTGACTGAGGTAGCCTCCTAAGGCAGTCAGAAGAAGGAGAGAAGAATGCAGCTGAGAGATCACCAGACTTATCCATAGCACGACTGACAAAAAGCAGTGTCTCAAATAGAGATCAGTACCTTGAAATGGTTACAAAATGAAATTTGCAACTGAAAACTCTGCTATAAAGGTTTCACTTGTGTAAAACACTACTGTGTTGTCAGGCTGGGTGCTTATGAAACTGTATACATATATGTTCTATATGTATTAAATACTTGTGGTATATTCTTCACTTTTTTCCTTCCAGGATTTTTTACAAACGATGGCAGTTAACACAGGACTTAAACTAAATAATCTTAAAATACTGGACAATTTCCAGCTCTGGAATACATATGATACTCTACACTGTGAGGTAATAATAAGGCAATAGAGGTTGGGAAAGAATATAACTCCTAAGCTGGGTTTCAGTTAAAACATGGTAAGGTGGTTTCATAGGAAAGAGTTGCCTTCTCCCATGGATTTTTTTCTTCATTTGAATCTAAGTTCTAATTTAGTGCATTTGTAAAAGATAACCCAAAACCATGGTTTAGAGCTTGAGAAACTGCTGTTTTCATTTGATGTTTTATCCTGAAGCCCTAATACCAAAATCCATTCCCTTTATTCACCTTTTTCTTCCCAATATGCTGCTATAGAATTATTTGAGCATGACCTAGGACATATTTATGACTTTAAGAGGAAAAAGAAATTATTTGCTTTAACCTATCAACAGGTAAACATCAAAATACTTAGATGTTGGAAACAAGACGTAAGAATATGATCTAGCTGTTAGAAAATCAGGAGATGATGATTGGTGCCAGTAAATAAAAAGAGACTGGCCCCAAGCATGGTATGATTCCATTTGGCCCAGCCATTATCAGCAGCACAGAAAGGCTGTTGAACACATTTTCCACACACAGAGGCACTTAAACACTGTGAGAGACTGTGACTCCTACATGACTGGAGGTCAACAGGTGTCTGTAAATGGCCAGTGATGGAACTGGTATCTGGAAACTGTATGGAAATAGCAGGAAAAGTTGAAGCTAGGTTATACCCTGAAGACCCAGAGGAAAGGAAGAGGCTACATTTGTGATCTTTCACACCAGAAAAAAAAAAAAAAGACATAACTATAGCAAGAACACACTATAACTACAAGGGATCCCATTCTTCCCATTCACCCACTTCAGGTGGATCCCCATTTCCACAAAAAATATTTCAGGGCATGCTGATGAGTGAAACCACACTGGGCAAAGAACTGCAAGAGAGCTTCAGAGAACCTAAATGTAGTAGTGTGTGGCTAGGCAATGGGATTACAGAGGCCAGGAGAAGAAAAAAACATTGTTTTGTTTTCCTTTATCATTAGGATATTCACAATTATACTCTTCCTGTATGGGCCACCAAAGATGTAATTGAAAAGATGGAAAAACTGGCAGAATTGTCCTTATTATCGCTATTTGGGCTTTATAAAACAGACGAGAAATCACGACTACAAGGAGGTAAATCACGAAACACATAGCTCTCAGAAAGGAGGATACAATGCTTATGGTAACATGCAACATCCTGTCACCTTAGTCATGCAAAATTATTGATACAGAACCTTGATTTGGAACTATGACATTGGATTTTTCTAGTGTTCATTGGCATACCAGTTATGCCCTCTTTCTCTAGGATAGTATAAATTGTGCTACAGGGAATATCTGCTGCCCTTATTCCATTGACTTTAGAATATCTCTGATCTGGAGAAGGAGTATGAAAGATCTTTGGAAAAATGAATGTTGATACTGTGTGACTTGCTGAAAGCAAACAGTTTAAAAATATTTCTTCAGCATGTAGAAAGGAAGAGGCTAGCACAGCTATCATTATTGCAGACAAAAACATACGGAGATGAGGTCTCAGCATAACAAAACTGTAACTGTCATTAACAGTTTTCATGATAGTTCTAGATGTTTCCCTGTAAATCCTGCCTCTTCACTTGACCTGGATGATGAGTATTTCACCTCTGTAATACCTTCTCTCCCATTATGAACTTGTAGTAAGCTAAAAAATTAGTGTGAGGCCTGTGTAGTTATCTTCTATTTGATACTCAAAACCTTTTGCCTTTTTGGTTTCTATGCAAATGTTGTATCTTCATTTTCCTCTTCCCATTCCCGTATTTTTAAGGTGTCCTCGTGAATACTATTTTAAATAGCATTAAAAAAGCTATCAATTCTTCAAAACAAGGAAAAATGGAGGTCTACTCTGCAGTGAGTATTTTCATTTTTCATAAATCTTGCTCTGATTTTACCAGTAAAAGACCCTTAAAGTGAAAAATCAGTGTCTTTCTGCAAGTTAAATGAAAGAGTAATCCAATATAGTTCAGTTCAGATAAGCTGAACAACAGCCAGTACAAGAACACAGCAGGAGAATGCATCTCATCTCAGTTTCAGTCAAACTATACTTGGTAAAGAAAACTATGTATTTTATCATCCATTTTTTCTGCAACTTAGCGGTGTATTTTCTCTAAGTTGCGTCTTTCCTTAAGTGCTCCTTACTTTGCTATGCTGGCACATAGCAGAACTTCAGCTGTGCCTCCAAACCTTTCCTCTGCTTAGAAAGGGATGGTGTAGCTGTGGCTTCTTTTTTATTTTAATTTTGAGGATGAAGAGGGCCATTTGGGTCAGATAGAGATCCACTTAGTTCATTCATTATCCTGTCTCTAATGATGGCCAACAGCAGGGAAGAATGTGAGAATAATGCCAGCACAGAGTGATGCTTCCCTTGATAAAACCTTTCAGCAATCTGTGGTTTAGGGACTTCCTGAGATAAAGTCTGTGTCTGTGTGTTTAATAGCTCTGGACAGACTTTCTTCCATCAATTTATCTAATCACTTTTTAAATGCATTTATACTTTTGGCCTCTGCAACATCCTGTGGCAATGATTGGTGTGTTAACAGGAGAATAGTACTTCCTTATATTTTTGAAACTTAAAAAAACTTGATTTAGCTCCTTTCTAGCTTTTCTATTATGAGAAATAGAGAATAGTCATTCTTTATTCACTTTTCATGGGTCACTCATGAATTTACTATTTTCTGTTACAGTTCTTCCATGTTTCCTTTTCCAAGACAGAATCCTGCCCTGTTTAATCTTTCCTCATATAGAAACCATTCAACACGTTAAATCTTTCTTGCTGCCTTTCCTACGTGTTGTCTATCCCTACCATATTCTTTATTAAAAGGAAGAAGAAATGCATCCAGAATTTTCACTGCTGCTGTAATGACTTGAGGCCAAGTACACTCTTATTATAGAAACTGCCTTAATCTGACCTTGGAACCAAAAACACTCCTGAAGGAAGGAGCAGCATAACACAGTGAAAAACTAGGTTTATTACTCAGACCACATCTTGCTTTCTCCCAGTATCTCTATCTCCAAAATATTGCCAGATGGTGTAAGACACATACCGCAGTAACTCTTTGGAAATGCGCCCTGCTGCCTGTAGTAATCTATTAATGTGTTTTTCCCTATGCTGAATATACTGAATATATTCTTATGGTTAAATTTACACAGGTTTTGTTTTCTTTCGATCTCCACTCCCTCTCTATTCTTGTCTCATTACTCTGGATTAATGGTAGTTGAATTAACTGACTTTCAATTATGGATTTATTTTTATTCCAATAGCATGACACCACAGTCGGGGCCCTCCAGATTGCTCTCAATATTTTCAATGGAAAACTGCCACCATATGCTGCTTGCCAGTTTTTTGAACTATACCAAGAAAGTAGTGGGCAAGTATCTTCTTATGTATGCAAGAACAAGGAGTGTTTGGAATTTGGTTCCCCCTTCCCCAAAATAATTTTCCTTCCAAATATTGTAATAAGATACAAATACATTTTAAACTGGTACTTCATTGAGCAGTCCACAGGCACAAAGTTATATTAAAACCAGGAAACATTATATTTGTTGGACGCGCATGTAACTGTGTGCTCTGAAAGACAGGAAGAAGAGTTGAAAACAAGCCTGGAAGTAAATAGTAAAATATAATTTCCTGATTCTTCAAATGATAGCAACAACATTTCTAAGACATCTCATAAATCCCAAGGTAAACCAGTTGGCTTAGCAGAGCCTGATGCTGTTGTCATTCAAGAAGCTTTCAGAAGGACCTTCTGAGCCAACTGTTGATCTGTGTAGCGATGCAACCAGCTTTGGGAAAGTGAGATTTGCAGATGTCTCTCACAAAGCCTTCATTCTTGAAGAACAGATTCTAGAGTAGGATGTTAGAGCCTATTTCCAACATTCTGCTTCTAAACAGAAAACCTTCTCTTTAAGAACACTTCTTTAAAAACCTTTTCAATGTTGTTAATCAGGCGCTATAGCATTGAAATGCATTATCGGAACGACTCGTCAAAGGATCCTTACCTACTCACTTTGCCAGGATGCACCTCTTCTTGTCCACTTGAGAAGTTTGCTGAACTAGTTTCTCCCATAATTACAGAAAATTGGTCAAAAGAATGCGGGAATAAAGACAAAATGAAAGGTAGTATAACAGTTCTGTTACAGTGTTTTGTTGTGTTCTGGAGACAGAAATTGCATCATTGACTTCAAACTTTGCATCTTTCACACACTAGATGGATCTCCCTTTAAGAAGTGTGGATCAGCTTTACAATGGACAGGGAAAGCCAAGAGAAATTAAATTTCTCTGACAATCTGGAGAGTATACTTGCCCACCAGTGTGAAGGCAGTGCTATTATAAGCATATTCTCAAACGGAGGTACCTAAAGGCCATGGCCAAAACTAAAGCTCTACTTGTTGAAAATGTCTGACAGAAATATGGGTGTAGGTGCTACGCAAGGAGTCCTGTGTATGTTGGACACATCAGAGCTTTGGTAGATGCAAAGCAAAAATGGCTTGCATATGCACAAATGACTGATGCACATGCACAGTTAAGATTGATGCACCTGTATTTCTGGCATATGTCCTATATATTGAGGGTACCTTAACCTCCACTGCACACTCACAGTGCAGCTGATCAACACAGACATAGCAGCTATTTGCCTCCGACTACAAATAACTGACGGCTGATAACCTATTCCTGCATGAATATTATTTCCAGGATGGAAGTGAAGAGCAAGGTAACACATTCTGCTTTTCAGTAGTCCTGGTATTTCCCCCTTTCTGCATGTATTTGGTGTTTTGCTCATCCGTGATGAAACTCCTGTTTTGCATTAACTACACATTGTCCCTCTTGCCCTGTGAAAACCCAGGAGCCAGATTTACCATGCACAGGAAGCTATCTATGCATTTCCAGGACTGCAGTATATGTTTTTATACTTATGTTGCTTAGGTTAGTAAATGCAGGCCATATGATCCTGCCAGAAATATGAAAAAATTCTAATTTCCACTGTACATATTTGTAATTAGATTGTTATATGTGTATTCAAAATGATATACATATATGTCTTTCATTAACTCCCTTTTATTTTTTTTCCTTCACAGATATTTTTATTGGATTTGATGTTGCTGTTGGCTTGTTGTTCATTTTTGACCTCATATTGCTCTACCTCCTTTATCATTATGGACGCTGCAGGCGCAGAAACAATTACCAAGACATTTAATAGAGCTAAAGAAATGAGAATGCAGACAGACATTGATCAACCCTTTAAGTTGCTTATATCCATCAGTTTGCTCTGGCCAAATTAATCTGCAAAGCATATTAAATAAACTTGAAGAGCTGAGGTATCTGTGGCCTAGCACCTGAAAGACTAAACATCTGCAGTGAGAAATAATGTAGAATTAGTTAAGAATTTACTTTTGTAGGAAGACTGAATTACCCCTATTTCTGTCTTCAGGTTTTCCACTACTATTAATTGCTCTTAAGTCAACTGGTATGGTGAAGGGATACTATTGTCTATGCTTTTTTTATACTGCCTATCACTAGTTAGCCCTCTGCTTCTCTCTTACCCTGCTCAGTGAGTCTTTCTTGAAAATCACAGTCTGTAATAATTTCCTTACATATAAATAGCTATTTTTGTTGATGCACCGGAGAATGTTTTCAGTGAGCAGAAGCTGCAATTACCATGTGAAAAACATTCATATCAGCATTTGGCCATACTGCTTTTGCCTTTATTCACGTAAATGTTTGACTTTGTCCTTTGGCTAAGGAAAGTCTGCAGCCTCTTTCTCAAATAAGTTACACTACTACAGCTCTCAATGAAATCAGTAGAAACTGGAGGAAGCTCTGTCTCATATCCAGGCATCAAGCAAGAAGCTTAGTGCCACAGGATCTTGGCCAGTGTCCACAACTTCAGTACTATTAAACCTATTTTCTGTTCCTATATGCTTTCCTGTTTTTCTGAGGTCCCAGTCATGAATGATCCTCTGCTCTGCATCTTTTCTACGATGCATCTGTTCTGTATTCTGCTTCAGGTCCCTTCTATAACCTTATTTCTTTGAGCCACTCTTACAATATTTTCTCAAGCTATCACTCTGTTCTTCACCTTTCATTTTAATTTACAATAACTCCTTTAATTCCCTGCTCAGTTCAAAATCCCTTATGTTAGCAAGACATGAACTGAAAGTAAGAAAACAATGAGTCTGTTTTTTGTATGTTGATCTTTTCTGTGCAATATATTTTATTCAGATTGTAAGCTCCTAAGGGCAGGGAATGTGTTTCCATAATTGTCTATAGTATCATAAGCACTAATATTCCTGTATAAAATACTGCTTATTGTCACATGTTTCAAGGTCTGAATCAAGATTTTTTTTATCCTGTAGTCCTGCAGAGGATACTATGAATTACATTGCCATAGAGAAGCCTTTTTAAAAATCAAGACAACTATACAGACAGGTGCCAAAAGCAAGTTCAGCCCAACAGATATAATGAGCAATCAGGTGCTCAAGCTAATGAGTCTTGTTGAGGGGCAAAGTCTAGAGAAGTTGCTGCTCAGCTCAGGCATAGCATTACATCCATATGAATATACAGCTTCTGGACTGACTTTGACTCACATCTGTGGGTTGCAACTTGGAGCCCAGGAGCTTCAGTTAGCTACCACTGAGCTGTCCTCAATGTTATGGCTATGGATACATTTAAAATGTGATATAGTTAGATGTATTGATATTAAACAGCATAAATCAAACAGAATAGCAAATGCTTGTGGAAATGCAGCACTTTCCAAACATCACTGCATTCTCTTGTAGCAACTTCAGTTACTGAGGTATCCACCTGTTGAAGCAGTATTTCCCACTACGTGAAAAGCTTTCAATAGTATTCCCAGTATTTCCATTTCTTCTATTTTAAGAAATATGATGATCAAATGATGGGTTTGATTCTTATATGGTAAAGATGTTTTGTGGTATAACAATTTGGGTTAAAGTTGCCAAAAAAATGAAAGGCTATCCTAAAATCAGATGTTTTGAATGTACAAGCTTCAGAATGTAACTAGTAGTTCTGATCCTCAGTGCAAAAACTTAGAGTGTCTATACTACAGCTAAAAGTGTTATAGCAGCTCTAGGAAACAAGCCTGAGTAGTGTATTCACAATGGCAAAAATCTCAGGACAAACTGTAAAACTGACCCTGGCACTTGAATACACTCAGCGATTACTGGATGGCAAGCTCAGTACTACCATGACAACAACAGTGCTGCTGATACTCACTTAAGGGCAGATTATGTCTGTTATTAGAGGCAGTAGGACGCTTGACAAGTGAAGACATATCATTGACTGATAATGCCCAGTAAGAACTGTTTTTAAGATATTAGAAAGTCAGTTGGTTGTACTCCACCATAAGTAGAATGGGGCATGTTTTTCTCAAGATTGCTTCTTACAAAAAGAAGTACTTTCAGAAAGAAAGTAAAATGTGAAGTGTTTGAGACATTTTGGGGGGTTTATCCTACTCAAGCCTAAGATGCTACAGAGAATTTCAGGAGATAAGCCAATTCCAGTTGTGGTAGGAGCTGTCACGAAGTAATTTTATTGTAGGGACACCTTTATGTTAACAGATAGTCATACTTGAAAATGTCCATGCACTTTTAGAAAGGATTCAGTGAACACATTACACAGAACGTAATGGATAGTTTCAGACAATGTAACTTTGGAATGAATGAAGGCACAATAAAGATGTAATACATTAGTAATGTAGGGCCTGAATCTCTCTTATAGTAAAGATGCTTTGTCTTGTTGTGGTTTAACTAAGTAAAATTTCATCAGTGGAGTAAAAGTTGTGTAAGACAAGCTTGTGGGGTTTTTTTTTATTTTTCAGTCATATTTACAATTTGCTTAGTATAATCTGCAGACTGTGAATAGAAAATATCTTGTCTCTAAGCAACTTGTAGCAGTGCAATAAAGTATATTAAATAAACAATTCAATATTTGTGATTGTATTTGCGTGAAAAATAGCAGAGCTTTCTGTGTGCCTAGAGTTTCCAAACAAAAATGGATGTTCCAGTGTGCTCCTTCTGTAAGAACAGATTTTTAAAACACTGATGCTTTGATGTGAATAACACTAACCTTGATGACATCAAGCTCTTCCATTTGCCCTCTAGCAGTGACACCATCTGCCTCTACAAAATTTATGGTAGCAACTAGACGTTCTGTAGCAGGGTTTTCTGGTGCATATACAGCACTTTTCAGCTCAGTCAGCAACAGCCTACTCTCACTGAATTGATTTAATTCTGGAACTTTTTTGTTCACAGTCCTGAATACTGCATGCACTGAGGTATCTGGATTTAGGAGGGATTTCTGAGTAGTGAGTAAACTACAGGCATATTGTTCTGTAGGGGTGGCAAAGCCATGAAAGCACTAATGTACTGTCAACAGCGGCTAATCCTCCAAAGTAAGATCAAGGTCACCCAATTGCTGCAGAGCAGGGTAAGCAGCCACAGATACTTGAGGAACTGATAGCACAGGGTGTGCACACAACATCCCCTCTTCTGGCAAGTCCTCAACAGAGTATACCTAGCATGCTTTATTAAAGCATATAGTCTCTTTGAACCCTGGGAATCTCTCCACCTTTACATCACCTCTAATCGCAATCCTGCGGGTATTAAGAAAAGCTTGTCACAATTTCCCACCGATTCCTGGGAACAGTCTGCCACCTACTGCCCATACAAGCTCTCTATGTTTGCAGCTTTCCACATAAACTGCAAGAGAGCTCGTTTTGAACGGGATTTAGCTCACTTAGATGCTTCCGAACCTGGAACCAAACTCATTTTGGATGTTTAAAGGCCAGTTCTGCCCTTCCAGAAATAACATATTTTTTTAAAGGCGTAGAAAAGAGATTGTTAACTATTTTCTTCTCGCTCATGTATACAGGAAATTGACAGGTATGTTAGTGGCAAATGAACAGATCTTGTGTCTCAGAAAGCAAGACTTCACTATGCACTTGGCTCAGGGATTAATCAGTAATTTTTTCTCACAGACAAAAACTCCTATTCAGTCATATTCAGCGGCTGAACTTCAGAGGATAATTGTTTTTCTGACTTTCTGTTAGTCTGTGTCTATCTTAATCCGTGTTACATAAAAGGAAGGAGTAATTACATTGTGCTTGATAGATCAGTATCTCCCTGCTACATTTTTGGTTTCTTCTGCTTTGACCTTTGACACTTTTCAGTTACTTTCTCTAACAAATAAGATGCATAGCATGGCTGCATCTTTTTTTTTTTTCTTAATAAAAACATGTAGTACTGAAAGCCAAGGTAACTACAAGCTCAAAAGCATTTGCATGAAGTCAGTAGCACCAGATTTAGCTAATTGTTTAATACGTTCAGTGACTTTACATGACCGAAAGCTATTGTTAGGAGCCTTTTTAATCAACAAACTAAAATTTGCACATTCATTTTGCACAAAACTTTTTATGATAGTAGGAAAAGGAAAGTATCTTAAGTGAAACTGCTTAATTCCTGTAGTCAGCTAATGCAACAGAATCCATAAATGGAAGAATATGAGAACTGTCTTTGATCACTCTAGCTGTTGATTACAGGCTTAGATTTGTACTCAATCTCCATGCCAACCACAGACTTTCTACCAGTATTTTCTCATTTCTTGTTGATTACAATGATAAATCCAGCCCAGCATATCTGGCCACTCAGTGTGACACTGGGAATTTCATCTGGGGATTTGTCAACATTTCTTCATATGAAGTCAAATGTTCTTTCCACAAAAAGATGCAAGCTTTCCATCAGAAGTCAACATACTTGTTCTATAAACAGATTTTTCTTCCATAGAAAGCTTGAAATTTTATAATACTCTAAATTTGGGATAATCTAGAACATAAAACTTCTTTAAAAACTAAGCTGTTAATGGATAAGCCTGTAGTAACTTGAGAAATGTCTCATGTCAAGGAAATTCCCACCTGCAAGTTTCTCTTCAAGATATTATACTAGTATAACTATTAAAAATTATGATATACTGAAAGCAAGTTAACTGTTGCAACAAATTTATATACCTTTTAGAAGTATTAATTAGTTAAAAAAGCATTTCTTGAGGTAGCTGAATTAATGATCAGAAACTGATTACTAACTTTTTGTTGCCTTTGGTAGTAAAGAGCAATGCTGCTTGAAGTACGTAGGAGTATATAAGAGACAAAAATAGCCAGAGAATGTGAAGGTATGTAACATACTTGTAGACAACTGCTGAATATCCTCATTTGTGTGATTACTCATCACATGCATGGTTCCACTGACTCTGATCATTCACACTAAACACTTGCATAAGCAAAGGCTTACAGAAGTAGATCCTCCTAGATAGTAAAGGCATGAGCAGTTGAAACAAAGAATGAGTAAGGTGAAAACATCTCAGATTTGGGGCAGGACTATTAAGTCTCTCTAGGAAGATGAGAGAAGGAAATAAATACCCTCTAGGGAAAAAAAGAAACCCACAACAGAACAGGCTTTGGGATGCCTGAAGCTGAGAGCTAACAGGAGCTGAACTTAGAAGGAAACAGACTCCCATGTGATGAGCTTGTTACAACTCGGAACACTGTCAAACCCAGCTTCACTTTTTTAGTTTTGCTTTTAATCAGTGAAGTCCATGCTGCACCGCTGTTAACTGGTTGAACTGAAATCAATTTAGGGCCACGACTGGACAGTTTATGTTTTATTTGTGAAGTGCCAAGTCATCATTATGTGCTTCTGTCAAAAGCTCTGTTAATGTTTCTAAAAAACACGAGTGCACCAGTTCTTTAAGCACTGGTCAGAGAAAAAAACAACTGTTAAGTAATTTATCAAATAACTAATTCATTCATATAATCCAAACCTGGTTTATTAGTATAATACAACGATCATGCAATATTTTCCAGGAAAAAAAAAAGGAGGTGTAAATAGAGATACATTCAAGCTTCTTTTCTTACATGCCTCTCTGCCTTACACTAAAAATGGGACAGCAGAACTTCAGGGAAATTTGGCCCAAACCCCAAACATTAATAGTATCATTACAAGCTAGCACTAAGATTACATAAGCATCCATATGCTTATGCTTAAAAACAACAGCATATGCCTTATATACCATTTGATGGTCATGATCTGTGTCAAACCAAAGCAGAAAGAGTAGGAAGATAATACAGATAATATACTGCCTGAAATGGATGCTAGAAATGGTGTTAACTTACTGGGGGGCATTTCTGCCTTGCCCATGGTGCCTTCTTAAATTCCTGTACTTCTGCTTCCATTAATTTGGCCAAATGGCCCAGTCATATGATTACAGACAATTTTAAGGATATTAAAGGCAAAATACTTTTTTGCCATCGGAATTAACACTTCTGAAAGCTGAAATACTGGTATCCCTGCAATACTGAGAAATTGGTAAGTGACTCAATGATTCAGTCATCGTGAGAACACTGAAACCAGCAACAGCATGAGGAAAACAAAGGTGAAACTGTAAAGACGTAAGAAGAAGATCTACCAACCCAAAAGAAAACAGAAATTTCTGAAGTCCTGCTTTTGCTTATTACAGAAAAAGAGAAAGATCCTGAAAATTATGCTGACTGATGCTCTTTTTGTGACTCATTGTGCCTGGCATTCTTAGAACGTAGATGTCATTCAATAGCAGGGGAAAGGCAAACAGTTAGCTTCTCTACATCTATTACATTCACTGTACTTATGTCAGATTTACCCACATAAGCTACTATGACTGGATTGCAACTAATAGTAAAACATATCATAGAATCATAGAATCATAGAATCATTTGGGTTGGAAGGGACCTCTGGAGGTCATCTAGTCCAACCCCCCCTGCAGTGGGCAGGGACATCCCCAACTAGATCAGGTTGCCCAGAGCCCTGTCAAGCCTCACCTTGAATGCCTCCAGGGATGGGGCCTCAACCACCTCCCTGGACAACCTGTTCTAGTGTTCCACCACCCTCGTGGTGAGGAACTTTTTCCTAATACCAAGTCTGAATCTACTCATCTCTAATTTAAAACCATTGCCCCTTGTCCTTTCACTACAGGCCTTTGTAAAAAGGCCCTCTCCAGCCTTCTTGTAAGTTCCCTTTAGATACTGGAAGGTCACTATCTACTGGAAGATAGAAGAGTTCAAAGATTATCCGTAGATTATCTTCAAAAGATACACCAAAAAGACTCAGTTATATAGGGCTACAGGTAGATGAAGAGATCAAAGGTTAATAAGGCAGTATTTACTGAACATATGTTGATGCCAAAATGAAAGGATTATCCAAACAGAAGAGAAGGGTTTGTTGTAGACCAAAGGAATGGTATCAATAAGAATACAGTTTAGCATGAATCACTGTATTGAAGATGCTCCTTATTAATAATTCAACAAAAATCAGTAACAGTATCATGGTGCTAATTAGCTCAGGCTGCAGTTATTATCAAGCTATTAGCTGAGATAACAAGTTATTATTTAGCAAGTCTATCAGGAAATATAGAATTATTAATAGGGAGCATCTAGAAGTTATCTTTTAATTAATCTCACAGAGAAGATAAATTATCCATATCATCTGCATTTATTTTCAGACAAAGTGTGCCAAGATACATAAAATTTGATGTGAGTTTTGAACTGCTGGCAACTTGTCAGCATAGTCCTAATGGACCTTTGGGATAAAGACTGATGCAGTAAAGTGAGTCTCATTCCCAGAATGCCCTCTGTGTAACCTGTATTTTGGCATCTGCAACAACTTTGGAGTCACAGTGACAAGATTCACAAAAGACGTTTCCAAAGGCATTTTACCTTATTGGTTTCAGGTGGGACTTGTACACTTCCCTCTTGCTTGTCCTTTTGAAAATATTTCCATTATCCTCTATGAGTCAAGTCCTATAATTAGGCATAACAGTGTTATTGTTATTGTTATCTGGTGATCTAAAAAAATACAGTTATTATGCACATTCCCCTCTTAATCATCATGAATTTTTACTAAGCTGTGATGTACCACTTAGACACAATCTTTAAGAAGACTGGATAGATCCCCATCACTTTATGGCAGAAAAACAATAGCTGGTCTCAGAGTGGGGTCCTGAACCTTCCTACAATGTAAATATGTTGTGAGTGAGAAGGTGAAATAAATGTTCCCAATACTACTAGGAACTTATTTTCTTGTAAGACAAGAAAAGGTGGAGGAATCTCTCCTTTCTCCAGAAAGCTAACACAAAATTCTGCCCCATCATTAGAGACTGTAATGGGAAAGGGAGTTAATTTGTCCTTTGCTCACTGCAAGCAGGCTAGGTGGAAACTTGGTTTTTGTTATTGCTATAAACCATAACCTATCTGTTTTAAAAATAATAGGAGCTCTGCTATTATAGGTTGTATTTACAATCACTGTATTTACTGTTGCTGCAGAGAATCCTAGCGTGGCTCTGTAGTCTATCTATGTGCTTGAAGAATTTAGCCATCCTAAACCACAGTCTTTCAGATGAGGTGCTGATCATAGAAATAGCCAGTAGAGTGTTAATTATTTAATAGTGGACTGGAACTCTTCATTCCTTCTGGATTTCAACAACTGGATGGTAAGGAGAGACCTTGCTCTCTAGACTGAAGATGACCTGAACTCTTTTGCAAATGACAGTATTTAAACTGACAAGGTCAGATGACATTTGCAGTATTTCTTCAGGTGAAAGATCCGGAGCAATAAAGATGGGTTCATTTCTCCAAGGTGGATTGAAGCAATTTAACACTTTATCTTCCAGGAAGGCATCAAAAGTGTGCTCTGTTACTCTAATTTTAATAATGAGAATGGCTCTAATATAGCTCCTGACTCTATAAGTGACTGGGAAAACTAAGGGTGAAACACTGCCCATGTCACAACTAATAATATATTTGCCATTGACATTAATGAAGTGAGGATTTTGGTCACCTTCTTTTTAATAGCTTTTAATAATAAAATTGCAAACCTTAAAATTGGAAGAAGGTGTTAAAAATACAATTTTTTTATTCCAGGCTTTCCACAAATCTTTAGGTAAACATAAAATAAAAGCCATATCTCCAAAAATAATTAGTAGAATCACCTCACAAGAAAAAATGACCAAGAGAATTAGAATGCTGTTGTCTGCACACAAGTATTTCACACACGCTTTACAATTAAATAGTTATGAAATCCTGATCTACTTTAATTTCTGAAAGCTATTTTACAATGTTGCACAATACCATTTCCATAACTTCCTGCCTGAACTACTAAACATGCCTTTCTTGTTTGCTTTTCCCTGAATAAGAATTTCAAAATAATTATTCCACTTCTGTATTTTTTCACTCTTAATCTGTATCCTCCTTTCCTTTTATCTTTCTTCTGCATTATAACCAAAGTTAACATCACCACTTACATGAAAGCACATCCTAAAAAGAAAGGCTGTGTATAAAGGAAAATATGCAGGTAAACACATACTGAAATACTATCTTGAGCTGAACAAACATGCTGAAATATAATCTATGCTCTCTGATTAAAATCTGGCTATGAAAATATTGATTCCTACTTTGATAGACCAATTTCATTATGCAAATATTGTTCTTTGGTCTCAAGTGATAAACATCTAACAAGTGGTTGCTTTACTTGCTGTGTTTTACCTACCTATATTAGCAACATAAAAAAGCACTAAGACCAACTATAACCCTCCTGAACAAAAAACATGGCAAGCTGTTACAATGCTGCTGTAGTTTACAACATTTTTAGGAAATCATGTGTCTGGTACAGAATATGGGAAGTTGACAGAGCGCTTAAGAGTCCTGTAACAACTTTTGATGGTGATTGGCCAACTACCTAAACCAGTAGTGCAGCAACATTAATACTGTATTTAACCTTATCTTTAAAATCACACAAAGAATATGCATCATTAAGAACTGTACTTCAATTGTTCAACATGCCTTTCGTTGTTTGATGACGTACATGCTCAAACAGGAGACTACTGGCTAGTAACATTATGCATGTAATTAAAGCACTTCTCTAACTTGCTACGTACTTCTGTGAGGGGCACGAAACCAGTACCAGATCTCAAGAAGTTCAGAGCTGGGATATGCCACAGGCGGGAAAAGGGGCAGCCCCCAGAGCTACACAGGCACAAACCTCCAGGAGCTGGCCACTTCAGAAACTACTAGCTAGCCCTGAACTAGTTGATCTAGGCCAGACCAATAGACTAAACTCTGTTAAAATACAACAGAGAGCAAAGAGAGGAGCAGAATCACTCATAATCCTCCACCACTGCTCTACCAGCCTCACCGCTGCCTCGAGCTCCTCCCTCCGCGCCACGCTCGAACCTGCCCTGCGCTGGTCCTGCCCACCGCTCTTCCCGCCCACCGCCCACGGCCTGAGGCGACTGCGAACAGCTGGTGAACTTCGCGAACCCCGAGGCTTTGCGCATGCGCACAAGGACACCCCACTACTCCACACCTCCCCTTGCTCCGATTCCCGGCAAGGGGCGGGAGGAAGGAGGGCGAGGCGGTAAGGGCTAGGTCGGCTGCAGGAGGGAGGGCGTATGTCAGCTGACCGCGTCCCGTGACGGCTCTCGGTCTGACGGCGACTGCGCCGAGAGGGCCGGTCTTGCTGCTGGAGCTAAGATGGCGGCCTCCAGCGCCAAGCTCTGAGGGAGTTGGAGAGGTGGAGCGGTTGCTGTCTGGCCAGGTGGAGAAGGGCGAGGGCTCCGCTCAGTGGCCCTTCACCCTTGTCGCCGGCAGCGGCGGGAAGTGCAGCGCTGGTGGGGGCAGCTCCGGGCAGCGCAGGCTCCCCGACCAGGTAAATCTCAGCGGCCCCCGCCTCCTGCCATAACCCCAGGTGGGGCTGTTCGGCACGGAGGTGCTGCTCGAGGCTGTGCGGCCGGGGGTGCGCCTGCCCGTTTGGTGTAAGGGAGCGGGGCAGGGCTGGAGTAGCGCTTGATGCCGCCTGAAGACAGATGCTTCGACCGGCAGAGACTTCCACTTCTTGCCCCGACCGTGGAGGAGTGAGGGGTGGGCATCTGGGGACGACTGGGGCCTGGTGTGGCGAGAAGCCGGCCCCTGCGGCCCTGAATCCCGGATTGTGAGACCTGTTTTATTATAAGCCACTTTCCAGCCCTTTGCTTCCTGTATCTCCCAGCAGAGGAGAGGCTGGGCTTGTCTCTAGCCTCAGCTTGCCTGATGCTTCTCTGCACCTGATGCAGCTTTTGTAGCTGCGGGGCAGAATTCGTCCTCTTTACTAAGTGAGTAGTAGTGTGTCTGTTAAAAAAAAATACGTTGTTTTTCTCCTCATGGCCTCAGATTAAAATATACTCATCATGAAATAATTTGGCCAATAATTTATGAGCGGGAGAGATGAGAGGGGACTTGGTCTCACAGAGGTTTTGGGGGTGGTTTTTTTTGAGTGGTAATAGTACATCTGAAAAGCATGCGTAGAATTAAATATATCTTTCAGAAAATCTATGTTTATATTTTCAAGAGTTTTTTTAATTTCTCCTGTGGATGCTTTTCTCTTGCTTTTTGTTCTGTGAAAGTCAAAACAAGTAGGCATGCTAAAAGCTTTTCTGTCTGCAGTGGGCTGCCAGCAGTATTTGGGATAGATTTTTTTCCTGTCAGATTGTGTGGAGCTTGCACCTTGATAAGCCCAGTCTACAGAGAGCCAAGCTCTGTGCCATAAAAATGTTGTCTTAGTGCTTCAGTTTCAGGGTAGAGGGCTTTTTTCTATTTTTCAACTTGGTGTTCTTGAGCTGAGGGAATGCTTGAGCATGTTGCTTTGAGGGGCAGCATCAAGCATATACATTTATTTGGAGTTTTCCTTTTAATGCACTTATTCTCAGCTTCACAGCTGCTTGTGAAGTGAATGTATTCGGAAATGTATTTTCCCTTTTTTCTCTTGTGCTCATTGGCAGTGAGTTTGAGAAGATGAAGTTGAGTAGAGGGCTGCTTTACTTCCTGTTATTTAGCACTGATAAAATAATACCACTTTTCAGAAAATATTCCTTGTTTAAGAAATTAAGTTCTTTGAAGTTGAAGCCTTTTATTCTTGATAAGTAGAAGATCATCTATATAGGCTACTTGCATATAGCAAGATATGTAGAAAAGGAGGAAGGCTGTTGAAGGGACTGCTAGTGGCTGAAGTTTCATCTTTGAATTGAGTTAGGAAGATGCTGTTCAGTCTCCCATGTCTTAGTTCAAAATAACTGTACCAGTATTATAGATGCAAAAAAACTATGCTTGGTTCTAGCTTGATGCAATTTATAGATATGCATTTTGGCCTAATTCTTGCTTGCTATAGGCAGCCAAGTACCAGAACACTTAACAAGAAATTACTGACTTCTTTCCATTATTGCTGATGGTTTTTTCCACTTGCAACAAATTTCTAAGTGTTTGGAGATTCAGAGGTGAGTTTCTGTCCCTGTGTAGTGTATAGACTTCACAGGAACTTCACCTTGTATTGTAGCCTTGGTGGAATAAATTTCCAAAAGATTTATTGCATGTGTTTGCTCCATCCTCTGGGTGTCATGTGGTATTTTTCATAGTTTCCAAATACGTATTTATCCTGAGGGACTGAATCACTATGTATTTCCAGATTTTAAGCAGTATGCTGGGAATTGATCTTAAGAGCCAGATCTCTGTTTCAGACTGAGTAGGCAACTTTTCTTTTGTGTTTGAAGCTCAGTAAGTGAAGCTTACTGACTTACTAAAAGAATTCTTTGGCAGGTATTCCACTATATCTTGAAATGTTAAGGCTCAACTGTTTAGCATCTCAATTTGCTTCCAGAATATTTTCATAAAAAAAAAATTAACTGTTATCTTACCACACTAATAAAATTTAAAATAGGACAATATTCTGAAGAAATGTGACAAGATGGCTAAATTATGCCTGAAAGGAGTGTTATTTTACATCCAACCCCTTAGTGAGTAAACCCTTGTATTCTGATACTTGCATGTCTCACCAGTGAATCACACACACAGAATCATTTGGGTTGGAAGGGACCTCTGGAGGTCATCTAGTCCAACCCCCCTGCAGTGGGCAGGGACATCCCCAAGTAGATCAGCTTGCCCAGAGCCCTGTCCAATGTCACCTTGAATGCCTTCAGGGATGGGGCCTCAACCACCTCCCTGGGCAACCTGTTCCAGTGTTCCACCACCCTCGTGGTAAGNCCCAAGTCCTTTTCTGCAGGGCTGCTCTCTATCATCAGGATGGTTCATTACAAGAGAAGAATGCTAATGTAGATGGAAAAGAAAAAAGTGTGGAAGATCCTGATTATGCTCAGCACTGATCCTCTGTGAGGAAATGGGAGCAGTCAGCTGGAGAATGGGCACTCATGTCACCATCGTTTCTGGTAGTAATAAGGTTGAATTTTTCAGCCTGCTTGTGTTCTGGACCACTGAAGGTGGCAATGCTTCTGTCACTGAGGCAGGCTACACTAATAATAATCTGAGGATCTGATGGGTCTTATCTTACTCCTTTTATAAAAAGGTCTATGATTTCCTGCATGAAAGATTAAGAAATTTCAGTTTCCACAGCTAGTTAAGCTGTAGTACTTTAAGAGAAGAATACTGTTTAGGGAAGAGCAAAGGTTTTGTGTTTGTTTAAAAAGAATCTATCTGAAGGTAAAACTGGCAGTTAGTACACACAGCAGTAGAAGAGGCAGCTGAAAGCTAAAACATTTCAGTGCAGAGAAACTCACTTATGTAAATAATGTCTAAGGCTACAGATGAGTGGATGACTGGAAATCAGACTCCAGACCTTTAAACTAAAATGTAGGTATGTAGAACCACAGATTAACAGAACCTTGGTTTGTTTTGGGTTTTGGTTGTTTTTTTTTTTCAGTGCTTTGCTCTCATTTCTTTCCAATTGGTCCCTGTTTTTATCCTCTTTGTGTGTCTTCTCTCTCTCAGAAAAGTGCTACTTGAGCTTTATGTGAGTATCTGTCCCTGTGTAGTATAGAATTTCCATGAACTTTACCTTGTGTTTTATGAAGAAATTTCGGTTTATCAGCATTTGTCTTCCTCTTCCCTCCAAGAAATCTGTTTTTTATCAGCATTTCTCTTCCTCCTTCCTCCAGCAGAACAGAATAATATTCCAGTATGGAGCTCTGAAGTGCTACTTAGCATAGGTTAAATCTGCATTTTAAGAAAGATATGAAAGCTTTGTAATACAGAGGAATAATATAATCAGGAAGAAAGTCAATGTAAATTCCGCACTAAACTTTGAACCTATGTCCAAAATTCTGACTTTTTCTGCATAATTACAGCTGTGCCTACTGCTTTGATTCCTGCAAGGTCACAGCTTTGTTTCTAACTCTGCAAGTGTTAGTTTGAGAATGACTTGTCTCTGTTTCCCATAATAGATTCTGTTTTTCCAGATGATAGTTTTATCTGAAGAATGTGAAATCCTGGAAAAGTGGGAAGTGTATGCAGGTTGAATGCAGCTTGTGTAATATACCTAGTCATGTAGCTTCAACTCTGAAGTGGGGGGAATCCTGGCGGTGTTTCAGGCCCTGCTGTTTCTGGTGCATGGAGCACACAAACATGTTTTCAACTCTTTCCCCAAAAGCTGTTACACTGCTACTTGCAGTACTACAAGAACAAAATAGCAATGTGTTGCTGAACTTCTGTCTTATGAAGCAGCTAATTAAAATAGCCAGGTATTGAGGGAGTGCTTTAGTTAAGCTCCAGAAAAAGCTGCAAGTCACAGACAGTGTTTTGCCTACTGGAACCTCAGATTATTTGACTATGCTTTTGCATTCAGCATACTCTCTCTCAATCAGATGAAGCATGATTATAAACTGTTACTTTCAAAGCACTCCTTTTCTCTGTTTCAGGAGAAATGGAGCAAATGAACTAGGTGTTTCTCTAGTATTTAAACTTTGAGAGCCATAGTATGCAATATTCAATGGCTGTACCACAATATGTTCACAAATAACCTCTGAAGTTGCGATTTTTCTACATCATGTACCCAAGGATGCTAGAATGATCGTTAAAACTGGGGCTTTACTGTCCTGGGTGCTTTTATGAGTGAAATAAAGAATTTAACTCCAGGTTTGTGTCAAGTCAGTCAGCTTTTTAAGTTATCTTCAGTACAGGAGGACGTAGTAAGGGTGACAATGATATGAATGTTCTCTTATTTTGGGAAATTAATATTGTATGACTTAGCAGGCTGCTGTAGTTTACACAGGCAATATGGCTAACACTAATAACAAAACCTGATGAGCTCACTGGAGTCAATGGTTATACTATATTGGCTACTAAAATTACAATGTATCCCACTGTAGATAGTATAGCAAGAGTGATGCCACGCTGGCTCTACAAGAGTGAGTAAAGGAAGTTAACTCTTGTTTCTTCTAAAATGTCTTTGCCTTTGACATGAACTGTTATTACCTTGTTCTTACTGTAGAATCTCAGACAACTAAAAAATGGTGGCTGGACTTCAAAATAACAGCTCCCAACACTGGGCTATTGTTAGCCTTGTTCCCTGTTAAACTGCAGGAACATGTGTACAAGAATGAATTGTTACTAGATTTTGGCATATATTGCCTTTGTGCGCGTCTTCTCAGTGGGAAAGATAGTTACAATCACTGTCCAAAAGTGCAGCAAGTAAAGCATCAAAGCTTAATGGTTTCAATAGTTTTAATCTAAACAAAAAAGCAGTCTAGTGAATTTATCACTTCAACTATGTGTACAATACTTCATATATCAGTATCTTGAAAGGAGTTAGGTGCTAGTGTTAAAATTGATGGAAGCCACTGGTAGCTCATAAATGAGTGTATTTCAGTTCTGTATTAAGATTAGGTGCATGCAAGTGTAAGGCAAGCAGTGTTCAGATCTGGGAGTCAGTTGGTCAGAGGAGGCTGGTGTTGGCTAAACTGGAATTACAGTGCGTAGTGGAGCTAGTCCTGTTATAAGCCTTTAATTTTTACTAACGCATTAGTCATTGTCAAGAAAATGGCTGGAAAAGGGAGGTTTGAAGAACTCTAAACTACAATTATCAGATCTGAACTGTGCAATTATGCAGTAAGATCTGTGTAGTTTAGACAGAGTATATTGTTGTGTTGCTTATTGACAGCAATAATACAACATAGTTCTTTAAATGGGGCAAAATGGAGAACTTCAGGAGTAAGACTGTTGAATATCTTATCCATCATGATACTTTGCTTCCAAAAACTAGATTTAGATAATTTAACTTGACACAATTCAATGGAGTATTAGTTCTGAAGACTTGGCTCAAAGATTAAGTCATTGAAATATGTAAATACTGCTTTTGTTGTTTTCCAGAGGCAGTACCACAAGTTCTCTGCAGTAGATGGTGATGATTGTGCTGACTTTTCACCTGAGGGAATGAATTCTCAAGTTCATTGCACTCAGGCTATTCATTCTTCATGTTCATGACTACATAACTATTACAATCTTTGCTCAGAGAGAAAACAGCCTGAAGTTGTAGAGGGTTGAAGTTGGCAATGAGCTAATGTTAGAGGTCGTCCATCTCTGAATGAGAAATCTTCCTTTGCCAAATCGAGTAGAGTCAGCTGAATGTAAAAAGATAACTGGAGCTGTAGTGTGACTTTTAACTGGGTACTGACTGAGACTGAATTATTTTAGTGTTCTTTCAAGCAAGCTGTGAATACGAAGTTTTGCAGATTAGCTTTTCAAGTGTGTGATGTTTGGGGGTTGCCACCTGGGAGTAGTACCAGTCTGTAATTGAGAGCAGGAAAGCCTGTTTTGACACATTTGAAAATGAAGCTAGTGCTGTAGCAGTAAACTGAGAGCGACAGCTTCACTCTTGTAACATAATCAGGATATGTCCACTTAAGTGTCTTGTATATGTAATAACATCAAAGTGAAGTAAAGGGCAGGTGAATTTCCCAAGTATCCAATATGCATCAGTATCAACTATGGAAGATAGTGTTTAGTGTTCAGAGGCATTCCTTAGAACTTAGCAGCTACTAAAGCAGTGATCTAGTCAAGCAATTGTGGGCAAGTTTCACTGAATTCCTGTAGATGTTTAGGGAATAGGCATTCATGTGTGAAGTAAGCATGTCACGATGATAGTGATGGAATTGCTTAAACTTTTACAGCACAGAAAGGGTACTTAGTCAGCTCTTTAATCACAGTGCTTGGCTAATAAGTAAGTTTCTCAGCTTCAAATTCCATTTCAGACTGGAAAATAAGCTGTTCTATCTAGATTTCTCCATGGTGGTTGATTTTTGGGTTTAGTTTGTTAGGGTTTTGGGAGGTTTTTTGTGCCAATAGGAATCTGACCTAGCAAGAGTTGTGGATGTAGGATACTTGAGTCATTTTGATAATGCAAAATTTTCAGGAATTAAGCGTTCTGGCAATGAATATGAATGTGTGAAGGTGCAACAACAGTAGTGTGACTTGCAATAATATAGAGCTAATAGGACATAAATTACTGTATCCTGGTACTGTTAAAGAGTAACTGGTGTAACAAAATTGGTGAGGAAACTAGTAACTCTCATTCAACTCCATGTGCATCTTAGTCTATGTATTGTTTGATAAACATAACTATTCCTAGTACTTTTTCTGTGCGGAATTGACAAAGCAGTGACTTGAGTGTTTAAAAACAAAGTATTTTTGTCTTGAAGGATGTTGATGATTAGCAAACTTTGGTTTTAAATGAAAATCATGAGTATTAACAGAGTGTCTCTTTTTGTTTTCAGATCTTGGCACAGAATGAATATAATTAGAGAAAACAGAGATCTTGCTTGTTTCTACACAACAAAACATTCATGGAGGGGAAAGTAAGTAGGTTCAAGTTTCTTTGGGTTTTTTAAGTTTTGCATGACTTTTCTCCTCTCCATTATTGGATTTAATGACATAGTTCCTCTATGGACAAATTGCATTAAAGTCTCCTGCTGCTCAGTCTTTGAACTGGGTGTATCTTCACTAGAGTCAATTTGGATTTTAAACATTGTGTCTTAGCCTTCCTCTGCACCTGTACCCACACTTCAATGTAGTTCTGAAATGGACCACCTGACATGCTCAGCTTCTCAGTCTCTCGAACTTACTATATAAAGCATTAATTTTGAGGTGGAAATGCTTTTTCTCAGAACAGATTCTTATGCACTTTAATAGACGAGGGTCACTAGTCCACACATACTTAAAAGTTGTGTGATAGATTTTCTGTAAAAGTACTAACTGAGATTATTTGAAGATGTCTGTTGCCAGAAATACAGTTAATCCCTAATGGAGGTCTTGGATCTAAAACTGAATTTTCAGTGATGTTTCTGTCTGCAAAAGCTAAGGAACTTCCAATAAAACTATCCATTAAACTGTCATAACTAGTGTCTGTTATGTGTTTGAAGTCAACTGTTGTGCATACTTTTTGAAGCTTCACAGGACTTTCTTTGGTGTCCTTGCCCATTGTCCCTTCTCACATGCATAGTGCTGTGGAGCTAGAATTTTTCATTGCTACATAAACATCAAGAGAACAAAGAGGGTGTGTTGTCTATATCTCAGGAGTATGGGTACTGCTGTATTTGAATGATTGTACTAAAAGGTGACAGCTAAATCCATTGTTTGACAAGTAAATTGAAATTGACTTTTCAGTTGTCTACTGATAGTTTATGACTTCTTCCTATCAAAGATTGTGAATGCTGGGAAGGAGAAGAGAATGAGATTGTAAGCCACAGATCTCTCTTAGCTGTACTTTGAAGAACCATGAGATAGCCTCAGTGTCTAATCAAATAGCTTCTTACCTCTTCATTAGCAAAAATTAAAGCCCTGGGTAGCACAGAGTCCAGTGTGGACTGAGCAGCTGAGGGCAAAATCTTTCCTCTACCAAGACAGATTCTTTTTTGACTTGAAATAGTTTAATGAGGTAAAACTAAATATTAGAGTCCTAGCTGATGCCAGTATAAATTGAGTTTTACCTAAGTTAAGAGCCAGACATTTGGATTTGTGTGGGCATGGGTGAATAAACTGTTTCCTTTAGTAATAATAAGATACTATGTTGGGGTAGAACATTAAAACAATCTGTTCCTCTTAATCTTTCTGTCCTCCAACAGAAAATATGTAGTCTTTCTTTGAAGTTCCTATGGCATATCTGCTGTGCCTACAATTTGAGTCACTTGGTGGAAATTAAATACATGGCACTCAGATTGCTTCTCTTGCCCAGTGCCTTCAATTAAAGACCCTGTTCCTACATGATTTAAGCTGTTGGAAGTTAGAGTATTATGCTCTTGAATTCTGGTAGCATTCTGATAAACTGTGAAGTCTTACAGAGCTTCAAACTAAGTGTACTGTCTAAAACAGAGACTTAGTTGTAAAACCTAAATGGCACTTATCACATTATGAAGAGGAAAGGAATATTTAGTGATGGGTTGCCTCTTGTGTTGCAGCAGAAGCTTATATGGCTTTTAGTAAGCTTGTTTGAATACTTAGTGCACTCAGTTCATAGTTACACATTCTCAATAATCTGTGGATAACATAAAAAAAACCTCAGTAATTTAATGTGTTGTGTTAAATGAGCCTGAATCACTGACTGTTCATATGATTCCTAGAGAAACTCCTCTGGGCCAGTAATGGCTTGAACTTGCACCAGTTTGCTTGAATAATAATGGAAAAATGATAGGAAATGAAGCCTGTGAGATTGACTGACTGTATGAGATACTCTTGACCTTGTGAGAGAAGGTCAGGATTAGAGAAGGGAGGATAGGTAAAATAGTGTGAGGCAGCAGCCCGTGCAAAGTTTGACCTTATACAAAAACAATGGCTTGGTGATGCAGAACTGGCAAGTAAGATAAAAGAGGAGTTTGCAACACAAGAATGCGGAGAAAGATAGCAGAAACAACCTGTTGCTTGATACAATATCTAATATGGCATGGAGCCAGAGTAGTTAGCCATCTGGTTGATCCTGTCCTGCTTTTCACCTAGCAAACCCACAGTTTACCCAGAACTGAAACTGAAATTGCTACACTGAATGAGTTTTAATATGGACAATTAGCCAAAGTGGTTTTATTTGGTTCAAGTTCAAGAAAAGTATCTATGTTCAGATCCTGTTTCTTTCATCAGAGAATACCTGCTAGAACTGACTCTGGTTCAGGTTTGGCTTCACTTTCTGGGCAGCACTGCTTCCATATGGAAGTACCCTAGAACATGATGTTTGTTACAAGTAATAAGGGATTAGTAATAATAGTAATAATTAATAAAAACTATTTCACACTCTGGTTAGTTGTGTTGCAAAGCTTTCTGATTCATAAATAGTTGATTCAGGATATGCTGTGAAGATTGTCTAGGAAATGAAACCATGGTAAAGTTTTCATTTTGCACTGGGTGCATCTAAATTTCCTATCTTTAGGTCACTGCTGCTTGTTTTTGATATGCCTGAAAAGCAAGCAATGACCTTGCTACAACTGTTCTTTATGCACTGTGTCAGTTAACATACTTGTGATATTGATGTACAATGACTAGCTGCATACTGAACTATAGCTTCAGTGGTCTGAGGCCTTCTGAATTTAGTAGCCTTAGTTTTCCTCAAGGTGAAGAAAACTAGGCTTTGCTATAGTAACACTTTGACTTTTTACAGTATTGTGACCAGGTGTGTAAATGGGATTATTTCATGTTACAGTTGTTGTCTGAGACAGCTTCAGACAGATGCTTTAGAGTATTGCAGGAGTACCTTTTTTTCCTCTATCTGTGCAGTCATCTTAGAATTTATTCTGGTCTGGTAGTACTTTCCAGTGTAGGTTCCAAGAGACTTTGGCCCTGACTTGGCCAAAAACTTAGGAAAAGATGTGCATAAGAAAATATCTTTGCTTGTATTTAACTTGTGTGTATCCCTTTATGGATAGAGGAGCTTAACATCTTATAAGGGTAAACTTCACACTAACAACAAAGAAAATTCAGTATTCATTTCCTGGCAGTGACTTGTTTATAGCTTCTTAAGATTTTTGCAGTTCAGCAGGATTTTTTTTTGACTTCTGTAGAAACTAACACTTCTGTATTCTAGGTATAAACGAGTCTTTTCAGTTGGAACCCATGCCATCACCACATACAATCCCAACACACTAGAAGTTACAAATCAGGTAACTATCATTTTTGAAGTTGATTTCTGATTTGCATTCATCATCTGGAGTGATTAGTGGCAATAAGTTTTCAGAAACTATCTAGTCTGGCAAGATTTCAGCAAAACCAGAAGGTATGGCAGCTGCTACAAAAGCACACATAACAGAAAACTGATGTTGCCTTCACTAACTCTGCAAATACTCGGTGATTTTTTTTACATTGAGGCAAATTTGCCTTTATTGGCCAATAAGTAGTAGTTTACTTTTGGATATGCTGTTCCAAGTGAAATGGGGTAAGTTTGATCACTGTAAGACCATGTCCCTGAAGGGAATTTGGATGCTCACTTTGCAGAGTATCAAACAGGAAGCTCAGGCTAAAGCCATCACATAGCATGCTAGCTATTGTCTCATTACAGCAACTGCGTTGTTATCAGTAAGGGGTTTTGAGTGGAGGAGATGTCGTTTTGAAATTACTGCCAGTATAACCTAATTATTTTTAATTGTCTAGTGGCCTTATGGAGATATCTGCAGTATTTCTCCTGTTGGAAAAGGGCAAGGAACAGAATTTAGTCTCACTTTCCGCAAAGGGAGTGGAAAAAAGTCCGAAACTCTTAAGTTTTCCACAGAGCACAGAACAGAACTCCTTACAGAGGCACTGGTAAGATTTTTTTTCTTTTCTTTTCTTTCAACCTAGCAGTAAGTACTTGGTTATCCATTACCATTTGTAGTAGCTTACTATGCTTTCTTTCCTTACATAAAAAGTAGGAAAACAAGTTGTCTTCTTGAGCTGTTATGTTAATGAACTTGATCTAGTGTCAGTTGCAGCAACTAGTGTAGTAAAGCTACAGATACTGAATAAACTGCAGTGGAATTGTGAGCTTTCAAGGAGGCTTAGTTCAAGTCCCTTAAAACAAGGTTACCTTAAATGTAGACCTTCTGGATAGATTGACTATAGTATTTGCTTTCATTCATGGTTAACTTTTTTAAAAACAGAGATTCAGGACAGACTTCTCGGAAGGAAAAATCACAGGACGGGTAAGTGTCTGGCTTGTCTTGATCTTGTGCGCTTTAATGAAATGGTCTGAAGACTTAACACACGTGAACCAAGTAGAAGTTTATGCTTGTGCTACATGTGCTATCTAAAATAGCTTTTGTGAATTTGGATCTTAAGTCTTACTTTGAAAGGAGAAAGTTGTTTGTTCAAAAGCAATGGGAACCTTTACAGCAGTAGAATATTTGAGTTCTCTTTACTTGGCCTCAGCCTTATGGTAGTAGTACATGTAAAGACTCTGAATATTACTGCTGAAATAAAGGATTTTGCTGTGTGAAGCTCTTGTTTAGAGAGAAGGAAGAAGAAAAACATAAGCTTTGATTCATTATTCAATGTTTACTACTTCCAGCACTTTATTTCCTCTAATAGTTTCCTGCATAACATCTTCAACATTTGGTGTGGGAATATTAGTTCCTATGAGGATTTCCATCGGTCAGATTAAAGAACATTTAATGAGTTTTGGTAATACAGTAGTAAGCAAGGCAGTATACAGAGCTGGACTTGATATTTGGTTTTATGTCTTCTGGTCACAGAAGGTAGCACATAAGTAACTTAAAGCATTGCATAGAGCAAATCTTCAGTGACAAGCATAGTAGAAGTACTGGAATATGGAGGTTCGCCTTTGGCTTACTGTGGCTTAGAACAGACCTCTTAGCTTTTCTACTTTCAGTAAGTCTGTGTTTATAATGGAATATGATTGCAGGAGATGAAAAACTTGCACTACAGTGGTAAGTCTACCTTATTTTAGTTTAATTAGCTGAATAACAGCTTTTGGTGCAATAGCTATTTCCTTGTCTAACCACAGTGCATATAATCTGTGAGTAGACCACCTTCTGCAGCAAGAGAAACTTAGTCCATTTTGGAGTGGCTGGTTTGGGATTGCTGTTCTTTCTTCAAAATGCATTAAGCTGTGACTTCCTTGTCAGTTGACAGCTATTTTCCTTTAATTCTTAGTGTTTGTAACATGTAAGAGAGCATTATGGGAAATGATAAAATTTTTTTAACTTTACACCCACATTGCTTTCTAGATTGGAAAAGAACTGTTGCTGTGTAGTAAAGGAATGTGTGTGTGTATATGCCTAAAAGTAGCTCTCTCTGCAGAGGTATAACTGCTATAAACATCACTGGAGTGATACAAGGAAATCTGTGGTTCTGGAAGTGACTCCTGGAGGTATTGACCAAATTGATCCTGCAACAAATAAAGTCCTATGCTCCTATGACTACAGAAACATTGAAGGCTTTGTTGATATTACTGGGTATCAGGGAGGCTTCTGTATCCTCTATGGAGGATTTAGTAGACTGGTAAGTACTAAAACAAAACATATTGATATGGTTCTTAGTATGCTTATAGCTGCAGATTTAATAATGAAACTTGAGCATAATTTGAGCATACAAGTATGTGCATCTTTGGGACCTGGCTGTGGGGCCTCAAGACTTGTGGAAAGCTTTTAAAACCCCTTTTTCAACAAGAAATTAGTTAAAATGTTTGAGAGCAACGTGTGGGGCTTTTGTTTTCGATTGGGTGGGGTTTTTTTTTGCTTATTACATGTTTAAAAACTACAAAACATAAAATATCTAGTTATTTACTCTTGGATAATGCATATGAATGCAATGCGGACATGGCATTTCCTGACACTTCTAAAAGTAATAGAAGTGACAGGCATTGTTACCAGTCTACCAAACTGATGGAAGGAGTTCATTCAGAAATACATTGATCAGTGATGATGCTCACTTTTTAGGGCTGCGATCTGATACTCAGAAGCTTTGCTTGGGAAAGCAGTGTAACGTCAGTTTCAAAATCTTAAAAGGTCTTCTGTGTACTATACTGCAAGCAGCTGAAATGGATCTTGAGGAATTAATTCATGGTTGCTAATGTAAATATAGCTACCTCAGTCATTACTAACAAGAGAGGATTCTGTTCTCTGTGTTAAGGCTTCCATGTCTTTTGTACTGCAGCATGCTTGTCTCTAGGATAAAACTAGCAATATATAATTGATCTTCTAGAGGTCCCCTAACCGTGCCTAGTAAGGCTGGATAGTCATCCTCACTGATAGCAGCTGGGGCTACCACTGTGGTTCTTTGGCTCCTCACTCCTGCCAGGCTGTCAGGATTTGTGAACAGGCAGGTCGTGCAGGCACACTAATGTGTAGTAGGATATCCTTTAGGAACAGCTATTATAGTTTTGGTTGAGGTTTTCGGAGGGGTTTTTGTTTGGTTTTGGTGGGTTTTTTTTTTGAAAAGCAGAAGTAAAATTAGTAGTGAATCTCCTGTGTAATAAATATGTCTTCTCTTTATCTTATGCACTTAGCAAAGGCAAGCCCAGTTGCTGGGAAGATTTTCCACTGTTACGTATATAGTGGAGGATTATTTATGGAACTGTGATATCTTGAGCACTTTTCACCTGTTTTTTTCTTGTCAAAACTTGCAGCACCTGTTTGCATCTGAGCAGAGGGAGGAAATTATCAAAAGTGCAATAGAGCATGCTGGCAACTTCATAGGTATCTCTCTGCGGATAAGGAAAGAATCCCTGGAATTTGAGCAATACTTGAATCTTCGCTTTGGAAAATACAGCAATGATGAATCTGTAACATCTTTAGCAGAGTTTGTTGTTCAAAAAATAACACCTAGACACTTGGTAAGGGTATCAAATTGGACTTACATAATTCCTCAAGTGCTAAGAATTCTCTTTCCTAACATGCATTTTGGTTTTGTTTTTTTTTAAGGAGCCTGTGAAAAGAGTACTGGCTCTTACAGAAGCTTGCTTAGTTGAGCGGGATCCAGCTACCTATAACATTGCAACTTTGAAGCCTTTAGGCGAGGTGAGAGGCAAACTTTCTCAGTACCACTTCTTCAGATAGAAACTCTAAAACTTGATAGTAGTAAGACATATGATAGCCTTAATTTGTAGAGTAGATAAATAACACTGCTTCACAAATGTGATCCTTATCTTGTATTTTTAGGTGTTTGCAATAGTATGTGACTGTGAAAACCCCCAGCTTTTTACCATTGAATTTATCAAAGGGCAAGTTCGGAAATACTCTTCAACAGAAAGGTAACTGGGGCTCCTGTGGGTTATGAGTTTAAACAGAAATTGCCATTGTAGTCCTTGTAGTTTCTCAGCTTCCATAAAGTGTGGCCCCTGGAAGTGCTGACTCAAAGCCTTGCTTTCTAGTGGTCTGCCACTCTACAAATATGTTACAGGATCTAAATCTCTCCCTTTTAGCTTCATTCCTACTTGAAGCAAATCTGCTCAGAAATTTTCTGAAGAACGTGTAAGGGTGTTGGACAGTTAGATACAGCCTGTTTCTCCTGAGCAATGTTCTGTGTACGTTGTTCTTGGTTAAACAGTATATCTGAGACAAGGAAAGAATGCACAAAGTGATATGGAAATGTGAAGGCTTTAAACCTTTTGAGCTGTCTGCTTGAGATGATTTTAGTTGATTCTGTTTAAAACAACCAGCAGAATAGTCTCTGAGTGCGCTTGCAGTTGTAAAGCAGTCTAATCCTGCTAAGTGAGATTTTGCAGAAAGCACAGGGATGAATTGGCTCACAACATGTATAACTCATTAACAGATAATCTGGAGTTGATCCCTTTAGTGAAAGGCTGCTGCTGGCTATACTGTGTGTAGGACAGCTCTGTTCTTACCATGAATAAAGGAACACTTGGAAGACAGTGACTTCTCCCAGAGGTATAGCTATTAGCACCAGTATTAGTAAGAGATTCCAGGTATTGCTGCCTTTCATTCTGTGCTTTTATTTTTTTGTATTAACTTGGATCTTTGGCATCACTTTCCTGATCTGAATTGTATTTGTGCAACCCAGAGATTCTCTCCTGGCTAGCTTGTTGGATGGAGTGAGAGCTTCTGGTAATAGAGATGTCTGTGTGAAAATGACCTCCACACACAAAGGCCAGCGCTGGGGATTACTCAGTATGCCTGTAGATGAAGAAGTAGAGAGCCTTCATCTGAGGTTTTTGGCTGCTCCTCCAAGTAAGCTAATGTTTATTATATGGTTTTATAATGTTTTTTTGAAGTATCCAGGTATTTAGTGAGAAACTGAGTACTTAACTTTTGTTATATCTTCTTCCAGATGGTAACTTTGCAGATGCTGTGTTCAGGTTCAATGCTAACATTTCCTACAGTGGGGTACTACATGCAGTTACGCAAGATGTAAGAATAAAACCTTTGCCCATCCTCTTAAGACGTCATTAATGCATAAAGATATTAATAATTGTTACTTCTTAACCAGGGTCTGTTCTCGGAAAACAAGGAGAAACTCATTAATAATGCCATAACAGCATTACTCTCACAAGAGGGGGATATTGCAGCATCTAATGCAGAGCTTGAAAGCCAATTCCAAGCAGTAAGACGACTAGTGGCTTCAAAAGCAGGCTTTCTTGCATTTACTCAGCTTCCAAAGTAAGTGAGAAGTATCTTCAAGCTTGGAAGTAGTAGGTAAAAACATTTCTTGAGCTTTTAATGGTATGTTATCTTTAAGAGAATTGGAGTTAAGCCTCACTTTTGGAAATGATTGGAAGACTGTACATTATTGCTTCCGGTACTATGAGACTGTCATCATACTGTAACAATGAGAATGCCAAATGGCCATTAATATGTAAAGCTGATTCCTCCTTTCCTAAGTATTTTCTGCCTTGAGTCAAATATGGCATAATGTTTTTCCTAGTGGAAAAACTTGTAAAATGCACCTTCATCTTCCCTTGAAGTAGGCAGTTCTTCATTCTTAAATACTACCCTCCAGTTCAACACAAGATAAAACTTCGTTAGGAAGTTGAACTGTACTTGTACAGTAGGTACAGGCTGTGTAGAGTCTGTTAAGAGAACATAAGGAAGCAGAAAAACTGCCTGATGTTATACAGAAAATGAAAAAGTCTTGGGAATATTTCTGACTTTGGACTATGGGGCAACTGAGTGATGTGAAGAGTAGCATACACATTTAGTCTGAGACTTGTGTAAAGTGATGTTTCTCTGAATAGCATCCTATACTATCACTATCCTGTAACTACGAAAATATCTTTCATGAACATGCTGCTAACAGTGAAGTCAATAGCAATGTTTTCCTACCCAGAAATCTCAAATTTATGTAAATGTCAAGGTACTGGCTTGCCAAATGCAATGCGAACAGGCATTTGGCCCGTTACTAGACTTTTATCTTACAGCTAAGATTTCTGTTTCCTCTCTAATCTTGGTGATTTTGCTTTCTTTTCAAAAGATTTCGAGAGCGATTAGGAGTGAAGGTTGTGAAAGCCCTGAAGAGGAACAATGATGGAGTAACCCATGCCTCTATTGACATGCTTTGTGCTCTTATGTGTGTAAGTATTAAATTGTAGGTTCTTTCACTGTGGAATATGTGAGCTTCAGTCTACAGAAAGATGTAGAAATAGGGACTGCCCTTCAACTTGCAGTGTGCTCAAACATTAATTAACTTGTACAGTGATTTCCTGCTGAACTTGAAGTAGGGTGTGCTATTTATGGGTTTAGAGTGTGACTTTTGGACTACAGCTGTTAAGAACTGAGTGTTTTGAAATATGACTGCATAGTGAGTACTTTATTTTTCATAGCCCATGCATGATGACTATGACTTGAGGCAAGAGCAGTTGAACAAAGCTTCCCTTCTTTCTTCAAAGAAGTTTCTAGAAAATCTACTAGAAAAATTCAATTCTCATGTGGTAAGTCAAATTTTGAGAACAGATACTTTTTTAACTGTTTTTCCTAATTGCTATGAAAACACGTCTGTCATACTTGGATATCTCTGAATGTATTTGTACCTGCAACTGAAGTGCAGAAAATACAGTTATGTCTGGCATTGAAGCTTGTTCTAAGTAGATTTGGATCTTGACATGTTAAAATGGAGCTGTCAGTACTGCAGAACTTGGGTGTTGTGCAACAAATGCCTGTATGTTTAATATGGAAACCGGGTGTTCCCCTTAACTAAAAGGATCATGTAAACTGGCACTTCTGAGATTAAAAGTGGAAAAAGTGGTTTCCAGCACATTAGTATAAGGTCATAAATCTCCAATATGCTGTAGGAGCCAATATTATACCAGAATGTTGCCATAGTAAGAGTAGCATATTTTAAATGTAATTTTTATTTGCATACTGTTTCATGCTATTGACAGGGAAGAGCACCTTCAGTATCATGAGTACAGAATAAAACTTGCATGAATGCTTTCGTACAGAGGAGAAACACTGTCTCTTATTACATAGTTGTTTTCCTAATTTCAGGATCATGGGACAGGTGCCCTAGTAATTAGTTCACTTCTGGACTTCCTGACGTTTGCCCTGTGTGCTCCATATAGTGAGACTACTGAGGGTCAACAGTTTGACATGTTGTTGGAAATGGTGGCATCTAATGGAAGAACACTATTTAAGCTTTTCCAGGTAAGATTTCATAATTTTTTACCGTTGTTAGAGGCCTTACATAGTCAGTGAACATGAACATTTTCTTGTTCTTCTGAAAGGCAAATTTGTCTACTGTTCAGCTGTGTAGTGTGCCTAAACCTTTTCTGCTTTGAGGTTTCTTTAGTAACTTACTGCTTTACCTTCAGATATCACACTGAGGTGGTTATTATAACTATAAAGTTATATAGTTATATAGTGAATGATATGCTAAATCATTGTAGAACAGGTTACCTAAGACCTGTTTCTAGAAACAGTTTAAAATACCAGTTAAATACTAAGCTAGATTTAGCAGATGCCCAGATCTTTGTCTCTCTGGAGAATCTGCTAACTTCTTATTTCTCTCTCAGTAAATGACAGTTAAGAGTTACCAAAAAAAGAGTAACATCCTATTCACTATTAAACCTGTAATAATTCTAGCATTTTTAGCTAAAATGTCAATATTCTCTTTCTGGGAAGAGAAATATTCTGGCCTTCCTGATTAGGGTCAGCTTGTGTCACTTTCCCCAGCATTATTGCAGCTTCCCTGGTATACGTTGCTGTTCAGGGCCAAGAAGGCCATCCAATGGCTGCATGATAGATTCTTGTTTGAATGTAGAGGGTAAGAACTCTTCCTGGGGCTAGCTTTCACAAAACTGAAATACAAACTTTTGCCCAGAACTAGAGGTAGAATAGCCATGTAGAGAGATATCTGAGTTAAGGAAACTGAATCACATGATCTAATCTTCAAGTTTTGCACTTGAATAATTATTTTGTCAACATTCTGTTTTAGCATCCTTCCATGGCAATTGTGAAAGGAGCAGGTTTGGTAATGAAGGCAATAATAGAGGTGAGATTCTTATCAGTGTTCCCTGGGGTAGCATACTAAATACCTGTTGCCTAGTTTGGAAGTGCAGTTGCTTACCAATAGGAGTTTGTTATAATCTTTGCTTGGAGTGGTGGGGAGGAATAGAACACCTGCTTAATTGTGAATGCTTTAATATAGCAACTTGTTTTATCTCACATTTGGGGGTTTTTGAAGGCATGTAAATTGAGATATTAGGTAGTGCCTTGCATGTGTTCGTACTGCAGTCAAGATCTGGCTAACATTGTGTGTACCTCGGTCACACACCTCAGAGCTACCAGACTTCTGCATGTTAAAGAGGGTCTGTCAAGGAGGAGAGGCCATATTCCTGGGATGTGTTGCCAGATGGAATGGGACTGGAATTAGCAAGCAGTAAAGTTCCAGAGCAGGCTAGCGACTTCAGTCTCTGTTCTTGCTGTTTCTGCTTCAACAAAGGATGATCTGGCTTTGTTAGCTTCCATACCACATGATGTATGGGCTAAGCCCATACTTCTCAAGGGGTGCTTATGATTGTTCCAGGATGACCTTGCTAACAGACTCTCGACACTTCCTGTGTTGAAATTCAGGGCTTAAGTTAGTGCTTCACTGTATCACAATGGCTTATGCATATGAAATGCATCTAGTACTTTCTTGGAATGGAAGTGAATGAACACTTGAAATAGAGATATTATAAATCTACAAGTTTCTATTAATGCACCTGATAACTTTAGCTAAAAGTTGCTATACTGTTTATTTCAACTCCTGTCATTTGAACTGTAGAGGGACATGGGCAAGTAAAAATGCAGCTAAAGCTTTTTCTTGATTACTCATTGCAACTAATGTATCTGGACTGTGTGAGGTTCTTAGGGTCTTATGGGTGTGGCTGTGTAAATGGAACAGCACCGGTTATTCTTACATGGTTACTGTTGAGCAAAGCCAAGCAACAAAGTAATTACTTGTGGCTGCCGTTCTTTAACTGTAATCTGCAATTGCAGTGTGAGAATGGTACTGGTACATGTGCTGTTGACCTCCTGATCTATGATGGGAGGCATACATCTTCCCCTGTCTAATTATATATAATTACCAGTTATCTGATACATGGCTTTACTACAGCTTTGAGCAGTTGCTGGGGAGAACTTGCACTTAAAGCCTGTCATACTATAGCTTCTGGCTTTTGCAGTATTAGTTAATGTAACTAGGGGTCAAGGAGGCCTTGGAACTGTAGACTAAGATAAAAGCAGCTTAACTAAGATTCTTTCTTCAGTAATCATCTTGCCCTGTTTCCAAAGGAAGGAGACAAAGAGATTGCTACCAAAATGCAAGATCTTGCCCTCAGTGAAGGTGCCTTACCTCGTCACTTGCACACTGCTATGTTTACAGTAAGCACAGATCAGAGGATGCTTACAAATAGGTATGTCAGTCTCTCTTGATATATTATGTTTAAGAAGTCTAAGAAATGGCCTGGCTAACCTTAGAAATAATGGGAGGTTAGGGAAGAAAACTTGAGAATACTTTTTTCAGTAGCTGATATGTTAAAGTAGAGGAAGCTTCAGCTGAAACTGCAGCCACTTAATAAACCTTTGATTCATTTTTTTACCAGAAAGAGACTTGGGTTGGTTACTCATGAAGGCTCAAGTTTTGATATTCATTTTTTTTCTAAAAACATTCAAGAAAATAACAAAGGCAAGTAGAATGTCTGGAACTTGTTAAATAAGTTCAACTTACGTTATATGACTGTATAAATCCTGGTATGCACACCTCAGACATCTTGCATGAAGTTAGGGCTGCTCGTGCCATCTGGCAAAGAAGCCTCCTCATACAGAAATCATTCCTTGAATTCAGCAGAACTTGTGTGAGGGTATGCTACGATCAATATGTGATAATTCAATTCTTTCCACTCAAATACAAGGCTATAGAAGTTTTAACTGCATGTTTCCGACTGCTTAAAGAGTTGCCAAGCAATGTAATAAGTGGAACTTGTTGCCACTTATCTAGGAGAGAACTAGTACGAAATCTTCTGTCATACTCGTTCTGTTTGCAGTACTACTTACGACTTGGCTATACACAAGTCAATGCAGTTCTATTCAGTTCAATGCAGCAGAACCCTAGTGACAAATGTTGGCAGAAAGTATCAGTTGGCATAGAAGGCAGGCTCCCAAAAAGGCCTTCCTAGCCAATAACTGGTATTAAATGCTTTAAGTAGAGCAGTTAACAGTTCTTAATGGCTTCTAGACTCTCTAACTACAATTTAAGATTGACTGGATAAACTTACACTTGGTTATTAGATGATTAGTTTCTGCTCTATTACTCAAGTGTTCTTTTCAGGTCTAGATCAAAAAGCATGTGCTGCTACTATTCCACTAACTTCACTGAAACTTCTTAAAAACAACACTTAAAAGCATGCTAAGCATATTCTTGAACTAGAACAATACAATGCTTTGTGCTCTTACTTCAAGAGCACTAAGCTCTTGCTCATCTTCATTTCACCAGCATGGGAAGGATGTCAGTTAAGTGGTTTAAAAATCTTTAAAATACTGGCTTGTGATTTGTTAATTTCAATGGTTTTTCCAGACAGTTAAGTAGACATTTGGTTGGCCTCTGGACAGCTGAGAACAAAACTGCTATGAACTTGCTGAAACGTATTTTGGTGAGTAAAAATGGGATATGAAGTAGGGAAAGAATAAAATCTGAGAGCTCATAGTACTGGAAAACTTGGGATAGTCTATATAGTAAACATATTTCCTTCTCCAAAGAGGAAACCTAGCTTGGAAGAACAGCAATCTGGCACCTGCTATTTAAAGGATATCAATGGCCAGTACAAAACATCTTGGATTCTTGAAGTATTTGGTTACTTTCCTGCTATTTTTAAAAATTATGTGTGACACAACTTAAAAGAAGGTGTCTGACTCTTTCCTTATTAAAGGGACAAAAGTGTGGGAGACATAGTAAGCATAGTGTCTAATTCTTACTGCCAGTAAGAAATTAAGACAACGTTTCTGTCTGTGCTTTCATCCTGTCCAACTTTGCTTATAACATTTTTTGTATCAGTTGATAGTTTCCTTGTTCTTTCACTCTTACAGCCTCCTGAAAGCTTCTTGCTTTAAGTTACTTCAGTGAAACTCAGTCAAAGAATAGTGTTGCAAGGAATTAATAAGTCTGGAAAAGTACTAATTTTGAAATTTAAAATAGCAGTTCCTTCATTTTTAGCAGAGCAAACTGTCCTGATCTTTGCTACTGTCTTCTGGAAGGTATAGTCAAATGAGGCTATTTCATCTCTAGTGTTACTTGCAACATTCAGACCATATCAAAGGGTATTGGATGGATTCTAGTGTTACAGTATTCATCCCCTTCAGTATTGCTGTAGGATCAACTATTTTCTTCCTGCAGTCCTTTGCTTCATTAAATGCTCTTTTAAGAAACAGGATATAGGCAAGAGCTCTGTTGTACTGAAGCTTATTATGTGCCTCCGTTGAATGTTTCTGTTGGATGGTGGTATTTCACTAAAAAAGGCAAAAAGCTGCTATAGCTTTACCTACTTGCTTTAATGTTTAACATAAATTCTATTTTGAAATCTCTAATGAAATTACCTTGTTACCTAATGTGATGGCTTCTGTTCCATTAGCCACATGTGTGTTTACACTGGTTTTAAATATTTTTAGCCTCCAGGTTTGCTGGCATACCTTGACAGTGCTGATCCTGTTCCTGAAAAAGATGCTGATAGGATGCATGTTAGAGATAACTTGAAAATTGCAACTGTAAGTAAATGTACCTGTCTTGCCCCTTGCATTACATAGATGTACTGCCTTAGTGACTTTTCTGATGTATTGACCTGCATCTCAAATGTTGGTAGACCTACAACTGCAAATAACCAATAGGATTTATTCTGCAGGATCAGTATGGCAAGTTTAATAAGGTGCCAGAATGGCAGAGACTGGCTGGAAAAGCTGCAAAAGAAGTTGAAAAATTTGCCAAAGAGAAGGTGGATCTAGTCTTGATGCACTGGAGAGATAGAATGGGCATAGCTCAAAAAGAGGTAAAAGTATTTGAAACTCTTCGCTACAGCAACTAGACTGAGTGTAGACAGGAACACATACCACTCCTTGAAATCAGTTGAAGTTTGACAGTAATAGAAGTGTAGGAATGTGGAAAACTTCATAACTCTGTTTCCTTCTAGCAGACTCTCTGCAGAGTAGTGGAAATGCCTTTGTATTTCATCTGATGTAACTAAGCTTTAATAAAACTGTAACTTGATAAAATCTAGCTCAAGTTTGATGTAGAATTTTGGCAAGTAATATTTCTGGAATAATGATAGACTAGGTTCAAAACAAAGTATTAATGGAGAAATGTGGAAAACAGTAGTACAAGGGTAAATTGCACTTAAAACACCATGTCTAGATAGTGAGTTTAAACAATTATTTTTCTGTCTGGAGTTCTGAGCTTTTAAATTTCACAGAAAAAGTGTATGCAAGTGTAGCTTGGAAAAGGTAGTAGCAAGTTTGGTATTACCGCTTTGAATTACTTCAGTGGCTGTGGCTTGTTAAATGAACCTTTTCTTTTTCTTCCAACTTTCCATCACAATCAGGACAGAAACAATATGGTGAGTCTGTGTATCTCTGCCACTCATGTAGATTGTTTCTCAGACTTCTGCTTGCATGTGGTACCTCATGTAGAGTATAACAATTTCATGCTTGATCAAACTGGGGAACCTTTCAGTGGCCAAGTCAAGTTTGTGACTTCTTTCTGTGACTTGCTCTAGTATTATCTTCTCAAGAACAATGCATTCTTGTGGTGGGTTTCCCCCTCCATCTGCTTTGGAGCTGATGAGTGCTTATGGTGATGGGGACTAAGCTTTTCTTAGGGATAACTTGCTTCAAAATTAAGGAGTTGTTAAACAGCTGAAAGTTTCTCTGGCATGATTTAAGTTAGTGTAAATAACTCTTCTGAAAGTCTGTTGCTACTAGTTGCTAGAAAAGGAGACCTTATTAATGAGGCTTAACTTAATGTGGCTTTTGAAGGAGTGAAAAAAGCCATCATTTTATTTTAGAAGAGGAAAATGGGGAGTATGTATTTCTACTAACTTCTTAAATGTGGCTCTTTTACAGAACATTATTCAAAAGCCAGTGATACTAAGGAAACGACGCCAAAGAATAAAAATAGAAGCAAACTGGGATCTCTTCTATTACAGGTAAAATACTGAAATTTAATATGGTTGTCTCACATACAAATTATTACTTGGCTGGATATTTTGCTAGCATCATCTTAGTTGCTGTGGCTTGATTCCAGTTTCTGCCTGCCTTGAAACAGTGCTAGTGATTTGCAAGAGGAACTTAGGAAGAGTGTATACTTGCAGATTTAGCCTGTATTTAGGAAAGGGAGGAATTTGTGAAGTTTCTCAAATGTTATCAAATTACATCCTTTTTTTTTCCCTTTGAATCAAAAGGAAGAGTACATAAAAAAACTGCAGGTGCAGATCTCGGTGCTGTTGAAGGCTAAGCAAAGTAGCAATGAGAATCATTGTAGTGTGTTGCTATGTCAACCTGTAAGCTACTCAAGATGTTCTAACTTGAACTGGAATAAAAATGAGTTTAAGGTAGGTAAAGAAAAAACATTTAGCACCACAGGTCCTAAATGCAGCTCACTTACCTGTGAGCTCTTAAAACCCTTAGAATTTGTAATGGAAGGGCCTCAATCTGAAAAAGGTTTTCACTTCATTTTGGCTAGGGATGTTACGTTAAAAGGACTAGTGAAGCTTGAATGCTCAACAGCCTCTGTGAGAGCAAGCTTGAGGAAGTTCCCTAAACTTAACTGCTTGATTTGGTGCTTAGTATTTCTAAAGATCAAATATAATCTGTTCTAAACAAGTGTTGCATGAAAGAAAGATTCTTATGCTCCTAAAATCTTGACTGCTGCTCTCAGTCTGTGGATCCAAAGGCTGTTTTTCAGCTTCTACCAAAGAATGTCCACTGTCTTGTGCCACTTGAGATATCAACTTCTATTTTCCTGCATGAGCTGCTGTTTTTTTAAAACATGCACTTGGTGTGTGCATGTCTGCTGCCCTGGGTTATTGTTCACTTGTAGCCCTTACTGGCAGATATGATGAATACCTTACACATCTCCTAGTCATCAACTAAATACAGATAACAGATTGAGACAAAAGGGATGAGACAAAAGGGATGACAGCAGGCATGCTTTAGTCTAGGCTGACCTCTACGACTGTGAAAACACTATACAAATGACCAACCGTAATTACTGTAAGAATCTAGAGGCCACTACTCAGTGCCTTCTAATTAAGGTCCACTAATGCTAATCTTCTCTAGCTTGTCAGCTGAGTCTTGTCTACCTTTCAGATAATGTTTTGAGGCATTTAAACTATGTAACTTCTTTCTTAGATTTCTTCAGGATCATGCTAGATCAAACTTAATTTGGAACTTCAAAAGCCGGGAAGAATTGAGAGATAGTCTTGAGTCTGAGATGAGAGCATTTAATATTGACAGAGAACTTGGTAGTGCTAATGTTATCTCATGGAACCATCAGGAGTTTGAGGTAAATGACTCACTGTATGAGAAACTGCATATACAAAATGGCTATTTAATTTCTGTCTCTTACTATGTGAGTGAACCTTGTGTTAATAATCCCTGACTGTAAGCTATAATTCTTTTGGGGTTATGGAATAAACTGCTAGGGCTTGAGGCTATAGACAAGTTCTGTTGTCCAGTGTCACTGAGCAGAACTGAAACCTCTTCAGCCTGACAAATAACACTGTAGAGCTGAAACATTGTTCAGAACCCTTGATGCACTCTTGCGTTAAGAGGAAAAGGGCTGGTGTTGCATGGTTGTGAAGATAAGTCAATAGTTGTTGGTGAATGTGTTCCATCAGACTTGTTTTGGGTAATTTCACAAGTCGCTTCTCCCTGATATCAAGTTCCTTGTCTTTATTTCCATCATGTCTCCATGATCCCAAGGCTGTGAAATACTGGCTTGCCAAACCATGAATAACTTACGTGGCTAAAACCATGTTGCTCTGTAAATTACGGACTGAAGATACTGTTTTCATCACAGTAGCTATAGTCAAATGTCAAAATAGCCTTTCAGGCTTCTGCAAAGCCGTTGGTATGGTCCTAATTGGCTTTCTCAAAACAAATTACAAGATCTTTTTAAGTAATGTGCTAATAAACACATTCCTGTACTCTAATTTCCAGTTTTATTATTTGTTCCTCACAGTTTTAATTAAGTGTAATACTAAAGCAAAGCAAGGCTATGCTTGAATTCAACTGTAAAATATTCTTAGATATTCCCAATGCCATCTTTGTCACAATACAGCTTTCTAGTTGAAACTTGAGCAGAGGACTCCTAGTGTAACAAGAGTAAACTGCTGCTTTTGAGGAATTCTCAGTTGACAACTTTGGCAAATCGAAACATTGCAAGACATCAGACTAATGCTTTAGGAGAAAACTATTTTATGTGTGCAACTTACCTGTGTCACACAACTACGGATTACTAAGAAGTAATTTACCTTAGTAAATAGCGAAGTTTGGGGTTGGATTGGTATTTCTTGCACTGGCATTTAGCTGTCAAAGTTATTTTTAGATATGGGTCAGGCACAGGACTTCTGGGCACCACGTTATCTGTTATCGAGCTCTATCTGAAGTTTAGAGGTACCAACTGGGACAGAACCAAAAGTACAGACTTGAAACTTCATAATACATGCTTCTTACCTTCGCTTTGTCCTCCCCTGTGGCTTATGCTGCTGGAATGTATCGCTAGCAGTCTTGTAGTTACAGCCCAGGATACTTAGGGACTGGCTTGAAGGAGCTTCAGTAACTTGGTCTTTGAACAGCTGCTGTTTCAGAGGTTTGCTTTTAAATATTAAGTGAATACTTTTCAGGCTATGCTGTAAGTTCTTGAACTAGATATGTAATGGTGACAAGGGCTGCTGTCAGCTGTGGAACCTGTCACTTTTCCAAGGGGGATGATGGCTTGAAGTTGCTCTGGAAGTGTACTGGTTAGTGGGATGTCTTTGTATCATGTGCTGTAGATAACTTTGTGGCCTCATGACAATGACTTGCAAACTATAGATATGCAAAACCACTGCAGAGAGTGGCTTTTGTGGTGTGTTAGAGGTACCTCTAAATGAGGTGCTTGCTAAAAGTTTAAAACCACTGAGCATTGAGACATGATTAAATTTAACATAGTTGTTCTGAAGTTAATGATGGTTCTCATTATGCAATTTCACTTCAGCTTCTTAGTGTGTGTATTGATGCTTCTAGGTTTTTATTACCTAGCATAATAGCAAGTGTAACTAGTAATTAAGTCATGATTAGGTTTCATACTTGTAGTAACATTAAGTGGAATACTTTGCAATGGAATAACTACTTATTAAAGCTTGAGTCACTAAATACATCATGTTTTATCCAAGTTTAGTTAATAAAACCAGCTGATATTGGAAACAAGTTTTAAAGGCTAGAAGCTGGGATTTCAGTACAATAAGAAACTATTTGTTCTGGGGAGCAACAGTAGCTTATGGCATATATTTTGTAGATATGGTTTCTTTAATAGCAAGCTTGCAGATATCAGCTTCGTATAAACTGTAGGAAGGATTACTAACCTTGTTGAGTTTATGGATGCAAGCAAAAACTCAATGAAGGAGAAACAATACTTACTGTTAAGTAACTTGTTCTTTTACAGGTAAAATATGAGTGCCTTTCTGAGGAAATAAAAATAGGGGATTATTATCTAAGATTGCTACTGGAAGAAGATGAAAATGAAGAGAGTGGAGCAATCAAAAAATCGTGAGCCATTATTAACATCTTATCTCACTCCCACAATTTTGTTTGTTTTCTTCACTAAAATCCCATCTCTTTCATAGATATGAATTCTTCAATGAACTCTACCATCGCTTCTTGCTTACCCCAAAAGTGAATATGAAATGCTTATGTCTGCAAGCACTGGCCATTGTCTATGGAAGATGTCATGAAGACATAGGACCATTTTCTGATACTAAGTACATTGTTGGGATGTTAGAAAGGGTAAGAATTACTTAAAATTATGGGATACAGCTAATGCAACATATGTTCAGATCCTACAAGTTTCAGTGAAACCAAAGTTCTAGTTTTATAGAAAGTGAAGCTGCAGCATGCATACTTTTTTACCATGCCATCACCAAGTTTTTCTAGTATCTCCCCTTGATCCAGTTAAGTTTCACAAAAAACCCTGCTGATCATAAAAGTATTTCAAAGTAGTCTCTTTATATCTGCATTTTGTTGACCATAACAGTTTTCAGGCTGTACAGAAGTAATGAGGGAACTTTGTGTGATACAAATCTAATGCTTGCTTTTGAAAAATGCAGAAGCATAAAACCTTTTAAGAGAACTTTATTCCATGTTATATAATAGTAGTAATGACTACAAGGGTAGTAGCAACAGCCCAAGTCCTAATGAAATGGTACCCTTAGATGGGCACATAGGATGGATTAGATTTTCAGTGGTAACTACTTTGCCTATTAAGTATCTGTTAAGTTATATTTGATGACTAATAGAGCTTGCAAAATTACATTTCCATGCAGTCCGAAGGAAGGATTCTTTGCTAATATCAGTACAGAGTTTAGATAAAGTTCTTGTAAGTAAAACTGAATCAATGCAGTCTGTTGTCATTTTTTCCTTCAGTCCTGATTGTCTCACCAGAAATGTAACATCAAAGTCCCTTTCTCTCTGCTGGCTGAAAGCATTCTCTTTTTCCATGTTGATTTGTGTTAACCAGAATCCAAATGCTGTCCCTTTAGAGCTATAGACTTAGCAGGAAAGTGGATTTGAGTGTCTGACCCAGAGCAACAAAGAGGATGGAGGCTCAAGGCTTTTTCCTTCTCAGGAGCAGTAAACTACATTAATTAGCTGTGCATGAACCTGGATACTTAAGTTTTCAGCGTTTTTTTCATACTCAGGATAAAAGTAAATGGGTCTTTGCAGGTTCAACTGCATTGACTTTTGAGGGTAACTTCTAATAAGTGCTATCAAATGCTAACTTGTTGTCTTCTGCTGCAATAGTGCACTGATAGGCTTGAGCGGGACAGATTGATACTGTTTCTCAACAAGCTGATCCTCAATAAGGTAAGATGGACATGTATACTTAACAGTAGTAAATCAGTCTTTCAGCTGTATAAAATGGTCTGAACTAGTCTTGTGGGGTTAAACTGAGCAAAAATTCAAATCTTGAGAAGGTCTTAAAACAGTGTTTGACACTTACTGGGATGTAGCAGTTGTTATATACTAGTGAGAAAGCTGAAGGAAATGTGTAGATATTGTGGTGATTGTACTGTTCTAGTCACTTCAGAGAATCATGTGACTTCTCATGTTCACTGCTTGGCTAAAACTGTTCAGTAGTTGTAATAACTCTTACCTAGAAAATGCTTGTATTAATGCAGTTCATCCATTAACAGAAAAATGTAAAGGACCTTCTGGATTCAAATGGCATTAGAATCCTTGTAGATCTGCTTACTCTGGCACATCTTCACACAAGCAGAGCTACAGTCCCTCTGCAGGTATGTGATCTTTGTTTCTTACTCTTACGCATTGCTTTGCTAAAAGGAAAAAATCTTTAAAAAAAAAAAAAATCCTTTACACATTTCATGTAGAAATGTGATATTTGCACTGGAGCTAAAGCTAGTCTTGTAAACATCCCCTTCTAGAGCAATGTGATTGAGGCGGCCCCTGATATGAAGAGGGAGAGCGAGAAAGAATGGTACTTTGGCAATGCTGACAAAGAAAGGAGTGGTCCTTACAGCTTTCAAGAGGTACCAGCTTCAAACTGTCAAACTTGATGAATTATTTCCATCCTGGTGACTGGGTGTGTTTCAAACAGTGAGAGGGGAGACTGTAAACAATGCAAAACTGTATTTTCAAATTCACTCTTAATTAAGGATTATAGCTAGGTAAGAGACTTGACATTGTGCGCAAACCCACAGCCTTTTAGTAACACTGCCTAGCCCTCCGTGCCCCTGTTATGCTACAATTAATCTGTTCACTTTTACTTTGTTTCCTGACAGAGTTGTAAATACATTGGAATTTCATGCAGTTATACTAGTCTGCCATATAGCAGTTAAAGGTTGTCTTGAATGCGAATGTTTAGGAGCAAAGATAGCTCTGAGTGCTGAGTCAACTAAGTTCATCTCTAATTTTGCAATAGATGCAGGAATTATGGAACAGTGGAAAGCTAACCTCAAAAACACGTTGCTGGGCTCAAGGTATGGATGGCTGGCGACCATTGCAGGCCATCCCTCAGCTGAAGTGGTGCTTGCTGGCCAGCGGCCAGCCTGTGTTAAATGAGACTGACCTTGCCACACTTGTACTCAACATGCTCATCACAATGTGTGGATATTTTCCCAGCAGGTAAACACTAAACTTTCAGCACAAGTGGTTAACTTTCTCTAGCAGATGCATAAACTTGTAAATTCTGCCTTAAAGCTTTTTCTTGGGAACCAAGCAGTACATTAATGAACTGTATCAAAGAGCCTTTTACATAGTAGCAGTTAATTCTGCAGGCAAATAGAGTTTGTGAAAGAGGCAGTACTAATGTTGTGAAAGGAACTGCAAAAATGAATGCACAAGCTATGTGTGTTTCTAATGCACTGTGGCGTACTCTTAGTCTTGCAGAGGTAGTCTTTTTAACTTAAAAACAAAGCTGCTTTAATGTGTGGCATAAAACCACACTTGAAAGTTTGTTGTTACATTTAATAAGTTAACAAAAAATCCCCAATACTAAATATAATCTCAATAGCCTGATACTTCTGGTGTAATAAAGTTGTTCATTCTTGAAAGAGAGAAGGCATGTGTGCTTACTGCTGTGCCACTGTTTTTTTTAGAGATCAAGACAATGCTATTATAAGACCTCTGCCTAGAGTGAAAAGGCTGTTGTCAGATAATACCTGCCTTCCTCATATCACTCAGGTAAGCAGCTCTTCAAAAATGTATCTAAACGAGTAAAAGTCTGACTTACTCTACAGTCTTCCCCATAGGAATACTTCAAGTGACAGTAACATCAAATGACATTAGATCTCTGGACAAGCAGTTATTTCACTGAGTGTTGTTACAAATTTTGTGTTGTTTCAGCCAGTATTTCATTAATAAATATTTCCATCCTTGTTGATACTGAAAAGCCGTTTGGACATGGTCCTTAGCAATCAGCTCTATGTGACCCTGCCTTTGAGTAGGGGAGTTTGACAAGATGATCTTCAGAGGTCCATTCCAACTTTAAGCATTCTCTAATTCAAACTTGTTATTTTGGGGCTAAAGTATTCTTTAACTGAAGTTCTTGTAAGTCCCAATAGTGTATTAGTTAAAACTTCAGATTTTGGCTATGTAACTTGCACTACTCAAAGCAGCTAATATAAATGTTTGTGTTTGATTTCAGCTATTGCTGACTTTTGATCCTATCCTTGTGGAAAAAGTTGCTATATTGTTGTTTCATGTCATGCAAGATAACCCTCAGTTACCTCGTTTTTATCTGAGTGGAGTCTTCTTCTTTATCATGATGTACACGGGTTCCAATGTACTTCCTATTGCAAGGTGAGGAAAAAGGATAGCTAAAAGTACCTCTTGACCAGTGATGCTTGGAAGGACTGTTGCTCTAAGTGCTCCAGGGAGTGTGTAGGGAAGGGTTGTGTGTGTCTCTGTCAGCTTCATTTATTTTTCATATGTAGAGAAAAAAAAACAGGCTTTCAGAAAAAGGACTTTGGAACTGAAATGAAGAACATAGGAGTGCTTATGTTATAAAGGTTGCTTTAACTTGGAGTTCCCAAGGTTTTGATGAACTTTGTAGAGATTCCTTCAATTATTGCTGTAATTCTTTTTGTCTCAAAGTAATGTGTGAGACTTGCTAGATGGACTGTGTTGGTCTGCTTATCTTTCAAGGGTGCCTGAAGTATCAGCTAAACAGAAAATAACTGCTATTTCTCTTCTAGGTTTTTGAAATACACACATACAAAGCAAGCTTTCAGGTCTGAAGAAGTGAGTAGATTGCAAAATTAACTACTTCTGTTTCCATATAGTTTTGAAGTTTTGTAGTTATTTTAAAATTTTAAAAATACTTGATGCTTATTCCTATTCCAAGTTCTCAAGAATTAGAATTTAAGAACTGTAAGGGAAAAGGGAGAGTGGTTTTGGTTTTATTTTTTTTCGTATCTCAAGTTGATCAGCGAAACTGAATTCACATTACCTTTGAGATGACTATGTGATCTCTTCTGTAGACAAAAAGTCAAGATATAGTTCAAAGAAGTATACTTGGACATATTCTTCCTGAAGCAATGGTGTGTTATTTAGAAAACTATGAACCAGAAAAATTTTCTGAGATATTCCTTGGAGAATTTGACACTCCAGAAGCAATTTGGAGCAATGAAATGAGGTAACTGTTTTCTGACAAAGGGACAAATAAATCTGAACTACATCTTATGCTGAAAAGATCTTGTCTTTGATATTTCTAAAGAAAGCCCCAAATACCTGGATTCTATGGTTTCATGACTTCTGTTTGCCTTCTGCAAGGGCAGTGTCCTGTATTGCCCTCTGCTGCTATAAAAAAATAACCGAGGTTGTGGGGAGCAGAGTTGACAGCAGGAAAGGGAATATTTTCCTGAACATCTGACAACATGCTTTACATCTGCCTCTGTTGTGCTTAAGTTCCATTCATGAGTGGAGACTTCACTATTTATGTGGACTGCTTTGTATGTTCTGTACTCATTTATTACCAGCACCTAGCTAGGAAATATCTCTAATATTACAGTACAATTTTAGGATCTTCCAAAAAAGTAGAGGTCTTGATGGAGGGCAAGATGTCACTTTTGAAATAGCTTTGTAACAGAATAGGACTGAGTCCTGTTCTGAATCCCTTCCGAAACATGGGGAAACTACTAAGGACAATCATTGAGCATACTCATACAGTCACTGAGGATAGAGCTGGACAACTGTTAAACCAAACTTTGTAACTTTTAGGCGTCTTATGATAGAGAAGATTGCTGCGCATCTTGCTGACTTCACCCCTCGTCTTCAAAGCAATACAAGAGCACTCTACCAATACTGTCCTATCCCAGTTATCAGCTATCCACAACTGGAAAATGAGCTATTCTGTAATATTTATTATCTCAAGCATCTTTGTGATACACTCAGATTTCCAGATTGGCCAATTAAAGATCCAGTAAGTAAGAAATACTTTAGGATTCATTTAGTTCTTAATCTGTCAGTCCTGAAAGGTGGGATTAAGGAAATCAGATGCTGTGTTTGTGGCAACTAACTGGCTGATCCTGACTTTAAGTTCACAAGCAAATGCATTAAATCCTTGTTTTATCTTGAAGCAGTATAGTCTTCATGCCTGCCATGTTAAAACTTTGCTTCACTGCAGTGAAGCCTGTTAATCACTTCCTGACTGGAGGGGGGATAATAATTACTAAAGGTAAAAGGATTAGGTCTGAATGTAAGGTGATGGGTGGTAAAGATTCATTACTAAAGCAGCTCTTTATTAAAAATGATGATGTGTGCTGGTGCCAGCATAAATGAAATGCTAATAAATTGTAATTATTTAGGTTAAACTGTTGAAAGACACACTAGAAGCTTGGAAGAAGGAAGTAGAAAAGAAGCCACCTACTATGTCAATAGATGATGCTTATGAAGTCCTTAACCTTCCCAAAGGACAAGGCCAGTAAGTAGTTTTCAGTATTTAAGATTGAATAAGTGAATTTACATAAACTCTGTACACTGAAAAAAAGAAGTTTCTTATCTCAATACTTGCCGCCAATTAGTGGTACCAGTTTGTTTTTGTGTAGCACCTACTTCTTTCACAGTGGAAGATTGCTTTAAAAGGAAACAAAACTTGAAAATCTGATTCCAGTGTTTGAGAGATTAATTGTAAAGTGTTCAGATAAACTGGGAAAAATGCTTTGAACTCTGCTTCAAAGCATTCACTTGGCTGTTTTACAGGGCAAGTATTAGACTCAACCCTAGTGAACAAGAGTATGACAGAACTTGAATATATTCTTGGTTTCTCTCATCACTTTTCTCCCTGCCAGATCTTGTCCTTTTTCTTGGTGATTATATCACTAGGATCTTCCTATCTTGCCACTGATTTCTGACTTCAGGCCTCTAGAAGAGAACTGGCAGCACTTTGTATTTATTGTTCCAGAACTGTATATTTACTACAAATCATGAACTGCTAACTTTTACCACACTTCATTTAGAAGGTTCAGGGGCTTTGAGCACCTTCTCGTTAGTATATTCAGTACAAGAGTCACTAAAATACTTTCTGTTTCTAAAATGTCTTTCTAATCTTTGGCAATGTGATTATTCCCATTCACTGTCAACTGATGAAGCAAGATTTTCAAATTGAAATATGAGAGCACTGTAGTTTTCACTTAATTGCAGTTACTGTTAGTACTGTTGTTAGAATCCAGGCTTGGGTTTTTCTGGGTTATTTGGGGTTGGTTTTTTTTTTTGTTACTTAATGTAATGGGGCTTGTTTTCTTGTAGGCATGATGAAAGCAAGATTAGGAAGGCTTATTTCAGGCTTGCACAAAAATTCCACCCGGACAAGAATCCAGAAGGCAGGGTATGTACAATAGAAATTTATGGTGCTAATAAAGTGGGGACAAATTCAGCTGTTGTGTAGTAAGAATTCTGAAATGCCCACTTACATTTTCTTTCTCCATTTAAAATGCTATGCCCTAGATGAATACTAGAATACAGTTTAATAGAATGGATGAATAATTTAACTGATGTCAATCAAGGAATATTAAGATTTCTACTGATGATGTAATCACGTCAGACCCACGTTTCAAAAAGTGTCTGGTTTAAAGAATTACACAGGACCTAAAAAAGCTGATTGCTTCCTTTCAAAGATCGACTGCATTCTCTGCCTATTCTTACAGTCAGACTGTACTCGCTACTTTTATCATAGTGGAATTTACTTAGCATCTTGCCTATGGTGGAGTTTAAGAGACAAAAGAAAACCTGTTATTTGGAGTGTTTTCTGAAGCATAAGGCAACAAAACCAGCATTGTGGCTAATAACATCTAAGCTGCTTCTGCAGCCGTGTAGTAATTTATGGGGTTCTTAGCACCTCTTAAGACTGCTCATTTTTATTTGCAGGATATGTTTGAGAAAGTTAATAAAGCATATGAGTTTCTATGCACAAAGTCTGCCAAGGTGATAGATGGGCCAGATCCAGAAAACATAATTTTGATCCTGAAAACTCAAAGCATCCTCTTCAACAGGCATAAGGAAGGTAAGTGTTCTGTCTTAGAAGAGTGTTTCATGTTCATTTCTTTAGTGGCCATTGTGGTCAGTTTTAATTTCCTCTGTTCTTGAATCTGTGTTCTGTTGATCTGGTTTCTGGCTTGTACACAGCATTACATAACTATGGTGAAGAGCTTCAAAATAGGACTTTTTCTTCCATAAAATAAATTCATCTGCAATAAATTCATCTGGTGAGGACTTGTATTTAAAATATGATTGCTGTCAGACTGGAAGAGGTCCAGTAAAGTCCAATAAAGGCTTATTGTTAGACAATCCTGGCCTAAGACAAACAAAGTTGTGTTTTTCTGAAGACAGACAAGCATTTTTGGCAAAAGCCTGGGGGCTTGCTGAGCTGGAGATAAGTCTCTCTTTAATCTTAAATGAGTTTCTTTCCATGAGTTTGTCAGCTTCTAGCATGAACACTCGTATGTGACACAGAATCAGATTGTGTGGACTGCTTAGTCTTCCTCAAATTTTTCCAGGTGCTGGCTTTCTTAGACTCCTAGTCCTTATATATCTGGTGTGTCTTCCACTGATAATTATGCAGTGGTTTAAATTGCTTGGATTCTGTGTATATGTAAATTTACACTTTTTTTTCTCTTTCAGAGTTGAAACCTTACAAGTATGCAGGCTATCCTATGCTGATAAAGACTATTACCATTGAAACATCAGATGACCTTTTGTTTTCCAAAGAATCTCCCCTGTTGCCTGCTGCTACAGAACTTGCTTTCCATACTGTCAATTGTTCAGCATTAAATGCAGAAGAATTGAGAAGAGAAAATGGAATTGAGGTAAACAAAAGGAAACAGACTAAAAATTCTTTTAATCAAACTTCTCAACAGCTAAAAATCATAAATCTTAAATGCATTGGGCATCAGATGCGATTGAGAATCATTTTTGGTCTTGAGACACTTGGCTGTTCTTACTGTCTCTTTTCTGGATGCAGTAGGAGAAGCCTCTGGCAGTGGATACCCCTCTCTCGACCTAAGCTTATCCATTGAACTGTGGATAAGCAAACTACATGCAGTCTTTCTGCTTCTTTACAAAACTGTTGAGAGCTTTTGCGCGCTCTGTGAAAGAATAGATAAACATGAAAAAGTCACTTGGGCAGAAGGGCTTTTCACTGCACACACTAGAATTGTAGAATCATTTAGATTGGAAAAGACGGTTAAGGTAAGAGTCCAACTGTTATTAACACAGCACTGCCAAGTTCACCGCTAAACCATGTCCCTCAGTACCACATGTACTCACATTTTTAAATTCCTCCAGTGGTGGTGACTCAATCATTCTCTGGGCAGCCTGTTCCTGGGCCTGACAACCTTTTCAGTAAAGCACAACTTGAGGCAGTTTCTTTATGTCCTATTGCTCATTACTTGGGAGAAGACACTGATACCTACCTTGCTACAACCTCCTTTCAGGTAGTTGTAGAGAGCAAGCAGATCTCCGCTGAGCTGCCTTTTCTTCAGGCTAAACAACCCCAGTTTCCTCAGCTGCTTTAGACCCTTCACCAGCTTTACTGCCCTTCTTTTGACAAGCTCCAGCATCTTGGTGTCCTTGTAGTGATGGGCCCAAAACTGAACCCAGTATTCAAGGTGCAGCCTTGCCAGTGCCAAGTACCAGAGGATGATCTCTTCCTTAGTCCTGCTGGCCACGCTATTTCTAATACAAGCTAGGATGCTGCTTGCCACCTTGGCCGTTTGGGCACACTGCTGGCTCATGTTCAGCTGGCTATTGACCAGTGCCCCAGGTCCTTTTCTACTGTGCAGCTTTCCAACCACTCTGGCCCAAGCTTGTAGTGTTGTATGGGGTTGTTGTGACCTAGTTGCAGGGTCTGGCCACTTGGCCTTGTTGAGCCTTATACTATTGGCCTTGGCCCGTTGATCAAGCCTGTCCATATCCCTCTGTAAACCCTCCCTGCTTTTAAGCAGATCAACACTTCTGCCCAGCTTAGTGTCATCTGCAGTCTTACCGAGGTGCCTCATGTGTGAGGATGCTGTCAACTTCAAAGCACTTAATGCAAGTACCAGCACTTGTGAGGGATTTTGCCCCTACAAACCATTTGAACAGGCAGCAGACTTTGTCAAATGTTTCCTTTCAGCCATTAAAAATGGGTTTATTAGCTAATGTTTTATTTCTGCCAGCCTTTACCAGTTTTTTGTTGTGACTGATCTTACGCTTCATCCAATCTTCACAGGTATTACAAGAAGCATTTAATCGTTGTGTAGCAGTCTTGACTCATTCTAGTAAACCAAATGATATGTCTGTACAGGTAAGTTGCAGCAACTTTGATTGTATCAGCAACTTTGATTGTATCAGCAACTTTGATTGTATCAGCTTCTTGGAAGACTGTAAATATGTGTACATATAAAATATTGATATATTATTATATATTAAAAAGTGGGTTTATGAATATTCATTTCTCTTCCACTTGGAACCTATAAAATATTGCTTTTTCTAGGTGTGTGGATATATAAGTAAGTGTTACAGCGTAGCAGCTCAGTTTGAGGAATGCAGAGAGAAGATAACAGAAATGCCTAAGATCATTAAGGACCTCTGTAGGCTACTGTATTATGGCAAGGTAAGAGCTTCTCTCCTTTCCCTAAATTGGTGTTTAACTGTTAAATGTTTGGGGGAATGTTCTGCTTTTAAGTGAGATAGGATGATTGCGGAGATTGATCAAACCCTTGTGTTAGATCCCAACTTTACTGCCTGTTCTCAAGCACTTGTATTTAAATCCATTTAGTGGACTTAAAATGCATTCACTAGAAAGATTCAACTACTTTTGCCTTTTAACTGATGTGTCTATCTGATTGGTTTACTGTATTAAATCAGCAGATAAAAGTACTTGAGCTAGTTCCCATGTAGGCAGGTGGACTCCTAGATTGGCATAAACTCTGGGAGCAGCAGTATTCAAGAAATCTTGTCATTTAGCCCTTTAGAACCTACTTCGTGTTACATAAATGTTGAATTTTGTCTGAATTAAGGAAGAAAAGCTTGTCTTGAACTTTTTATATGAGGTATGTGAAAACAAGACTGCAGAACCAGACTATAGTAATTAACTGTAGAGCTTGTGTGTTCTTCAGTCCCTGCAGAACACATTATGCCATAAAAAACTCACTTGGAAATCTCTGCCACCTTGAATTTTTTCCACGAGTTTATCAATGCTCCTTTCTAATCATATGAAATAACTATTCAGTTACCCTTGCTTTGAAGGATGCTGACTAATAAATGGTGGGTTTTGGCTACCAGACACTTAAACTGCAGTTTTTCTATTCAGTTTTCATGTCTGCTGCTTAGATAAAACTTGCTAATTCTGGAGTACTGGCTTTAAGTCTGTTTGGCAAGGAAACTAGTTGGCTTTCTTTGGTCACAAGTACTAAGACAAAGATTTTTTTTTTTCCCCCTTGTCAGAACATACCACGAGTGGCTTCTTTGGGAGTAGAATGTGTTAGCTCCTTTGCCTTAGATTACTGGCTACAAACACACTTGTTCCAAGCTGGAGTTCTCTGGTACTTACTGGGTTACCTATTCAACTATGACTATACACTAGAAGAGAGTGGTATTCAGAAAAGTGAGGATTCCAATAACCAGGTAATGCTAACAAGGTCCATGCTTTCTGACACCAATTGTTGTTTGCCATCTTTTATTAACAAAATAAGTGTATTCAAACACCTGTTAGTCATTGAATTACATGAACAATAATGTTAACAACAGTATTGGAAGGGGATTTTTGTATAGTGATGTAATTACTGTTGTTTGGGTTTTGTTTTTCAAAGAGTGGCTCATATTAAGTTCAAATGTTAAAGCTGCCAAAACCTGTAGTTTTTAATAAACTTAATGCAAGAGAATTTTATCTACAGTGAATAGTAAAAAAGTAAATTTGTGCTATTGGAAGAAAGTCTTTTTTTTCTTGGGACTCAACTGAAGAGTCTGTCCTAGTGATACCATGAACTTAGCAAAATATCTACTTTGAGACAGTATTGTCCCTTTGTCACACAGCTATGTAAGTAGCTTCATGCTTCCTTTTCCTCAAATCGTGACAGTCGTAAGTATGGTGCTTTTCTCAGCTACTGGATGAGATGAACTTTGAACAGTCTATTGTAGTTATTAACTCTTGTATCACTGTTATAAAAGGCTCATTATTCTGATATTTGTGTTAGCAGGAACCATTGTCTGGTCAGAAGCTGTTACTCTAAATAGCACCTGTAGCTTTCAGCTCGTCTTGGTGACCCTGTTTTTCCTGCGTATCCGTGCTCATTTTAACTGTGTTTTTTAAGCCCATAACACAGTGATTATATTGTGCTTATTGTGCTGTACTGCAGGACCTAGTGTTTTATTAGACATCAGTGCATAATAAGTGATGCAGAAAAATTGAGAGTAACAATTCTGTTTGTTCTGCTGCAGATGTGCTGGACAACTCCTGGCTATTATGGTATTTCTTCAGTAAGTTCTAGGGTTTTTATAATTGTCTTTGTATTTTTCAGGAGGTAGCAAATAGCCTTGCTAAGCTCAGTCTCCTTGCCTTGAGTCGCCTTGGAGGGTATCTCTCTGAAGAACAAGCTACACCTGAAAACCCAACCATCAGGAAAAGCTTGGCTGGAATGTTGACACCTTATATTGCAAGGAAACTCGCTGTGGTCAGTCCTACTGAGGTAAGCATCTGTTGGCCAAAACTTTCTCTAGTGATTTATGGAAGGAGTACCTGGTTGCTTCTGAAACCCTGAACTCTTAAACCAACCCGATACAGAGAACAGAGTGCAATTTTCCTTTGCAGTTGGAGTAACTACAAGAAAAGGGAAGTTTATTTTAGCCTCAAACACTATAGAAAGGAACAATACCCTATAGAATAATACTTGCAAAACAAATATGGCAGATAAGGAGTTAATTGTTGAAGGCTTAAGGATATAATGATGATGGAGATCAAAGGCTAAAGTTCTCTCTTTGAAGCAGTGTCAAGGAAGTAATCAACAAAGAAACACTGCAGATAGCTGCTTCTCACTGTTGAAAATAGGAGAATCTGAAGTGTGGCTTGAAGCAGAATAAAACATTAATAAAATATGGACTGTACTGTACCAAATACCTTACTGTTTTTCCAGTAGGTGGCTCATGAAATTGGTCTAGTTGCTAATGAGGTTGGATTAACTAGTGTCATGAAACACACTGATTACTGTGCATAATGTTCCAAAATTGTTGTGTGTTACATAATGTAAATTCCTTATTTCTTAGACTCTGAAGATGCTTAACAGTAACACAGAGAACCCCTACTTGATCTGGAACAACAGGACAAGAGCTGAATTACTTGAGTTTTTGGAGTCTCAACAAGATAGCATGATTAAGAGAGTAAGATACTCTTTACTTTAAATCCTACTAGTGTTTTTTCAAATTGTTTCATGTTCTGATTCATCCATTTGTAATGCAGTGGCATAGTTAATACTCATATCCATTTTCTCTGCTCCTAAGTCACTTTATTCATTCAGTAGTCTTAAAAAAAAAACCACAAAACTTTAGTTTCCTTTATTTCTTGTGATGTTTCAATCTCTCTTGAACTTTTGACTTTTGCTAAAGCTTTACATTTCTTCTTCAAGTATTGTGCATTTCATTATCGGGTTATAGCTTTACGCTTTCTGTAAGATTTTCTGTCTTAACTTGTGCTGCTTATCTCTGCTTAAAGGGTGATTGTGACAAGAGCTATGGATCTGACTTTGTCTTCAGTGACCATGCGAAGGAACTTATTGTGGGAGAGGTTTTTGTTAGAGTCTACAATGAGGTCCCTACCTTTCAACTAGAGGTGAGATGTGGTTAAAACCTTCATGTTGAAAGTAGTATTTGGAATGTTACTTCTTCCTCTTTTATCTGCCAGTGCAAACAGAATGGATAACACACAAAATCTTCTGGAAGTTTCCTTCAACATGATCAGCATGTTATGGGATACCTCTCTTTTGGAGCAGAATAAATTAAAAGAACAATGAGTTTATCATAAGATGTGCTGCTTCAAATGTCTTAATGCCTTTTCTCTGCAAGTTTGCACTGCAGATACTCAGACTGATTCAGTAATTTCAGGAGGCAGTGAATCTGCCTAGTTACTTTGCTGTCCATCTCTGTGTATGGGCAAACAGACACCTTAGGAGCGCTGCTGAAGTAGTGGCAGCTTTCTAAGGGTATTTATAGATATAAATAGAGCTAGTGTGCTCTGGATATTAGTGATTGTAGCAGAAAAATGTTTTCTCTCTTGAAGAAAGATATGTGAAATGTAGGAAAAGTTATTTGGATACACTTTCTTCTGGTGTGAATACTTCTGCATCCCACAGCTAAAAATGCTCTCATCTCTTAAAGCTTCCTAAAGCATTTGCTGCAAGCCTCTTGGATTACATAGGCTCGCAAGCCCAGTACCTTCATACGCTAATGGCAATCACACAGACTGGGAAAGTAGAGTCCAATCAGCATGGAGATCGGTTGCGGAGAGTTGAAATGGCCCTGGAGGCTCTGAGAAATGTCATAAAACACAACCCAGGTAAGCTAAAAACTTAACTTCCCTGGTAGGCCTTCTTGGGGACAACCTTAAACGTGGAATTCTGTAGTAGTTATCTTAAAGGGAGAAAGAAGCTTCTTTTGCTGGCTAACAGAATTTAGCATTGTTGATAAGCCATATAGGCTTGTGGGATTTGTTGTGGTATTTCCCCCCCCTTTTTTTTCCTCTCTGGAGAACATTATCAGTACATGTATTACAGTGTTGTGTGAAATCCACACATTATCTGTTTTCTTCTCTGAAACATTGGGTTTTAATTCTAGCCTGCTGATGCCAGGAAGACTTTAACCTCTTGGATGAAACTTTATGTAATCCTTCAAAGAATCTTTGGCTGATTTTTAAACTTCTTGTATCGAACAGAACCTCTCTGAGCTGAGTACTGCATACTAGTAAAAACCTAAAACACGTGTCAAGGGCTTGATAAAGCAGGAGGAGAAGCAGCTCTTTAGATTAGACAGCTAATACTAGCAAAGATTTATGAGCAGATAGCGATGTACAGACTGGAAAAGCCTAGATCACGTGACTGGGACATTTTCCTACTGTATTACATTAGTTCTAAAAGCAACTCCTCTTACTATCATGATTTCTGATAATAGCTGGTTAAGTTGTTCTCAGACTGGATTCTCTGTATTTGGCAATTATAAACCTGAAGGCAGCTGTTACTGCTGCAGATAACAAAGAGAATCAGAAAAGGCAAGTGTGTTTGAAGACAAGATACACTGATGATCAATAATAAATAAAATAACTGAACTTGCATAGTTGTCTGGTAAGAATGCAAGTAACTGGGTAGTCCAAGAACAAGGTCAGTTATTTGCCTTAGAGGGAGGAAGTATCCTCCACTTTTGAAATACTGTTGACCTAAGACTTTGTGGCAGCTAGATTAGTAAACAGGACTTCATAATTTTTTAATTCTGTAGCTGGTCCTGTCCTGTAGGAGCTGGTTTAACTACTGTGGCAGAATATATACAGCCATGTAGTCTTTAACACCACTCTGGTGAAATGTGGGCTTGGGATGGCCTTTGGTGAATGCATGAAGAGAATAACTTACTTGGTCTCTTGCAGGTTCTGAGTGTGAATGCATAGGTCACTTTAAATTGATATTCTCCCTTCTGCGTGTTCATGGAGCTGGCCAGGTGCAGCAGTTGGCTCTGGAGGTAAAAAAACAATCCAACAAAAAACAAAACAAGATGCTCTACACAATCATCATAGACAAACTTATATTGTGTGACTGTTAGAGTAGCACTTAAAAGGTTATCAAGATTAGGGTTCCATAATGTCAGTTCCTCCTTGGAGGAACAAGCAATAGCTTCTTGCCTGTGTCTGTGCTCCCTTCTGTCGTGAGGGTAACAAGACAATTTGGTGGCAGTAATAAACATTGTAAATACCAGCTATGTTGGCCACTGAGGTGACTGACTTCATCATATAGTCCATTTTCTAGACAATGTCTTAATAACTGCAATATAATCAATTTTATTCTGATCTTTTACAGGTAGTGAACATAGTAACAAGTAACCAAGAATGTGTTAACAACATTGCCGAGTCAATGGTTCTTGCTAACTTACTGGCACTCCTGCATTCCTTACCTTCAAGTATGTACCATGACATTCTTAATCTTGCATGGCAAATGGCTTCCAGCTGAGAATTAAGTAGAATGCAGCTGGCTGAGGTTACTGCTGCATTTGAGATTAAAACATCATTTCAGTGGGGATGATTTAAAAAAAAATAAATTATATATAACCTGGTTGTTTGTCTTAAGTGTATGAGCAGAAATGTGAATTCCTGATATTCAAATTGTTGAAAGTGTGTGGTATTTAACTGACTAATTCTTTAAAGGAATTTAGGTAGTAAACACCTAATTAAGAAGTTATGCCATACTAGATCATATGATTCATTTGACATTTCTTAACCAACTACATGTAGCCAGAAATCCCTAGACGTGTAATTGTCAGGGTTTATTGTGGTTTTGATACAGCTTTCTGTTAAGATCAGTTTAGTTCATGTTTGATTAGTTAATAGTCTATACAGCACGAAGTTCCTAATGCTTTTTATTTTGACAGGTCGGCAACTCGTCCTTGACACTTTGTATGCTTTGACATCTAGCACAAAAATAATTAAGGAGGCTATGGCAAAAGGTACAGTACTACATTTGAAAGCAGGTGTTTCTGCAACACTGGACTTTGAAGTAAATGCACTGACCAAATCTTACTATTCTGTTTAGAACTATCAGTGTGGAATTGGTGAATTTATATAACTTCTGATCAGAAAAAAATTTGTATGTTTTCCTATCTCTTTGTACAGGTGCTTTAATCTACTTATTAGATATGTTTTGCAACTCAACTCATCCACAGGTCCGAGCCCAAACAGCAGAGCTCTTTGCAAAAATGACGGCAGATAAGCTGGTGGGTCCAAAGGTAAGTCATAACAGCTTTTGTTGAAACTCTTTTGCCTTGATACTGCCTCGAAGGAGGAACAAAAACCCCTCTTCTGTGACTGAAATGTTCATGTGAAGAGCAATCTGTCTTTTTCAAAATAGTTGACTCCATCTGTGAGCAGACTTCTAGAAGCAGACATATTTACTGTACCTACTCTAAGCAGTTTGGTTTCCATATGTAATGACTTTGACATTAGATACTTGCCATTGGCTACCACCATTTAAAATGATAGCACTCTGTTTGTGATGTTCTAGCAGTTGGCATTTCGGCACCACAAATAACTGGACTTTCTGGAGTTCTGGTTTTCTGTCAGTTAGTTTGTCTTCTGGTGTACTAAAAGTTAGTTCTGTTCATCTTTTCTAGATTAGAATTACACTAATGAAATTTTTACCTGGAGTCTTCATGGATGCCATGAGAGACAGCCCTGAAGCTGCTGTTCATATCTTTGAGGGAACTCATGAAAATCCTGAGTTAATTTGGAATGACAACTCCAGGGAGAGAGTATCAACAACAGTTCGAGAAATGATGCTTGAGTATGTGGAGACCAACTGGCTAAGTATTTCCTTTCCTGAGACACCCTCAGTGACATTAAACTAGAGCTGTTATGTAGTAGAACCGTCAGAGATCTGCCTGTAGAAAGTATAATCCTTGCATGACAGACTTCAGTAAAAAGAAACTTGTTCACTTTGTTTATTTTAACTGTAACTCAGTGAGGCAAGTGCAGTTTCTGCACAATCCAGGTATTTGCTCACTGCTGTAAGATTTGGGAGAGGGTTACAAGGAGGAGAAAATGGGTTTAAAAACTGCAATTACACAATGATGGAGGGAGACTAGGGTGTCAAGTATGGAAAATGACTACTTTTACTGCTCATTAAAACTAACTTTCTTTTTAAAGGCACTTTAAACTTCAGAGGGACAATCCTGACACAAACTGGAAGGTAAAAGTATACTGTTTCCACTTTGAGTGTGTTCAGGGAGACTGTAAGCCAGGTGATAATAGATGCATGTATGTAACTCTGACAGGCTTTCTTTTCAAAGTACCAACAGGATCTCACTGTCTTAACATATTTTGATATGAAGTTGATGCTTTCTTTACTACTTGTACCTTGAAATTGGATACTTTACTGGCAAAACCACTGCCAGTAATACTCTGTATTTTCTTACAGTCCAGATCGTTCTAAAACTTATCAAAAGTCAGAAACGAAGGAGAATAGTGTTTTGCTTGACATAGTAAACTTGCTTTTGATTAATGTTCAGGAACATTAGGAAGTCACCGAGTCTCAAAAATGGTTATCCTGAGTCATCACATCAGGTCAATCATTGATATATTTCAGTCTGTAGTATTTCCTGGTATCTGTGAACGGCCAGGCATGACTTTCTTCTAACAGGGTCTTGTTCAGCATTAAAACAATTTCTAAGCACATGCACAATTGCTATTTTGATGCAGGTGGAAACTCTATGTTGATGATGAGAAACCTTCCCCTGAAGTGTACAAGAAAAGAAGGAATGGGCTGTTGTAGCAGTCTTGCTGCTCATACTTCTCTTGAACTAGTGTTTATCTCTAGTAGCACTGTAGACTCAGTTACTTGTTCTTCAAAAGACAACTCCATTGTAGTAGTATTGCTGGTACTGTTCTATCACCTTGTGTTTCCTCAAGATGAAGCACAACTCTGTTTCAGAGAACACAGTTGAGTGACCATTACCACTTAATCATGTTAGAGAAACTATTGCAACTCTCACATACACCCTTGCCAATAACTCCTCCTGCTTTATAATTGAACAGGTGACTGAAGACTTTTCTGTGGTGTATGGTGAGGCAGAAGGTGAACTTTCAGTGGGGGGAGTCTTCCTAAGGATTTTTATTGCCCAGCCGGCCTGGGTTTTACGGAAACCAAGAGAATTTCTCATCGCACTGTTGGAAAAGCTCACTGAACTACTGGAGAAAAATAACCCCCATGTAAGATAACTTTCCTCATTCTGCTTTTTGAATTTGTTTAGCACTTTTAAGCTACTGGTCTTCTAGTATCTGATTAACTCAGATTCTCACAATTTTTTCCCCAACATGAATGATGTTTTTTTGTCTGCTTTCCAACTGTAGAAACCACAGAAGTAGCTTCAGAAAGTCTTAGAGGCTTGTTTTCTGGTAGAGATGAGGCTTAAAGTGCTTTTAATTATTCTATGACTGAACAACCTAAGAAAACAGCATTTGTTGTACACTGCCTAAAAATCTTCAGCTCTTGCTCGTGTCCTCCAATACTTCCTACTCTGGTGTGAATTATGTGACCTATACAAGGTTGCCACCTGACAGTGTAATGCAGCAGAACTCATGTGTTAACATGAATGTGTTCAAGTCACTAAATTAATGATATTACTAAAAGCTGAATTTGAACCAGTGTTGAGACAGATTCTGGGTTAGACTTGCAGGGAGGGAACTAACTTGCATACTGAATAAACCAGACATCTTTGTAATAAAGATGAGATAGTAGTTTGTATAGGCATGCAAAGTACAAAAGTGTGGTGAGTGCTGCTGTAGAGGCTTTCAGGATTAAGGGATTTTTAAAAACAAAATTAAGGATTAAAATCCACCCTTTAAAGATTCAGATGGTCAGCCTAAATATCCATGCCATCATGCTTCCATCGAGTACATTAGCACACGTGCTGCTGTGCACAAAGTGGCTGCTGCCAGACACTGCCTTTTCTAGCTACTAGAAAAATAGTGTTTAGAAATGTGTGATCTGTGTTCATTAAATTAGTGAATGTCTGTCACCATTGGAGTTGATCGCATTCTTCTAAATTTCTTATTTTAAAAGTTCTGAAGCAAAGTGATATGATGAAAACATTAGGGGGAAAAACCCATATTGCAGAGCAAATGAGAAGTGTTACTATTATGGTGATACATAAGGCTTTATCAGGTTACATTTCCTGTTGGTTTTTTATTTTTCTACAGGGGGAAACTTTAGAGACCATTACCACAGCAACTGTTTGCCTGTTCAGTGCCCAGCCTCAGCTAGCTGACCAAGTTCCTCCGCTTGGCCATCTTCACAAGATAATCCAAGCAATGAATCACAAGAACAATGCCATTCCCAAAAGTGCCATTCGTGTCATGCACATACTGTCTGACAATGAGGTACTGAATCTGTGGTCAAGAGGAGAAAAAAGTGTAACTGGAGTTCCTTGTATTGTTCAGTGGGGTTCCTAGAAGGGCATTATTCTAACTATAAAGAGTTTGCTCCAGGTGAGCAAGCACTCACCAAGCAGCTAATTAATGGGGAATTGATAAAGACTGAGAAAACTATTGTCTTGGCTAACTGTATTTTCCATAATCATCAAAGTTAGCATAAACTAAGTACTCTTGATGCTTCTGTCTCTCTATAGCTTTGTGTTCAAGCAATGGCATCACTAGAGACCATTAGCTCTCTCATGAATGGAATGAAAAAGAGATCGGATATAGTTGGTGTAGCCTGTGAAGCACTTAATCGAATGTTTCAGAAGGAACAAAATGACTTAGTAGCCCAAGTAAGTAGTATATCCTCAGACAGTCAAAATGTGGTATTTTTATATTTGTGTATCTAAGCTGTTCATAAGAGCAGAGGTACTGTTAAACTGAAGTGCCCAGGAAGCTTCCCAGAAGCTATCTGACCATGTAATGTTTAACATTGGAGAGGTCAGCAATTAGTCCTTTATTCAGTGCAGACCTGTTCAAGGATGTTACCTGAGCATTGAAGCTTAATGACTAGGATAGCATTGGCTGGTGTGTGCTGCAAAAGCACAAGCTAGGAATGCCAGCTAGTTCAGCTGAGTGTGCACCTCACCAGAGCAGAACTGATGGACAGTTTTTGAGTTCTCTTATATGTATTTATACATCAGGGAAAGCTAACCAGCCTAAATGTACCTTGTAATAGCTGTTGACACTTTTTTTGGTTCACACCAGTGCTAGTTTTTTTTTTTTTCCATACATAAAACATCCATACATAAAACATCCATTCCTAGTCCATGTTAAGATAACTCATTTGGGTGTGTTTTCAGGCTTTGAAAGCAGATTTGGTCCCTTACCTTCTAAAGCTGCTTGAAGGTATTGGTCTTGAGAACCTGGAAAGCCCATCTGCAACAAAAGCTCAGATTGTTAAAACTCTGAAATCCATGTCTCGCAGCCTGCAGTATGGAGAACAGGTGGGTGCTGGCAAGCCCTTGTACACTTGGAAAATCAAACTCTGAACAACACTTGTTTTATCTTATGCCTATCATGTGCATCATTTCACCTAAAATATTAACATCGAAATCACTATGGGCTGGAACCAATGCATGTGAAGAGCACTAACAGGAAAGACAAATCTCAAGTGCAAAAAAGACAAATCTTGAATCTCTGTTCTACAGACAATTCTTGAGAGCTTGTGTTAGAAATTGCTCTTTTGTTTCCTGGATCAATGCTGTTGTAGAGCACTGCAGCAGTGTGATAGATGTACATTCGAGTTGGTAACATCTGTCCTAGTAACAGTGCTTTTCTCAAAGGGAGGGACACTAGGGATGGGTTTCTCCTCCAAGTTGTCACTGTCTTTCTCTAGTAGAGGAAGAGTCCTGTTCTACCTGAGCTGTAGGTGCATGATGAGTGGATGCTTGCAGGGTTGATTTTACTTGTTGCTTAACTGGCAAATGAAGAAGGTCAAGCTACTAAATGACAACTTTGTGAGCCTTCTGCATTTTGTGTTCAGGTGCACAATGCGGGTGGAAAAGCAGGGTTGGTACAGTCTCCTTCAAAATGTGTTGGAAACTCTATCACAGCCTAAACTACTGTCATGCTGTTTGCTAATCCCTGCAGAGTGGTTTGGCTCTAGAAAATGAGTTTGTTTCCCTAGAACATTAAACACAAGTGAGCAAGTGATATTTGTAATCTCCTTGAATACTGCAGGTAAATGAAATTCTGTCTCGTTCCTCTGTGTGGAGTGCCTTCAAGGATCAGAAACATGACTTGTTCATTTCTGAGACACAAACAGCAGGATACCTCACAGGTTAGCTACCCTTTCCTGTTTATGTCTTGAATTGTACTGAACTGTTACTTGTCAGGCTTGTCTCTGGAGATATGTTTATCCTCAGGAGGAGATATGTTTATCCTCAGGATCCAGTGCCATCATGCGGGCTGTGCATTCAATGCTGTACAGTAAGCTTTTAGAACACTTAGCAAATGCCAGACCTCTTTGTGGTTGAGAATGCATTTCTCTGGATAGCGCTTGCTGTCCTTACTTCTAAAATACCAGAGCAGTAGAATTGGGACACTGGCAAGTCTGGCAAATACTCTCTGGTGATAAATCATAGGTGTAATTGGAACTAATGAACAACAGTAACTTCCCATGCTTTCTTAGGACCAGTCTACTTTAGGTCTAGCACAAATTGTTTTCCAAGGTTGGAAGGAGGAGTAAACTTTCTTCAGAATCACTCAGACTGTCTGTATTAATTGTGCCATGTGAATTATGCTGCTTTAGTGTTAGGTATATAGTTGTAGTACCGGAGCAATTGGAATGTTTGTTAGTAGCTCAAGAGTGCAAGACCATCTTTCAGTCAGGCTTAGGGTGCTGGCAGGGCCCTTCCCTAGTGGGAATAGCCTGCTGTCTGTGCTTGAGGTTTGCAGCTTATATTTATATGTACCTGGGTCAGTCCCTGCTGGTGCCACCAAGGCTGAAATGGCACCCCAGGGTGCCACTACAGTCACACAAGCAGTGTGAAGGAGTGTTCTTGGCCTGTGTGTTGTATGCACAAAAAGGATAGCAACTGATGAGCACTTCTTGCTGGTAATGGCATGTTGTGGACATAATGCCGAAACAGTTACGTCATAGCAAATCAAATTCTGGTTGTTCCTTCACTTGCCTGCAGCACTTGATAGACACATCTTTAATGACTACATTCTGCTGTATTGCCATCCAGAACTTTACTATCCCAGATTACTTGTTGTATCTGAAAATATTTTATGTAATGATATTGTAACAAACTTTGTCCAAAGCAATGTATTATGCGAACTTTTGATTCCTCAATAGCCATCAGCTGAATCATTCTGTCTTAAAAGCTTAGCCTCCCTGGAAAGGTTGTAAACTTTGTGACAAGTCAGTAACCCAGTAAAGGAATCTTGATGATGTTTTTGAGTTTAACTGAATTAGCGAGGTATAAATCAGATTGGCATGCAGACAGGGAAGCGTTTCTTGCAAGATACTAACATGTATTTTGTGAAAATGAAGCAAGAGCCTTTCAAGATGGGAAATAGGCATTATAGAAGCAGATGCTTAGTATTTTGAGACTAGGTATATTGCAACACCTGATGTCTTTTTCCACACAGGAAAGACTCACTGCTTTGGCTCTGAACAGGAGTTTTCTGTTTATTGCACAATTTTAATGCTATTTTGACAGAGAACATTTGGACACTTGATATTTCCTTGATATTTCATAAATACTGTAAGTTAGAAATATGAAGTAAATGCTGGCTGATTCCTAGCCAAGAACTGAGACCGTACCAGATGTTGTCAGTCTTTAGATAGATAGTGGATAGTACAGCTATTTAATTGCTTGAAGGTCTGTGCTGTGTTTCAGTTGCCTAATGTTTAAGTGCCTGCAACCGTAGAGTTAAGATTCGGTACAAATGCAGAGTACAGATGGAAACCAAACTACAAGCTTTGTTTTTAACCTGCCTTATCTCTTATTCTGCCTTATGTCTTGTCTCAGATTGCTTTGCTATTTGCACTTCCCTTGAAACTTCCCTTGCTTACTTCTCTTCCTTCAGGTGTTTCTTCTCCTTCCCTTCTAACTGGCAGCAGTCCCCTTCACCTGAGAAGTGGGCTTTAGATCTGCTCTGCCAGGCAGCTTGCTAACTTCTGTGTAGCTCTCTAAAGCAGGTAGATACCATCTTGCAAATGCACGCTGCATGTGCTGCTTTCCAAGTCATAGATGCATGTCCTAGAATGGTGGTCCTGAACTGCAAACACTGATAACCCTGCCTTCTTCAAGCATGCAGGAGCAGGAAGCCTAACTGCAGTGGATGAGGAATCCTCCATAACAGAAAAGTTTTGAGGGACAAGAGAACTAGTGGAGTTGCCACACTAAGGCATGTAAAATTGGGTCCATCTCTTGGCAGGTACCACTAATGGCCTGGCAAAGAGAAGTCCCTTTCTGAAACCAGAGGTTGCTTGCTTTCCCCACCCCGCCCCAGGCACTGCTTGCATTACTCTCTTGATTGCATTGGTAGTGCAGGTTGTAAGGAGACAAACTATGCTCTGGTGTTCTGGCTCCAGGCTGCAATGTCAGAAGGCCCTTGTGGAAGGAAACATGGATAATACTGGTGGCTGGTGTTCTCTTGTAACTTATTTGGCATATCAAAAAAAATGCCGAGCAAACCAGAGAATGGCCTCCACAAGCTACTCCACTTAGTGGACTAAGATGCCTTAATTCCTAGTGTTCCCAGATTCTGAAGAATCTACATGAGAACTCTTTGATGTGCTTGTTCAAGGTGTCTGATTGAGATGATGTATTTGAGTTAGAGGCAGCAAAGCTGTTCAGTTGCTCTTTAGAATCAAAACTAATTGCCAGTATTCTGTTTTATTTCTGAAAGGTCTTGGAGTTGCAGGTTACCTTACTGCAGGGACGACCTCATCTGTAATGCCCAATGTACCACCTCCAGTAGACAACGAAGCAGGAGATGTCAGCTAAGGACTGGAAAACCTTGTGAAAGAGACAAAGGCAAGACTGGCCAGTGATGAGGAATGGTGCTTTCCTCCAACACCTTGAAGTGAATTTGCTGCCTTTCCAAGTGTTTAATGACAGTGTTATTCCTTTTTCTATGACTGTTGGTTTCTTTTTTTAGGAAAAAGTCAAGTGAGTCTAATTATCACACTGTAACACAAAAAAGCACTCTCTGGATCAGCTGAAATTGGGTACAGAAGAATTTTTTTCTTGCTGTACATAAGCACATTTTGTTCCTTTATATTTGTTTACAAGACTGTGAATCAAACTTTCCTAGTTTTTATACTTTATGAATTAGCATGACTGGAGTTGAGCTACAGTCTAGAGGAATTGGGCTAAAATCACTCTGACCTCACTGACCCCCACTTAAAGGGCATCCCTTTTCTTCCCAGTCTGATGTGATAATCACTCCCATTGAACATGACTTGCAAAGGGTTTGTCACCCACCAGATCACTGATGTCCTTAATCGTTAACATTATTTTCATTGCATTAGACATATGTATAACTGGCTTGACCAAATTGACAAAGCTTCAGCAAAAAAACCCCTTAAAGTTAACATGTTATGTAAGAAATTAGTGTAATTGTCAAATGTTCTATACATTATCCAGTATATAAAAACTTTCTATATTGAGTGTACATTATACAGATCATTCATATGTACATAAAATTTTAAAATAAAGGGAATTAAGAGCCTTGTTAATGAGATAAAGGTAGTGTTCTTATATAGCTGAGCTTTGAAGGTGGGGAAAATGAGGGCAGTTAGAGACCTTAATTTGAATGTGGCTTAGCAGGGTTCCCGGGCATTCTTGCCTGGAAAAACACATTGTGCAGCCTGGAGCAGAGCTCCAGAATGCCCCTGGGCAGTGGTACACTGCAAACGGTTTGTACTTGAAATGCACTTCAGCCCCTGGCCTGCTGACACTCTCAACTTCCTAGGAACTGTTTTTGGCACGATGCTAATGGAAATGATGATGGATGGAAACAAACAAGTATTGCTTTCCCAAAAGATACTATGTCTTTAGGTATAATGAATTTGAGGTAAGAAGCTTATTTGTGGGAAACTTCCAGTTCTAGGTACTCTAGAAGAATATGTACCACCCTGGCTGGCTGCAGTAGCTTTAGCCAGAACACCCTTCAGGTGAGCAGTTGGCTGGAGGCTCAAGGACAGGCCTGACTGCAGACTCGTCCTGAAGACGGAGGCAAATGGGGTATGTTCTCTCCACGCTCCACCTCCATTGTTTGTTCATGCAAAAAGTAAACACTTGTATCCTCAAGTTAATTGTTGAACCTGTGATCAACAACTTTCTAGGAAAAGAAAGCATTATCTTAACTGTTTCATTGTCATTTAATCAAGTTTATCATAGCTTGCAATAAACAAAACCGGGTGAAACTGAGTCAAAACTGCTTTGCCTCCAATGAAAGGATAAAGAGAGGTTTGGCTCAGAGCAAATAAAACACTTTAGGCCCGTTAGAAAATGTATTTTATTTAGTGTTATAAAGAACACAGACATTCTGGTATTTACATAGCATTCTACATGTTTTTAAAAGCAAGCCCCTGATTACTAAGTGTAATAATTAGAAGTAAAGAGTGAGAAAATATGTATTACCTCAGGCTAGAATCAAGGGGTTTTATTCATGTTTAAACAACATTATTGCACTGAACAAACCCTTTCTTAAATCTCACCTCCCTTTGAGCTGGCTTTATACTGACACTAGATTTTTGCAGTTAGCTGCTTTGACTGATCAAGCAGTTCCCACCTTGCAATTGTGGAGAGATGCACTTCATCAGGCCCATCGGCCACGCGCAAGGTCCGTATGTAAGCAAACCTGTAGCAGAAGAGCTGAAATTAGGAATAGGTTTCTACTACTGCCCCAGAGTGAGCCAGTCTGACCGCAGGAGTTCTCAGCACTGTTTAGCTACAGCCATCCTTTTAACAAAAGTCTCTCTCAAAAGAGCTACTGCACAGGAGATAGTACAGCAAAATCTTCCTGGCAGGATTGAGATGTGTGGGGCTGCAAATGCAGAAGGCTTGCTTCTCCCTAAAGCCATAGTCCTCTTTATAATCATCTGTACAGCGGGTAAGAACTACTTCAGACCCAGTGCTGGGTTGGTTTGGGGGGGGTGAGGGGTGGTGGTGGTGTTTGTTTGTTGGTTTTTTTTTTGGTCAGGCTTGTGTTTTGTAAGGGTCAAGCAATGCAATCACACTCGAATTAAATATGAACAATTGTTTAAGCTTTTAAACTTAAAAGGCATATGGACTATTACTTTGGGCTGCCTGAGGTGAAACAGCAGGTACCAGTGTTATAAAATTATCTTAAAAGGAATACTTAGAATCTACAGATCAGTCTCCCTTTACTTACATGGAAGCCAGAGGAAAATCCTGGGAAACACCAGCTCCACCACACACTTGGATTGCACAGTCAATCACTTTAAGCACAGCTCGAGGCACAACAACTTTGGTCATGGCTACCTGCAGTTAGAGAAGTCACATTATCAGTGATAGATAAATATTGTCACCTGCTAATGAACTAACAGTTCTACTGAAGATTAGCCTCTTACAGTACACTCCTTCCTCTTTAGACTGGGGACAAGCCATGCTGTTCCTCTTCCTTGCATAAGGCAAAACCTTTTCCAGTCGTGCAACTATCTTAATTGTGCCGAGACGTGTAAGCAACATTTGAACTTCTTTAAGATGTTTGATAAAGTATTTTTAAATTAATTTTTAATTAACTTTCCAATCTTACGACAATCAAAAGTACATCTTAAGGCTATTCAACATGAAGTTATGCTCTATGATCAGAAGCATAACCTTTACCAATATGTATTAGTTCATATTTGAACCAGCTGAATACACAGCTATTGTATCCCCCATGTCCCCTAACTAGCAAATTTACCTCTTTTCTTGCTTTTCTGTTGCCGAAAGTGTCGATCTTTCTGGCTGTTTTTAGTGTAAGCAGTCGAGCCTGTTCTATGCTGAGGCGGCATTCAGCAATCCAGTGGGCAACCACTTCCTGCAGCAACCAAAGCAGTCAGTCAGTGAATGCCTCCTGGTGTATCCATGTCAACCTGCCCAAAGGGAGATGCCCCTGCTCCTCCATGTGTGCACGTTCAGCCACACAGATACTCTTGTGCAAATTAAAGCTAGTTTGATGCATGTAATCTAATATGAGGAAAAAACTCCCACCTGACAGAAATACTAAAGAGCAGTTCTTTTCCTAGCAGGAAAGAGGAAATGGGAAAAAGCCTCCAGATTCTGGCACGCTTTCATTTCCTAGTCAAGCTTGTTAGGCAGTTCCCAAAGCCCTTCAAGCCTGCTTTTTACTTTTACTTCCTGCTTATCTTTAGCTGCTGTCAGGACTTGAAACTTCTCTGTGTAACATGCAGCAGTATACAAAAGACTAAGGGGTGAAAGGGGAGAGAAATTGGTTCCATTTTGCTTAAACTCCTACTGGTGTATTACATACCCAGGCAAGCAGCTGCAGGGTGGTGCCTGCTGCATCTGCCTCTTCGCAGCGATGATAAATGAGTAGCTGCCTCGATCCAAATAAAGTTATGGCCTTGGCAGCCCTTTATTCCTCTGCATCTGTACAAACAATTTTCTATGGCCCATGCCAGACACTAATTTAGTTTTCTCTTACCATTGTCTTTACTTGTTTTTTCCAATAGTTATACTCTGAGCTGGACAAGACTAAAACACTTGAAATGTGATAAGCCAACTACTAAATGCTGATTGTTCTATAAAAAGCAGACTATCACCTTTTTATGACTCTAGCAAGCTCTCTCACAAAACAGTATTTTAATTCCAGAGCAAAGTAATAGCTTATATGGCCTTGGTTTGGTCTGTACTTTCATAAGTAACTACAAGTAATTGATCGAAGTAGTAAAATTTTGAATCCAGACACTTCACTGTTTCCAGTAATCATGAACAGAGATGGCCAGGAGACAAATTTGAGACAAATATGGTGAATTGAGGACTAACAAGAGAAATAAACTATATGCCTGAAAAATTATCTGTCCAAACTGATCAGTGAAAGCCAAGGAAAAAAAATAGCTACAAAATGTCTATTGAAATCCAGCAAAGGCTAGCCAATTCATTGCAAGGAGAAACAAAACCCTGCAGGTTAGGTTATAGTGAAAAATATGAGCCTTGCACTGTTGTTTTCCCTTGCCACCTGAGGCATTATGAAATTCAAGGTTAGGGCACAACTATTGCAGTGTCTATTGATAGTCACAAGGTTCTACTGTAAGCAAAACAAAGGGTGATGGCTGGAGCATGTGAATCAAGACAAAGAGGGAACTTGCTTACATGGTGATACAGCTTCTTCCCAAAAGTCTCTCTCTGTGCTGCACGCCGGCACATTATCTGCAAAGCAGTTTCAGCTGCACCAAGGGACCTCATGCAGTGATGGATACGGCCTGGCCCAAGCCGACCTTGGGCTATCTCAAACCCCCTGCCCTCACCTGGTTGGGAAGAAAAACAGGCACACGCACACTGTGACTCCCCCTTGAAATGAACTGTGGCATCAAGAGTTAGAAGCAAGTTTCTGAAAAGTTTATTTCATAGAACTTTGGCTCGTTTACTCAACTAGATAAATATGCTGACACACTATTAATACAGCACAAAACATACTCCAAGATCGTTTCTGAGAGGGCTTGATTTACCTAAATGTTGTTAATCTTACATTGAAAGACATCTACAAGATTTGGTATAAGAATCTAGGGGAAGACTTTGAGGTTTTCAGGTCCTAGGGCTACTCAAGAGAAATCTCTTTCAGCAAATTAAAAACAGCATAGACGAAACAGAAGAAAGCAGGATTTATAGTAAGCAAGAGAAGAGCAAAGTTCCCCCTGCGGGTCACAGTGCTGGCCTACTCATTCTTTCATTTTTTTCTGGTTCTAAGTCTGCAGGCACACAGGCTTGAATGGCCATGACTACAGCAGGAGGCTATGAGAACAGAAACCACTGTTTCATAAAACTTCATTCATTCATTGCTGTATGTATTAAAAAGGAATTAATACTGAAACTAACCCAGTATTATATTGGTGATAGGTACTCGCACATCATTAAAATGTATCTCAAAATGTCCTCCATGGATCTCATCTGCAGGGATAGAGAACAAGAGCAGAGAGCAAAGTGAAGCAGGACAAAAATACAGGCCTTCAATTCCAAACCCTCTTTCTATAGATGCATTTTCTGATTTATTTGATATACAGGATTTATTAGTATTACTGCAGCTTCTGAGACTGCTAATCAAATAATACACATAACTGACAAATATTATCACCTACCCAGGTAGCCAAACACTGAGAGGGGTCTTATCAGCTTCAGACCTGGAGTGTCCATAGGAACAATAATCATGCTGTGCTGCTCATACCTGATCAAGACAAAACGCACAAGTCTTGATTAACTTTGAGCCTCTCTTCTGTCCCCTCCTTCCACTTTTGTTATTTTCCATCCTCACTATTGTACTCGCATAAAGCAAGCATTGAGATTTACCTATACCAACTGCAGCTATCCTGCTTGCATGCAGTTTGACACATATGCTTCAAAACTCCTTGAATTGCCTATCAACAAGTAAAAATGTTACCACTAGCACCTAATGCACCACGACCAACACACTACTACTTCTGTCACTTCTGCACAAGTATTTCTGTATCACCAAGTCCATTTTCTCCCCACACCCCTTTTTTTGTTCTGAAGGCATGTTTATCATCATAATCATCTTGGCTTGCCTATGGTTTAGGAAAAACATCCCCATGTTTAAATTCCTTCAGAATGTTTAAGATCAGCTATTAGTCACACAGAACTAGGAACTGGAGGTGACATCCCAGGACCCTGAATTCAGTCTCCAGTGCAGTATCATGCCTCTCCCTGAACTCCTGTTCAGCTTCCAAGAGCCTGACAGGTGCCACTGTCTGTACAGACCCTTGACAAACCATCTTGTGTGCTGGTAAGCAAGTTCCTGTTTGCTTCTCAGTGCAACCAAGCCAAATCTATAAAGATAATCAGTGGAATTTAGGCTAAAATCCAACTTAGAGATAGAAATGTTCCAGTTCTTCAACATTACAAGCTGAATGATTTTAATAGAACCAGACATGAAGCATTTTATTTATCACTTACACAAGTTTTTGTACAAGGTAATTTTAGTTTGGTAATAGAGTCAAACAACATATTTAAATAAGAAGAGGGAGGTATTTACACATATAGGAATGTAAGGATTAGATCTGATTAAAGAAGTGCAATGCTCTCTGCTCGTACAGCTTCACATTACAAACATCTCGTGTTGCAAACTTAACTTTGTAGACCTACAGGTAACTTTGAAAAACTCAGTAGATAACCTCAGATCTCTGATGTGCCTCTTGTACTCATTCTGTTCAGGGAAGCTCTGAAAAATTTTGGTTTTATTATCATTTTAAGAAGCAATTCTTCCTCTTGTTACCAAAATATCAGAAGATATCTTAATACCAACATTTTATAGTATGAAAAAGGGCATTCTTTATTACTGTACTGGGAGCATGGCGATCACTCAGCAAAACGTGCTCCCTGTGCTAAGTGTGCACTCAGCTTATATTTACTAAAAACATAGATATTCGTAGCAATCCCCAAAATAATCATACAAATGCATCTTCATTAGCATAGTGAGGGCTTTAGGCACGTCAGCAAGTCCCTTTGGCCACATTTCCAAATGTTTTTGAGCCTTCTCACCCAATTCTAGGCCTCTTATCTTTCGCTTGTTTCTCAGGACAGTCCAAACATATGTTGGTGAAGGAATCAGCTCTCTGTTCTGTTCCCATAATGCTCTTATTGTTTTATATACTATACTTAGGAAATAAATTGTAAGCCAAAGATAGCTGTTGAGCAACTGAGGCAAACTAACGTGATCAAGATAAAGTTAGGGAACATCCCAAAATGTCCTGACCCAATTCATCACACAGCTGCACAAACACTAGAGCAGTGCAAGCATGCTGGTACAAGCTGGTGACAGGGAAAAGAGCAGGAGGCTTCAGTCACCACAGCTGACAGCAGAACAGGAGCTTGGTCAGCAACAGACACATGCACAGGTTTAAAACTCCCCTGTAACTCATCACAGCTGATCAAGGCAATTAATGGTATTTCACCTCACAAGATGCTTGCAAGCAGTGACTCCTCCAGGAAACAAGTTTTGGGTAACTGAGCATCCCAGAAATCCTTACCTGGATGCTAAGGAGTTTTTAGTTTTGCCCATTACAATTGCAACTTTGCAGTTTGGGTTCCCAGCACCTTGAAGTCAAACAAAGAATAGTTTTCAATATAAAAATCTCCATGTCTGATAAAATAAAGTTTCGTGTGAGTCTTGCTCCCTTCCTTTTGTGATAAAGGAGCAAAAGCACGTAACCTCCTTTGTGTTTATACTCTGAGTAATCAGACTGAAACAAAATACATCTTACTGCCTAGAGGGAGCTGACTCATGGAGAAGGGAACAAAGAAAAGCCAAAAAACCAAACCCTCCAGGATTCAGCTCCACCATCTATTCCATTGAAATGAGAACAAGAATGAACTTGAAATGGAGTCTAATTACTTCCATCTCTATTAGAGCTACACAAATCATCATCATGGCCAGGCTTCACGAACGAAGATCCGGGGAGGGCTCTATGCACAATTTTTACAAGTGCACTGCTGGCTGAAAAGGCCAATACAAGATAGACAAGATCGGTTGCAAAAGGCACAGCAGAAGGACTACTTAGGAGGTATAATCTGCAAGACATGATTCTTTCTACACTGTCTTTTCTCCTCAAGAGTGATCCTGCGTGCCTTCTCAAAAACATCAGCTGCATTAAAAATAGTGTGTCTGCAGAGCTCCCGATTGGAGGCCAGAGCTACGCAAATAAGCATGACACTAAAGCACACCTCCAGGTGAGGTGCTGCCATTTCAAAAGCAAAATTCCTTAGAACTGTAAAGACTGAAGGATCTATGTGGGAATGAAAGGCCAACTACATTATACCCAACTTATGCAAATAAGGATTTATGAAAGGATTACCACAATGACTTTGTTACTACTTCAGTAACTTCTTTAGAATAGAGGTTTCCCCTCCTTTATGCAAATTGTATTAGTTTGTACCTTGGAGAAGGATTTGAGTAGAAATCGTTACCTGAGTACAATCTGCTAGCATTTCAAGCCATCAGTAACATTATCTGAGACATGTCTTTCTAGCATAAAGCTAGAATTTTTATGTACAAGTCCTAAAGAAGAGTCTACCATTCATTAAAATGGCATCTAATTTCTATGAGCCTTGATCCTCACAATCCTTTTCTTTTAAGGTTTCTTAGTACCACAGCATGCTCTCATTCTCTCACACAAACAAAGCTAGGGAAAAGGGGGTAGGATTATACCCAAAAGTATGTAACAATCCAGAAATACTTTATTGGTATTTCAGTGCAGATGACAAGCTCCACAGAGATTTAATTCAAGATTCGATCTTTATCATCCTGGGGGTTTTTTGAGGTCAGAAACAAAGATGACTTTTTAACTTCTCTGGCAGCTGTTTGGGAGCCTCCGACCTAGACAATGCAACCACCTGGCTTGGAGCTAAGCTACTTCCTCATAAGACCAGCCACTGTGATGGTCGGGAAGTGAGAGGGAGATTTTGTTCTGATAAACAGCGCCTGTTTTGAGGGCTGTTTACTTGCCTCTTTAGCAGAATGTTATTCATCCATTGTTTTCAAATGGAGTTTATTTGGGGCCCATGAGCTGTACAATGCTAAAGAGCTAAAATATGAGTGAAGAGCTGGGGTGGGATGGACAGAATAAATCAGCTTAGTTAAAAAAAAAGTAGATCTTAAACAGTTGGTCCATTTGGCCAACTACAAGTGGGTGACCAACTCGAAATAACATTACAAACACTTTGCAATGTACTACCCTGCAAAGAGAAATGCTAAACTCTGCAGGGGTATTTGATTCTTCTCCTTTTCCACAGGAGGTAAGGAACTGCACAAGTGCTACTTTCTAAAACCACATTTATCTTGAAGTTAGGTTTACACAAACAATATTGACTTCCTGGAATCTCTTCAAAAACTGTTTTGTAAACAACCCTCAAGTCACATCCCTGCTTTTAAAAGGGCAAATTTAACTATGCTGTATGGAAAAAAAAAATAAAAAATCAGAAGCTTTCATGTTGAACTTAGTGAGGAGTTCAGTGAGAGCTAGACATCTGGTTAGATGCTCAAAATCATTTGTACAAGTTTCTGGAAGGCAAATGAGTACCTCTGTTTCCTATGTGCTTTTTCGCCTCTGAACACAAAGGCAGGTAGATTCCTGGACTTTCCATTCCTTGGGAGTATCAAGTCCTGAAAACCTAAACCAAGTTTTATGCAACTTTGACCCATAAACGCCAGAAAGAAGTTCTGATCTAATGCAAGACCCTGAAAGACTCCAGTGCTTTGGAAGAAATGGAGAATGCCTGAATGTAGCACATGTGAACTGCCTGCCCATAGCACCTCTCAGGCACTGGAAACAACCATATTTTATGCAGGTAACAGACAGAGGTATTTCCCTGGGAGCTTTCTCAGTTCTAGCCTAATTATTCTGTCTTGTTAGGGACCACATTAAGACAAAGCCTATTTAGAATTCTAAGATACACTTAATTTAAAAGAGGTATAGCTCAGGCCTCTAAGCAACAACAGGACTTGCAAGAAGCAGACATGCTGGAAGGAATCCAAATGTCTTATCTGCCACTGTGAAGAACAGCAGTGAAATACTATGATAACTCAAGATGAAAACGTTGCAGAAATATGCACAAATATCGCAGCACTCTCTGTAGATTCCAATTCCTCTCTCAAGTTTTCTTTCTCGTTTTGAATGCAAAACGGAAACACACAGGAAAAAAAGAGCGCACAGAAAACATCTGCCTGCTACATTCTTAGCTGCCCATTCTGAAGAACCCTTCCTTTCACACACTGCAAAATACCTGAAGCACAGACAGCTAGCTAATCCAGCTGCAGCAGGTGCATCAATTCACCAAGTGTGCCAAAAATCTTTCCGCTGTGTGGCTTCAATATTGCATTTACTGAAATTCTTTAGACTACTGGAAGATAGAGGGTAAGTCAATCAAAGCTCGGGAAGATCACAGAAGGTTCATGACATTCTGTACAGGTACTCCTGTGCAAGAGACCAATTTGAAACTCAGAGATTGTGGAAATTAAGCAAGATCCAGTCATTTTAGGAATTCCTAGCACAGTTAAGTCCATGCCTCAGTACAGAAGTACTAATGCCTGCATGTAAACTGCAGGAACTTTCCCATCTTCCCTTTCCTGCAATAGTTTTGATTCTGCAATGCAGACAGCATGCTACAAGTAGAAGAAGCTTCATGGATGGAATAGTATCTTTCTATTCTTCTGAAGTATCTATCTACCTGCTTGCAGTTTCTGTAGAAATACGGTGAAACACTAACTTGATTAGGAGTCTGACTGAGAACTCTCCCACTAGGTGCGGGAGTATCTGCTATACTGTGATTGACAATTTACCACTTGCTTTCACATCTTTTCCCTAACATATTCCTGGTTTTGTTCAATATCACATACTAAAACAACAAACAAAAAGCAAACTCATCTCTGTCATATTCCCTAAAAAGTTGCTTACAGAGAGGATGTAAGTCTCATAAAACCTTACACCCAGCAGCCATCAAAGAAGCACAGTAGTACCCTGAGGAAAGAATACAACGACTCCCTTTAACTGCCCCACACAGACCTCCCCACCTCCTTCTCACCTTTTAAGTGCATGATTTGATAAATACCTTTCGATCATGTAAAAAAAAAACAAAAAAAACCCAAAACCAAACACAAATAACTTTTAAGAATAATCCAGCCAACACCACAGTGAGAGAGTCCTAACCTTCTGAAGAACACCCACATTCTGGTTGGAACAGGGAGAACAGTAGCAAATGTATGTGCTCAACATAAGAGCTTCCAAGAAAGCAGGATTTTTATTTAGTTTTAAACTGGCAAGTCAAAGTGAAAGTGCAACTGACATCCAGATGAGGGTGTGGTGCAAAATGCAATGTCTCAAGCCAATTCAGATCATTTCACCGAAGCACATCCCAACTGCAGTACTTACTACTCAGCTGCTAACAAAAGGTTAGTTTTGTTTTAATATTTACTACTCTGTATAATAAGTGTGATATACTTATCTTGGTTACATAAATGAGAGCAAGGATTTACTTAGTTAAATTAGTTTTTCAGAGAGGTATTTCACTAAGGCACATGCTCATTTCCAGTCTTAAAATTAGAGCTATTTCAGAAGAATTGAATGCTGCTTAATTCATTAAAGAAAAAACTGTCTGTTTAAAACTGGGGATATTAACTTCATTCAACATGTATTCATAAAATTCCATATCACGTTTAAACACATAGAAACAGAGAATTTGTATCTAAATGGAATGCTAGAAAAATTCTGCAAGAAAACATGCAAAGCTATCTATTAGCATACCTCCTAGAAAACAGCACTTGAGAAAACAGCAGCAGTTCTTAGCTGTTTGGGTACTTGTGGGCATTTCTGAATATGTTAAGATTCCTTTCTGTCACAATGCCCTGAGCAGTCTCCAGCTATAGGATGCAGTGTACCCACAGCAATCTGATTCTGTAAGAAATTCCACATAAGCAGGGCTCAGGATGTGGGACAGAGACTAAAACTAAGCTTATTCCACCACTGATCAGCAACTGAGTCCCATGGTTCTGCTCCTGCTTTATGTAACGGGCACATGCAAGTGTGCCTGAGAAAAGACATTAACAGGAATGGCAAGTATGAAAAGGCATGTTAGTCATAACTGTTTTTAAGCAAGAAAAATCAGCTGTTGCACTTTAGATGGCTTTGTTTCTCTGTCAAAAACTCAGCTCAGTTGAAAGTGTATGAGGCAGCAGAGCATGTTCCTTGTCACAGCCAAACCACTTTGGGGGAGACAGACTTCTTGAAGTTTGCACTGAAATGTTTACTAGTTTGCTTTCAAGTAAATTTGCCAGTGATCCAATCTGATGAAGCATTCCCAGAGTGGTTCTGTAGTAAGAGTTCTAGGCCACAACCAAATCTTTTTCATTTTTAATTTTCTTCTAACCTTGGCTAAGCATGTTAAACTCTCCTTACAGCAGTTTCTTTTCTACTAAAAATAAAGATACAAAGCCACAAAATATTATCTTTGCTGAAAAATCCTGCTGACACAGATTGTTAGGCAGAGAATAGACATCCCTTTGCCAAAGTAGCAAATAGAACTACTGTATTTTTCCATTCTGCACACCTCGTTTACGCAACAGTGACACACTACTTATTTACTTTTTCTTGTAATCCTTATTTAAAGTTTAACGGGAACTGTTTTGAAATGTTAACAAAATAATCAAAAGTTATTAAGAATGAAGCCAAATCTAACTTTATTTCTAGCTAACACTTAAAAACCCCTTAGATTCTATGATTCATTAAAAAAAGGCAAAAATAGAAATTTGTCATTTCTCTCCATTTAATTGGTCTGCATCACTGAATATGAGATCAATTAGTAACTTATTTTTCCTGTAGATAGAACACATTAGAAAAAATTTAAGAGATACTATTTGTAATAAAGGTTTGGCAACCCTTCATTTAAATTCATCTGAAAAACAGAAACTGCATTTGGAGTTTTTTCAAGCTCAAAAAAAGCCAAATTGTAGCTCTGGGCACAACACCAGATAATCTGCTATCAGTAGCACTGGCCTCAAATTCTGAAATAAGCAGATGAGAAAGGAGGATGTGTTTTTCATTCTCAGCTACTTTTTGCTACTGCTGTCAAGAAATCTTAACCGCACTTATTTCAAGAAAACAGAGTACTGCAGGACTGCAGTTTACAAAGGAATTTCAGCAAATTGGTCAATGAACATAATTACAGGAAAAGAAGAAAATACTGTAGGACATGACTTGCTTAAAACATTCTGAAGACACAAACACTCAAAATTCCACTATAAGCTGGCAGTAAGAATATAGCCTTAGTGTTTACAGAGTAAATCTGTCATGAGGTAATACTTGGAAAAACAGCAGAGGTTCTGAGTTGTTTGGGTACTTGTAGGCAGTTTTGTGTATGTTAAGATTCCTTTCTGTCAGTTTCCATCTGTAGAATGCAGTGTACCCACAGCAATCCCATTCACCACGTGGAACAGAGACTAAACTAGCCTGTTCTGCCAGTTGCTCAGCAACTGACTACTGCTGTGCTTTATGTAAGGGGCATGTGTATGTGTGCCTGACAAACAGGAAGCACACTGTCTTTATGTTATACTCGTATCCCAAATTTCCTAAAATTTGTGACAGTAAGCACAGAATACTACTGCACACGTCTGAGCTTTTACCTGTTAGTATTGCTTATCCGATTGACTATAATAGCATTTACAGCCTTTAACTGAACTCCTTTGCTCTGCAGAGGCAGGTGTAATTTCAACTCCATGAAGGCACAGACTATTTATTAATGGAATATTATCAAACATAACCAAGTCAGTTTAGGTACTGATGGCTCCTCAGCTGCAATGTGGAAGCCTATGAGATGTGATCCAAGCACCTTGCAATCTCAAGCGTTAAAGGTTAACAACAGCATTTCAACAGAACCCAATTTCCTTTGCATGGCACACATGGATGTAGTCAGTTACTCCATTCCATGTGAAAATTTGAGACTGTCTGTTTCACTTCCATCACTGGCTAGCTCTTGGATTATTTACAAATCTATTCAATATCCAGCTACTTTAAACTTGAGGTGTATAAGCAACCCTCAGCAAGGATTTTAGGTTTCAACAGAAATTTTAAAGCTTAAAATCAGTATTATTTCTTCGGTATTCCCTTCTCCCCCACATTTTTTGTCTTATAGCTTTGTCATGGGCTCGGATATGAATAACTCAACTGATTACTGGATTGAGGATGAGAAGGATGATCTCAGCTCTGTTATAGACTACAACATGTATGAGCTTCTCTGTGAAAAAAGTGACGTGAGAAACTTCAGTAGATTATTCCTCCCCATGTTCTATGCATTGGCTTTCACTGTTGGAGTCACTGGAAACTCATTAGTGGTTGCAATTTATGCCTATTGCAAGAAACCAAAGACTAAGACAGATGTGTACATCATGCATCTAGCCATTGCTGATTTACTCTTGCTCTTTACACTCCCTTTTTGGGCTGCAAATGCAGTGCAGGGGTGGGAACTTGGAAACTTCATGTGCAAGTTCACTTCTTCTCTCTACACCATGAATTTCAGCTCTAGTATGCTGTTTCTGGCCTGTATCAGCCTGGATAGATACAAGGCTGCTTCTGAACCCCAGGGTGAGAGAAGAATTGTCAAACACTGCAGTGTTACCTGCCTCTGTGTCTGGCTGTCTGCAATTTTCCTCAGTATCCCTGAACTGATATTTAATCAAGTCAAGAAACACAATGACAGGAATGAATGCCTTCCTGTATTTCCAATGAACATGGAAACACTCTTAAAAGCAACCATTCAAGTCCTGGAAATTATCCTGGAATTTCTGCTTCCTTTCCTAGTAATGCTGATCTGCTACTCAGCTACTGCTCAAGCGATTTTTAGATCTGCAAATGCTAAAAAAACTAGACCTTTCATGATTCTGATGGCAGTAGTGGCTGCTTTCCTTATTACCCAGCTACCTTACAACATTGTTAAGTTCTGGCGAGCCATAGATATCATCTACATGTTGATTACTGACTGTGACGCAAGTAAAACCATAGACATTGCACTCCAGGTCACCAAGAGCATAGCTTTGTTTCATACCTGCCTTAATCCTCTTCTCTATGCCTTTCTGGGTACTTTCTTCAAAATGCATATTATAAAAACTACAAAAAAATATGGATGCTGGAGAAGACAACAGCATAGAAGACCTGAAGAAATTTCTATGAATTATGAAGACCATACTGAAGAAACACTTAGTTTCACTATATAGACTCTCCATTACTTCCATTATCTTATACAACCATAGGAATTATTTACTAATTCTGGGAGCATTGTTTCAGTAACTGTTCCTCTGCAAGTCAACTTTCTAATTAATTTCTGAACCTGCAGACTAGCCAAGGCACTACAGTGCACTTCCAAGTGACACATGTTGCTCAAAATTAAGCATCAGACAAGAACTACATACTGAAATTCACAGAAACAACTAGAGATATTTACTAAAAAAAACCTCATCCAAATCAATCCAAGCCCCAAAATCCCATAATAAAATTCAAAGACCTAAAAAAACCCCCAGATTCTGGTTTAAAAATATCACAATACTAGGCAACTAAATAACTGTGTAATGACCATCTAATTAAAACAAGAAAGAAACCATCAGCAATAAAACAGCAGCACAGGAACTTTACTACCAGAAGTTAATAATACCTTGTGTTTCTCTGTTTTGTGAACCTTCAGAACATTTGCTTATAAGTCAGTTCCATTTCCCACCCCCCAGCTATCGCTGCATAGACATACCTCATTTCAAGGTGCATGGGTAAGTTCATGGCTGAGAAGTGTGGGGGGGAAATCCATTCTCTGTGTTTCCACATGTGTATAGCAACAATGCCCTCCACAAAAAACAGTAGCTCCTTCCCTGTAACTACTGAAAATGACCTTTCACCCCTCATTTTCTGCTCCCTCTGAAATTCAACAAGCCCACTGTCCTATGGAGGCACATTCTAGGTTTCTGTAAGTGCCAAAGTTGTAGAGTCAAAGCATTAGCAGAACTGTATGAAAAAACATTAACCTCATCAGATACAGGCCTGGAATTCCTAGTCAGCATTTGTACAAGGAATCAAACACTACAGTAACTGTATCTGCTAAAACAGAAAGAGATACAATAAAATAAAATGAAAGAATACAAAAGTGCAATGGCTTTCATTTATTCATATCTTCATGTTTGTTCTGGTTTAGTAGGTACTAAAATCTCTCATCATAGGCGTTTATCACCCACCAAAGGCTAGAGGCCTTGCTTGATGAAAGAGGCCCATACAGAGCTCATGGTCAGTGGGATTTATTTTTTCCACAGGGAGGTACCAAAGCTGTCCCCTGACATAGTACTGGCAAGGATTCCAGGAAAACAGCAGTTTTCCATGAGCCTCTCCAAGCATTTCAAGTATACTGACATCTTAGCTTTCAAAATGAAAAAAGTGGCATTACAGCACGTTGTCCCTGCCTTCAAATATCCTTTGAGCTCTGATGAAATGCATGAACTACAGCTTACAAAAGCAAACAAGAATCTCTCATTTTCACACACTGTTCCTAGTTACACAATTATGGACAGAAAGAAAAAAGCTCCAAAATCACAGACAGAAAACAACAGTAGCATAAACAAGATACAAGCCTCTGTTTGGATGACAAAAGCTTACAGAATTTCTGCCCAGTATTTTGAGAAACACTAGGGTATGACACATCAGAAGTTGTATGTTTGACAGATGGTCTGCACATACACCACAAATCAAACATATTTAGGGCATACTGGATTCTGTAGACATGCAAATCACCCATGTAGAGCACAGTAAGAAACTCCAGTTCTTCCACAAAAGAAGTGACTCCTTGCATGTCTGATTTATGAACTTGTTTTCACAAATACAGAGCAGCTGCACTGTGTGTGACATTCTGACCAGGCTGCTAAATTTCTCTAATTCCCAAACATCCAAGGTCTTAATGTTCCACTTGGAATAAAAAGAGAAGGAAAAAAAACCACCAAAAAAACCAAAACCTAAAAAGCCAACCAGGCAGAAAAGGAGTCTCTAAGACAGAGCTGCATGTGTGTGTTTCTCAAAACTTGAAATTGCAGTGCACCTTTTATGCATATCTGATTGTCCTAATTATTTTTAGTATAAATAAGGCAAATCAAATCATATTTACTCACCCTCTTATAATTCACGTAACTAATCTTATGAATAACATTTTGTGTGTGATCTCCTACAAGCTTTCCCATTACATCCTTAGGAACTACAATGCGCAGCTGGGAGACACACACCCAGATAAGAGAGACACTCGGGCCCACAGATAAGGTGCCTCCTTTTGTTGCCAGTTTTGCAGCACTAGAAAAAGGGAGTGTAAGCTCTATCTTCTGGTGAGTCTAAGTATTGCACAAGCATCTACCAGTAGGGCAGCTGCCACACTCAGTTTATTTAGCTGGCTTCCAAACTCTCACGGAATCATGATCTTCCAGTTGCTATCACATACGTTTTGGTAAAGAAGTAAGAGTACTACAATATGAAACACATTTACCACTTGTAGTACAAGTCATGTAGTCTTCTGGGAAGTAGAGTTTAAGAAATCTGCCAGTAACAGTTAGCTCAAAAGCATCACAGGCTAGTTTAAAAAGCAGCCAAATTTTACTCTTCAACTACACAGTACACTCAAACCTCACGAACAAGCTGTCAAAGACAGCTTCATAAAAAAAACAAAGTTTAAAGGTTATGGCCATACACATCTAAGTTATCTGATGAAAAGAAGTAACTTTAGAGAACAATAGTAGCATTCATTCTGTAATTAAGTTCAGAGGTTCCAAAAAGTATCCAAAACTCCAAATTCGATTTGAATCTTGGACTTTGCTTCACAGAAAATAGTATCTTCTTGAGTAAGGGCAACAGAATACAAAACAATAGAATAAAAGCTCAATCCAACAATTTCCATCTCAGAAATAGAGCATAAGTATTCTGTTTTATCATCAGTTCTTGAAAAGAATTTTAATGTTTCCATACTTACCACTGCTCCACCACTTCTTGCCATTGATCACATAACTGCTTCCATCTCGCTCAATGCTGCATTGCATATTGGTGGCATCACTGGAAGCCACATCAGGTTCTGTATTAAAAAAACCAAACCACTGGATCAAAATTACAGGAAGCACTACCTCCACAAATATAGGGATCTAGATATACTCTATTGACATTATATGAGAATATAATGCAGAGCTACAGACAGAGCAAGTACATCATATGTTTTGTATGTTATCTTCATGTTCCATCTTAAAACCTCTACTGACACCACAACTTTAGTCACAATAATCATATTTGTACCCAATTCTGTTTTGAGTGAACCCCAAAGCACATTACATAAAAGGTTAAGTTCTACTGTAAACCAGCTTGGTACAATAAAATGTATTTTACTGGTAATGAAAATAAATGAAAATCAAATACCAATTACTGTAACCATGAAAAATAGCATCTCTTGGGGAAGGGCAGCAAGGGTGCTTCATTTTGCATTCACACCTCAGATGATTCAAACATATTCACAATACAGTGGAAATTTCAGTATTAATTTATTTACCATGTAACAACTTGTAGTCTTGTACTTTTTGCATATGTCATGTGAAATTTTTGCCAATTGCCTCTAAATTTACCTGTCATGCAGAAGCAAGAACTAATCTTCCCTTCTAGGAGAGGCTCCAGCCACTCTTTCTTCTGCTCTTCAGTCCCATACATGTGTAGGACCTCCATGTTTCCAGTGTCTGTAAGAAGTCAACAGCCATATTTACTTCTTAAGACATACAACTCATAAGGGGTAAGATGCTCAACTTTTTAATGCTCTCAGTGTTGTAATTACAGCACAAGGTTGCTAACCTGGTGCATGACAGTTGAAAATCTCAGGAGCAAAGAAGCATTTCCCTGTCTCCTCAGCTATTAGTGCGTAGTCAAGCTGGCTGAGACCACTGACATCGGGGAGAAAAAGGTTCCATAGACCTTCTGCTTTAGCCATTTCCTGTTGAAAGAATCCAAGAGAAGCACTAGCAATTAATCTTAGAAAAAAAGAGTTAAATTCTGGCTTGCTGCCCATTTTCTTCCTTTCTGCCTAATACACTGTCCAGTATATCTGATGTCTTTTTTCGACAGGTACAGTCTTTGCTTTAGAGTTCAGCACACCCTTCTCAGAACTCACTTTTCATTTTCCCCTCTCTCATTTGTGTATCTGACCTCTTTTTGCACACATCCTTCCTTTCACTGTTCCTCACACTGCTTCTTAGTATGCAGAGTAATGTTTCCAGCAGGATATACCAAACACTCTTACACTCTTGTCAGTGCCTGTTTCTTTCCCTGCTCGTGTGCCCAAGAATATTTATTATCCCATACCTTCAACCTCTCAAGTACTGGTGGTTTCTTCCATTTTTCCTCAGTATTTCCATGTTGAGCATAGTATTTTATTATTTCCTTAGAGAAACAATTTAAAAAGATGCTGTTTAAAGTAAGAATACATGTAACACATACAAATAATAATATGGTGTTTTTTTCCAGCCTTACATCCCAAGAAATTAATAAAAAAATTAAACAAGTTTTTTACATAGCTGGTTGCATTATAAAATTATAAATAATTGAAAATCAAACTGCAATCTATTAATTTCACAAGACTTCAAATGTATCATGGGTATGACCCCAATCAGGACCTTATTTCATACAGGGAAATGGTTTGGAGTGATTTAAAGCATGTGATGATGATCATACAAGGTCAGTGTTTTCTGATGATACAAGTAATTAATGCATGAATAGGTTTGCTAAAAGCTTTTACCTTCTCAGCTGGATATACATGCTGCTTCATGAAATGTTTGACCTTCAGCAAAATTTCCTGCCCTTTCTTACTTTGATAGAACAGCTCTCCAGAAAAGCTGTGACACATGCCGCTGAAAGATGACCTAGAGAAGAACATTCAATGCAACGGCAAGACCAGATTTTCCCTCATAACAACATAAGCTGCCTTCTACAGGCATTTAAATGAATGAAATTGTAGCAGCTTTGCTTTGCCTTGAGCAGTAGTTCAGACCACTCTTACCTTTTTGAGAGCTCTAAACCTCTCTCTGCCAAAGGCTTCACAAGCTTAGCAAATTCATGACTATTTTCTGCAGAAGCATTTCCAATGAGATATCTAGCATATACACCCTAAAAACCAGAAGAAAGGCATCTATGGTATAATTATGGATGTAAAACTGTGCCTTTAATAGATTGACAGTTCCCTCAACTACGAAAATCACTTAAATGCATATATACTTAAAAGGAAAAAGTAGCAGACAGATTTTACTGGGATATGTTAATATTGGGTTTGGTCAATTACTGATAGAGTTCCTTTGTGTATAAAAGAAAAAAAAAAAGCATACCCCAGCAAAACTAAACAAAAGGCTAATGGCAAAATGGAGTGGAGAAAAAAAAAAAAGAAATATCTGCACATGATACTGTAAGCAATCCCAGCCTGCCCCTTAAGCCACCTGACAACTTAACACACCCAATTATTATCCACAACTAGATTAAACAACCCCCACACACACTCTTACTCCAAATTAATACCAGGTAACTTAGCTCACATTTGGTATGCTGCTCTCATGCTGCAACTCATATATTTATGCCCTACAATGGTTGAATATATTTTAAAACAATTTTTCTGCTAACAATGAATTAAGGAAACTTTTTCTCCTATAATCACATCTCAAGATTGGCCTCCTACAATCATAATAAGCTGAGTTCACAACACATCTTTTTTCATCTATTGGAAGCACCAACGGTATCTATCCTACTATCTAGAGAGCTGCAGAAAATTTAATCTTTGTTTCTCAGTAATGCAGGATTTAAGTGAGAGAGTACAAAAGGTAAATGACAAAATTGCCTGCATACTGGAACACAAGTAAGAAAAACCCATATATTCACATTTTCCTTGGTTTTGGTCTGCCTTCAAAGTTAGACATAGCTAACTCAATGTGCTTTATACAGCAAGAATTCTATCAATCAGCATCTATGACATTGAATCTTTATGTTTCACTTTGTTCCTTTAGAAGTTAAGTCATTTTGTAAAATATTATTTATATTTGAATAAGAATTACCAACTACAAATACTCATAAGAAAAATGTGACATTTCAGCAAATGTCAGACCATTACCTGGGATATTGCTGCCAACTTAAAACACGACAAAGCAAGAAAAAAATTGAAGTTGGAAAAAGTAGTGTTAATACCCCGGCAGCGATAGTAAATGGAAACTAGTTCTTCAAATGAAGGCATTTCTATAAAAAACAAAACACCAACAAACAAACAAACAACAACATACTACAATGTTGTAGAATACTCAACATTTCCTATTATTTTTTCCACATTATTCTGAAAAGATTTAAACAGATTTTCAGCTTTATAAGATATTCCATTTACATAGTAAAAAACTAAATTTATTATTTCTTATGACCGAAGCATGACATAGAGCACCAAAAGGATAAGCACACCTCCTACTGCTCCTCACCTCAACTCCAGTCGAGAAATTAATTTCATTATGGGGCAGGGGCTTTTTTGGTTGTTTGGGTTTTTTTTAAATTTACATTTAAATTTCAGTTTTATCTCTAAGAAACAGCATACTGTGGCTAATCCACAGTTCTTAAAGCAGAACTACCTTAAGCCTCTGTATCAGCATGCTTCCCACAGTGAAGAAAACTATGGAAAAGTTATTTTTGAGTGTAAAATCATGTCTTACTAATTTAACTTTTAATTATTGTTTATAAAGCTAACATATGACATAGAAATCAACCTTAGAATTCATTTCAACAAAAAGATTACATTTTCATACCTATGGTGTCTTTGAAACCCAAGGCAATTGCTTGACCTAAGTCCTTAATAGCTGGAGGCCAAAAGTAGAAGAGTGTGGCATATGCTAAATCTGCTAACGGATGGCCAGCAGTTGAAAGCTCCCAGTCCAGCACTGCCAAAACACGAGCCTTAAATAAAAAAACAAAACAAGTCAATGCTAGAAGATAAATTCTCTCAATCCACAAATACACAACCCACTTACATCCAACAGTTTTATTTAGTTACTATGTGTTTAAAATTAAAAATGTAAGCTTCACCTGTCTGCAGTTAAAACCACTTCCTTTTAGCACTATGTAAGGATCTGCGGAAAATTCACATAGTGACAGAAAACCAGGTATTGTTCCAATGAAAATATGTTTTAAGTTCTACCTTTGAATACTGTTCTTCCCGTCAGAAACTTCTAAACTCTTTTAGTCAAAATATGATTGACTTAATATCCTAAAGAACAGTAGTATTGACAGCTGGCATTTTGTTTCCAGTCCTTTTGCACAGATACTCATGAAGAGACCACGTACTAAAAAAAAGTAATTTATCACAATATTATTTATAGATTAGTAAGTTCCATTCCCCATATAAGAATTAAATAGGACAGTCAATCACTGCCCAGACAATGACAAGCATCCTTGCAATGTTATCTTTAGCTGGATGGGCTGAAACTCCTCAAATTGTCACTGTGATGAATTCTTACAGTCCAGCTGGTCTGTCACCCTGAACGACCCCTCCAGCCTGCTCAGGATTCATGGCTATGTGAATTATATGCAAAACACTTTCCTATATGGTCATTCCTGCATATACAGGAACACTTTCTACTTATTATTAGTTCTCTATAGTTTGGTCAATTCTTTCAACTACTTCAGGAACAGCTGAGACAGTCCTTAAGATTGCCAGACTCTCTGCTTAGGGAGTCAAATATTTAAGTCTACAAACAGTGTCTATCAGCTGATTTATGTACAACAAAGGGAATCGCTGGGATCTGCTTTGTTGTGAAGCAGGCATTGCAGAGTCTTGGTCACAAATCCCAGGCATATCTTCTGGTCACAAAAGAGCAAACAACATGGAAAAAATGAAAAAACAATTGTGCCAATAGACAGGTAACAAACTTTTATTTACACAAACTAGAAAAATATCTCTTCCCTAAAGACGAATGATGAACTTGCAGAGTCTCTGATCTCCATAACTAAGCAGCTTTTGCAGATTTTTCTTTGCTTCCACTTGTATTACATATCACGCATTCAGATCCTGTTCCAAAAGCCACTGTTAGCCATACCATAGTTTTCAACAGGTTTTGGTTCAGATGTCTATACAGTTTAATGAAGTTAAGCCTCCAGTATGTCCTTAAGTTGCACTGAGTTCAATAGGATTTATGCATATAAAATATTTTGTTCCTGGACTTTGAAGTAGGGACTAATGAATTGTGTAACTAGCTTCTGCAGTGAAAATCAGATCTGTATTAGGTACCTAAATCCCCTACACAGAGTACAGAGAAGAGTTAAGTTCTCTGCTGTTCCTTTCAAAGGTGTATCATGCACAAAACCATCCCTGTAAGTGACTCATTACATGGCAGGAGTACAAACAAATGTAGGACCAAAAACCACTAAACATGTACAAATATAGTTCAAATACCTCTGTTGGATGGAAGATGATGTTATCTATTCTAAAGTCCCCATGAATCAGGCTTTCTTCACTATCATCAGGTGGCAAGTTGTTTGCTAACCACTCAGCCAGCTTGTTCATGGCAGGAATATCTGTCTGAGCAGCTGCATCATACTGTCTTTTCCAAGTTGATACCTAAAGAAATACAAACACTTCAGACTTTCCAGCTGATTCAGAAGTTTTTCAAGAGTGCAATATGAAGCACATGCTTCTGGGCTTTGACTATTGCAACATTACCTATACATTTAGTAAAATCCAGTATCTTGGCATTTGCAGGTGTGAAATATGAGATCAAAAGTGCAGTATTTTCTATATCAATTCTATTTACACAGTCCAAATCCAGTATCATTCCAAAAGCAAATGAAAATATAGCATTACAGAACTATCTGAATGCAGTAGTAACTTTATACTGTGCACACAGAACTGAACTAAGTGAAGGTATTTATAAGCTAAGATATGATGGTTACTTTTACAAACCATTAATAATCAACAATTTAGCTTGCAAGTCAAATCTTCTAAGATGAAACAAAATGAAAGAATTTTTTGAAGAGCTGTACCTGTCTTCTGCAGTATCCTGGTCCTCTACCATATCCTTGGAGACCCAGTGACTGTAAATCAAAGGAGTGCAGCAAGGCCAGAGTTTCCATCATTGCAACATACAAAGCTGAGCGCTCTGCTGTGCCTACCTCAGGCAGCGAGGTGTCTCGGAAAATACGACCCTAGATATATTATAAATCAGATGTTTGGTGGAATGTACACATCAGATAAAGAAAAGTTATACACTTAAAGGGCAAAAACAAGTGCAGTGTATCAAGGCTCCCTGTGCAACCAAAACTTCCTTTCTTATGTATTTTATTCCTTGCCCTGCACAGATGAAGGGAATCACAGTAATCTCAGATCATTAGTACCCAGTATAACTATTGGAAGACAATTAAAATAACAGATATAGCCAGAAGACGAAAGTCTGGATTGAAGCACTCAATCCAGAAAATCTTAAGTTTAAAAGTATCACAAAAAAAAAAAACCCAAACAAACCACCAAAGTTACTTACTGCTTCTAATAGCTACTTCCAGGAAAAAAATATCATTGAAGACCTTTAACAAACAACTCAAACAAATTCACTTGCATTTTCCTTAAAAGCAGCTTAATACATTTAGAAAATGTGTGTGGTTTTCCATTTTCTCCTTTAATCTTGACTCTGCTAGTAACAGACTCGAAAAGAAAAAACAGGTTCTTTTCTCCCCAAAGTTTCTCAATTTCACTAGTTTGCAAGATGGCCTCAAGAGATTTACATAGCTAAAGCATCATTGTCTGTGTTTAACCCATACCTGGGACTAAACTATAGCAGTTGCTCTGTCAACCAATGACAACTTCCCGGCAGAGGAAGTGGAATCAGGAAAAGATGACTCATGGGTTAAAGAGGATATGGATTTAATGAAAGAGCCATACCAATATGAAGTACATAGTTATACTCAGCCCAGCAAAGGTACAGGCAGTCACAATAAATAGACAGTCCCTAGGAGCAGGAGAGTGATGTTTATGGTATAGGATACACCTGTAGCCAACTCAGCTCAGCTGCCCTCATTGACTCAAAACTGCAAATGCCCTGTAGCCCATAGTTGGCCTATGACCCTGCCCCAGCAAAACCAGGACACATCAATAGAACTGTTTTGCTGAAAGATTCTGTATAAACAAATCCAGAAATCAGATTATGTAATATGGATTAGTTTATTCAACACAATAAATGTGTAATTGTTTTCTAATTACAAAATGTATTTGTTAAAAACAGTGCACTGCTGTCCATCTTAGAATGGACAGACTAAATTTACAGCCTTAGAAATGTGAACACATTAGGAGCAAGATTTCTTATTCAGGAATCACTTTGCTCTAGGCAAAACCAGAAAAATTCTCCACCTTTAAGGTAAGAACATTGTTTCAAATTTTGCACAGCTTTTACATTTTATTACTCTCAATTAGTGTTTTTTGTGGGAAAGTTAATAACTTCCAGGGACTGCCCCACAAAATCTTATCTAATTTCCCAGTGAACCTGATGACCTGATAATATGGCAGGAGGCAATGAAAAGGAAGAGGCCTGAATTCAAATCCTCCTCCCACAGGTGGAAAAAAAAGAAAAACAAACAAAAACCCCCCCCCACAAAACCACACACACAGAGAACATATGATACAGCAGATTTACACTCAGAATCACCAAAATCTAACAGAAACAGTATCAACAGCACTCCTAAGTGATGAACCACAGAGCTATGCCATGTTCTTTCTGAAACTAGTGCTTGAGCTGGAATCTTGCTTGGTTTTCAATAAAAGCTGATCAGTACTTAGTAAATGCTGGATAAGGCTCTAACACAAAGATTTTAGACAATTCAAAAGTAGCTTGTAGTAGGGAGAAGGAAAAAATCTCTCACATTGGAGGACCAACCTGCACATGCTGCATTACATAAAATTCTGTTCCAATGATAGAAATGTCACTGCAGTACAACAGGGGCTCCGGCACTGGAAATCCAGCTGAAAACAAGGCTTTCTGCACATGATATTCTCTATCAACCTAAAAAAGACACAGAAATGTAGAGAAATGAAAAGCTCCCAAACATAATGAGTACAGTGGATGGCAATGTATCCTCTTAAATGTTTAATTACGTGTATAGCACAGTAAACTGGAAATGACCCAGCATTTCTGGACACATTCACCATCATGTGTAGGACATAGCCACCTGCAATACAAACACATAGTTTGAAGTTTGATAATATTACTCACCCTGTGAGCTCTAGGTAGAAGTGGGCCATGAGGTTTCTTCCTGAGAACATAAGCCCGCCCATCCTTCTGAAGATAAAAGGTTGGATTTGACTGGCCTGAGCTACAAAGAGAAAGATGACTATTACTTACAAATTTGCAGACTTTAAAAAAAAAATGATGCAAAATGTACTTTGATTTGGCCTGAACAAAATGGCAAGACAAAGGAATGGGTTCTTAAGAGTTGGCTGGGGGTTTTTGGTGTATGGTTTGTTTTTTTGTTTGTGGGGGTTTTTTTCCCCCCCTCAAATATAGGATGCAAGTAATAGCCTACAAAACCAGAAGTCAGAGAAAGAAGTATAAGAAAGATACCACCTTTTACTGCAGAGAGGTCACAAATACTCAGTTTGTTCTCCTGTGAATGGAGATACCATCTACCTCTCCTCCCTAAAGAGGCATTATTAACGTTTTCAAGGTATGCATTAGATACTAACTTTAAAGTTTTCCAATTTGGAGGAAATTAAACAGAGCAGAATTCACACTAGCCCATAATTGTATTTGTCCTTTGTCAGGCTGTACTTTGAACAATGTAAGCATAGAGAAAGCTCTCCAAATAACTGATGAATTCTAGTACCAAGCCACACTGTATGCTAGCCTGATCATCACAGACATATGGTATGCTTAAGGGACTGCCTATAGTAACTTTAAAGTCTTAAAGAATGAACATTGCAGTGACTAAGAATCATAGAAATTAGACATTTCAATCACATACATGTGTAAAAGAGAAGGACAACCTAATTAAACCCTTCATAGCACCTTGTCCATCAGATCCCGATCAAGCTCACTTACTCTTATTTTCCTCAAGGCTCTGTGCTAATCTACAGGCTTCCTCTCCTCATCCTCGATCATTTTTAAGACACATTGTTACTTAGTCAAATAAAAGATTAGACAACTATCAGAAAATAAAAAACAAATGAACTTCTGCCCTCATTCTCCCCACATTGCCATTCCTCCCAAAGCAGCTGGGGCACAGTCCGTAACACGGTTTAATAAGTGTACAGCATAGACAAAAACTCTGCCTGGCACAACAAAAATTTACATTGGTTGAAGCCCTTAAGTACAACTGCAAGACAAGCAAAGTAATAAAAGCATAAATACAGACAATATTTTAGCAGATTTTACTATTAGCTACTCTCCTGAAGCTCCTTGTAAAGTCTGCTCCTAAAGTCAGAGTACAGCTGAGAATTCAATGGATGTTTTACATTTGCATTACAAGACAGTGAAAAATTGTTTACTGTTTCTTACTGATCACCACAGCTAAAGCAGTTGATGTCATGTTCACAAAGGAATTAATCCATATTTTTTTAGGAGTAGTCAATAAAAGATTTGTGTACATACTCCAACAGAATGCAGCACGAAGTGCCAAATATGCGTCTCCCTGCAGAGAGCGCGAAGTCCATGCAACACGTGGTTAGCCTGCAGACAGCCAACTGCGGACACAACAAGGTCTGCCTGTGCCACAGGTCACCGCCACCGTGAACTTTGTTTTCTCTAGCCGTTCCCTTGATGGCCGCTGCCTGCCATCACCAGGACAAAGGGCTCTACCTCTGGGCACCTTTCCGGCCAAGCAGGCAGCAAAGCTGCAGCCCCTCTCCTCACCCCACAGAAGCACCCTTTGGGCCCTCGCTACGACTCTACACCTCAGGACGCCTCACAGGCGAGGGCCAACAGCAACAGCCGGCACGGAGACTGCTGCTCGCCTCTAGCCCCTCACAGGCAGTCTTGGGGTAGAAGAGTGACCCATCCTTTACCTGTACTGCCTGACAGCCAGAGCCCCCGTAAGCTGCTGAGGAAAACCAGGCAGGTGGCTGCACAGGTACCGCTCCAAGCTCTCCTGGTCGAAGCGGTGCTGCGGCCTCACCTCAACTGTACCCGACTCAGCCGCCATCCCCTCACTGCGCTAGCAGCTTCGTGCATGCACACATCCACTCACCGCTCCTCTACGCTATTTGCGGAAGTGCCCCGTCTCACCACACACCCGCCTACTACTCTGCTACGCCACTGAGGGAACCGCCTCTCCTATCGTCGTCGTGTCAGCCAGACGCAGTTCGGTCCGTCAAAGAAAGCGGTCCCCGGCGCCGGGCCAGCGGGGCTCTAGGAGCTGCGTGGCTTCACCCGGAGAAAAGCGGCTCCCAGGAGGAAGTTACAGCCCTAGCTGACGCGTGCTCTCAGCCTTCGCCAGATCCTGCGCGTTGCCCGCCGTCGGGTGGCAGGAGATCCCCGCCTGGAAATGGGAACGCTCCCTGAAGGTTTGGGGTGAGCGGGGAATGGCGCTCTCTGACGCTCCCGGAAGCTGGTTCCAGCGGGGAGACGTGTCGCTGTGGTGCAGCTATGGCGGAGCCGAGCCGGGTGGAGCAGCTGGAGCGGCGTGTGCGGGAGCTGGAGGAGGAGCTGGCCCGGGAGAAGAGCGGACGGCCAGCACCGCGGGCCCGCATCGAGAGCATGAGCCCCGAGGTGACCGACTCCAACCCCTACAGGTGCGGCCGGGGAGCGGCCGCCTTATGGATTGCTTGTACGGGGGTTGGGCTGTGGGGAAGGGGCCACGGCTGAGCCATGGGGAGAAGTCCAGAGGCCGACTCGGGTGTAGAGGGTGAGGAATTACGGAATCCCCGAACAGTGGCGGTTGGAAGGCACCTCTGAAGGTCCAGGTGGGTCTTGAAGATTTCCAGAGAAGGAGGCTCTACAACCTCTCTGGGCAGCCTGTTCCCATGCTCTGAAGAGAATCATAGAATCATAGAATGGTTTGGGTTGGAAGGGAGCTCTGGAGGTCATCTAGTCCAACCCCCCTGCAGTGGGAGTACTGTGGGGTCTTAGGCCGTGGTTGTGAGCTGTGGGGTTGGGTAAAGGAGAGAAAGCATATGGAGCTGAGCTGGGGCAAGTTGGTGTCTGAGGGATGGGGCTGAGAGGGTGTTTGGGCAATGCTGAAGACAGATGCTCTGTAGGGAGGGGTGGAGAGATGCTCACAGATTTTCAGAGAGTAAACTTTTTGAGTTTTTCAGCAAAGCTGCTAATAAATGAGACAGGTATTAGTATTACATGAGGTCTTATCCTCATTCCTCAGACTTACCTGTCCTTGAGTTTGGGGTTTTTGCAGGTTCAGTTGCTTTAATGCCAGTTGATACTTGTAGTTTCATTGAGATTTTATATGAAAAAATGCAGTACCAGGATGAAATGTTATTCTACTTTTTTTTTTTTTTTTAACAGCCTGGTATGTTGTGATTTTTTTTTGTTTTTATGTTGGAGATAGTCTAATCAAATTGTTCAGAAGACAGTGGAAGAGTCTTCATTAGCCTGCTGCCACATGTCTGGTTAAAGAAAAAGAGTTTAGGCTTTCATTCTGGATTCCTTTCAGGGATTCCTTTACAAAAATAGCTGTGGGTCCTCTTGATTTCATTGATGTTACTCATACCATCTGAATAATTACATGAGTTTCTGCAGGATTAGTACTCCACTGCTGTTGCTAATAGGAAAGCTTCTACTGTCATTTAGACTATATCTAGCTGGCAGTCACAGCTGCAGTGAAAATAGCAGGCTGGAGTTTTGTGCTTGGTGGAGTTATTATATTTTTTAAGAAGTGTTTTTAAATATCTGAAAAGCAAAATTGCTGTTAGAAATGTAGAGAGCATTTTCTGTATAACACTGTTGTTTTCCTTCGTAGTCGCTTGATGGCCTTGAAAAGAATGGGAATTGTCAAAGACTATGAGGTAGGATTCTATCTGCATTGAAACAGACTTGCATTTTTTCCCTGTGAGAACCACTTCTGATATGCTGATCTGTATTCTGTTTCTTTCCACAGAAAATCCGTACCTTTACAGTTGCAGTGGTAGGTGTTGGTGGAGTTGGCAGTGTGACTGCTGAAATGTTGACAAGGTGTGGCATTGGTAAGGTAATGAGAGTTTTTTTACTTTTTTACTTCTTTATAATCATGCACCAGTCTTCTTTGTAAGGATTTAGATGCGATATCACTCTGTTGTTTTAGCCTAAATTAAAAAGCACAATAAAGAAAGCACTCAAGAACAGCATTTGAGTAAACATCACAAATGAAGAGTCTGTATTTTTCTTACGCTAGTAAAATTGATTTGCTTAGGGCTTACTCCTGTGTCATGTGGATGGTTCTTGTTTGGATGCTTGCCTTCTTTATGCTCCTGTATGAGCCCGTCCAGCTAGTCTTCATACTGGACTACTGCAAAGGGAAAACAAAGTAAAGAAAAGGGGTAACTCCCATAGAAAGTTAAGTGTTATAAGAATAAGTTGATATTCCTGAAATTGAAATGTGGCAGGTGGCAAACACATATATGTATCGCAAATATTAGTTCATCATGTGGAAACACAGAACTAAACATCTAGCAGCAGGTAAAAATAATCTGATGTGCGTATCAGTAACAAGAAACACCGGAGTTAATACACAGGATTTTTCTTCACAGAAGGAATTTAGGGAATGGCTTAAACATTTGTATTCCCAGGCAAAGCCTAATCATTTACTTATGGAACTTTAATAAGTTTCTTAATACAGAGGTGATGCAAATTTTTTATTGCAGAGTTTATTTGCCTTTCCTCTGAAGGAGCATTTCCTGGAGACCAGCATCTTAGGCATAGAAAAGGGCATTGAACAGTTGATTCAGAATTTATAATAACCAACATGTCTGTGTATTTGTAGGTATAAGTGAATTGTCTTTGAAGGAACTACAAGGGAAAGAAACTACACATCTCTAGTTAACATCCTACCAGCAAGGGGGGATGTGATCACAAAGATGATAGTGTTCATGTAGATATTCTGTTGAATATTCTTAGTGTACATGAAATGAACAGATTGGTTTTTATTGAGAGTGGGTTTTGGATCTAAGGAACCATTTCCTGGTGAATAGCAGTTCAAATTCAGTCTTTCATGTACTTACAATGTTGGTACCTTTTGTATGTGAACTGAATGGGATGGTGTGGAGGGAGTGTTTTGGGGGATTGTTGCTGCTTTTAGAATGAGTTTTGATGTTTAGAATGCCTTGTCATAGTGCTCTTATTGCAGAGTCTTTGGAGATTCACATATGTTAATATAATCTTTATTGTAGCTGCTTCTGTTTGATTATGATAAAGTGGAATTGGCAAACATGAACAGACTCTTCTTCCAACCTCATCAAGCTGGATTAAGTAAAGTGGAAGCAGCAGAGCATACTCTGAGGTATAACTTAGAGAAGTGGATATAAAAATGTATTTGCCTAGGATACTGCTCCAGAAAACTGATGATTTACTCTTAATCACTTGAAAAGTAGCATCATCTAATTTGGAAATTTGAGTATAAAAGAGTTGTGGGAATGGTTGCTACTTTCAGGGCAGTTTTGTACTGGCCAAAACTTTAATATGATTGCACTTTTAAAGAATAGCTAGTTTTGCTCAGAAGTTTGGTATAAACTGTGCCACTTCAATATATTGTGGGTTTTTTCTCATCTAATCTGTAAATTTTTGGCAAATATGGGTGTATTCTAGACTTCAAACTGGAAGCATAAGGCTTTAGCATTTAGATAGCCTGTGAAGTTAGAGAGTAGAATGCAAGTTACTGTATTTATTAATATTGACTTATTTCCTCCAAGAAACATTAATCCTGATGTTCAATTTGAAGTACATAACTACAACATCACGACACTGGACAACTTTGA
>VWZO01020717.1:17378-35204 GCA_013396975.1 Bucco capensis | reverse complement strand
GTCAGGCACGATTTGCCCTTGGTGAATCCATGCTGACTACTCAGTATCACCTCTTTATTTTGCATGTGCCTGAGCATCACATCCATGACTATTCGCTCCATGATCTTCCCAGGCACAGAGGTGAGGCTCACCAGCCTGTAGTTCCCTGGGTCATCCTTCCTACCCTTTTTAAAAATAGGTGTAATATTAGCCTTTCTCCAGTCTCCTGGAGCTTCTCCTGACCTCCACGACTTGTCAAATATGATAGAGAGCGGTCTCGCTACAACCTCAGCCAATTCCTTCAGGACCCTAGGATGTATGTTATCAGGGCCCATAGATTTATTCTGGTCAAGGTTCAATAGGTAGTCCCGAACCTGTTCTTCAAATACAGCGGGAGGCTCCTCATTCACCCATCTGTCATCCAGGGCTACTAAGTCTCGGTCATGTTGGGAAGTTTGGCTACCAGTAAAGACCGAAGCAAAGAACTCAAAGGTTTGTTGTGTGCCTGTTGCTTCTTCACCATTAGCAATTAAGTCAGTTAATGGGATGGGAGGGCAGTATCCTTGTTGATGTTTTGTTTTCCCCCAGTTAAGATGCTGGCTTTCCTCTGCGTCTAACTTTCTACACATAGGGCCACCCAACCTCTGCTGATGCCATTTATTTCTTGTATATTTTACCATGGCTTATAGCTCTTTGGGGTAGAGTTGATTGCAGCTGTCCTTTCTTTAGGAGTAATAGCTTTTTGCATCCCTAGAAAACTCTTAATAAAAGACTCCTGTGTCTAATACCACCATTTACATTCAAATTTATTTTTTCAGTCAGTTTTCTCATAATTATCCCCTCCTTTATGAAATTAATCCACTTGTATGTTGCTAGGACAATCCATATCAATCTTTTGACAATACATGTTGTATTTGGTTTGATCACAACTAAGGCAGTAACTTCTAAATAATTGTTTTGTAGAAGATTCAAAATAGTTGTTCTCCTGTTTAACAGTTTTTGTCTTGGAATGCTGTTTACAAGTTTTAAAAGATCTAAAGGAGTACTGGTAGGCATATGAACTCTCTACCATTTCTCTGTTTAACTGTCTTATATGACTAATACTATCTGTGAAAAGTTTGCAGATTTCAGTTAAATACGCTATGAGCTTCTATGTTTTTAGTTCAACTAGGAAGAAAAGTTCAACTTTAAACCAGGTTGTTTTTTAACAAAGTAAAAAGTTAAACCAGGAATCTCCTGGTTGGTAGTTTAATGAAAAGATTTACTTGGTGTGTTGCAAAAAGCTGAGGTGCCCACCTCTTTCACCAGCTTTCAAAGAGAGACCTTTTCTCTTGCAGTATGGAGTACAAGAGACCAGCCGTGGCTATGAGATCAAGGTAGATGAGAGGAAGTCCTCAGCTGAGGAATTCTTTTGACTGGTGTTGGTTGAACTTCATATGCATCATGTATGACATAGGTTCATTGCAGTTGTGGAAAATTGCAAGGAATTGGGATGTGGTACTGGCAGGTGTGCTGTCTCTCTGACAGCTAGGTGAGGGCATCTTGAAAATGAAAGGGTAACACCACCAGCTAATGATTGTAACTCAGTTCTCCCTAGGACACTGCTCTTGAGTGTTGATATGTTCATCCTTTTCTCAGATGAGTTGGGGTGGATTTCGAAATAACGGTAAGGGAGTTGGATGCCTGTATTCAATGTGGAAACATATGTTCAGAGACATTCTGTTTATGGAAACTCTGTACTGAGACAAAATGAAATTGAGGTGTTGTCAGGTATATATAAACATCATTTGCTTTATTCATAGGATTTACTTTTGCTGACCAGGCTTAAATTTATAAAAGTCTTAATGTTGCTGGGCAGGGTTCATGGGTTAGAAACTGTGTTAAAGTGATTAAAAACCCTGATTTTGTTCCTTTTTTTTTTCTTGCCTGTATTTGGGGAGTTGAGACATTTAGGAGCATAAAGAAGGTATGGTATTTCAATAACTTGTGCTGACCTCAGACTCCTGGTACTCTTCCTTGAAATTGAACATCCTGTATGAGTGGAAGGTGATTTGGAATGGCACGCCTGTTGAGGGATAAGAGGAGGTGTCTTGTTTGAGATAATCTCTAGCCTGTAACTATTTGTGAGTTTTAAAAGAAGTTTGGCTTCCAGCCTTGACCATGTCTCTCTAAAGAATACTGGTTTTAACTGTATTACTTAAAGCTCCTGTGACTTAACTCTCTTAATTTTTTGCAGCTGTATGCTCTGCTAACCAGTCTCCAGCATTTTCACTGTGGAGAGCAATTATTAGCTATAGAATAACTGCAGAAACAAACTTCTAGCCAAGTATTGGCACACTCAATGCTTCTTTTTTTTCAGCTCAGGCCAGTACAGTTAGACTTAGTTTAAGAAATTCCATGAAAAAAAAATTACATGCTAAAAATGACTTCTTGTGTCAGCCCTCTATCCAGATGAAGTTTGCAACTTACAACCAACCTGTTGTTTTTGTTGGCCTCTACTAAGGAAAGGAGTTTGGGTCTGGGACTAAGTATGGTGGCCCATTAAACCCTTCAGTCTTTTAAGCTTTTATGTGCAGGCCCTGTGGCAGGGATGCCAGTATGCCTGAATACAGCAAAGTGAGCTGATGAAGGGACTGCAACACCTGAAACCTGTTCTGGAGGGCTGTTGTCTAAGGCCTGGGCTGGGAGATTGTTGGTTGGCTTGGGAACAGACAAGAGTTACTTGAACTTCTTCTGTGATATTACAGTAAATCTGGCCTGTGTTGTCCTGCTGTCTGGCGTTTTTGTGACTTTGTGACACCAGACATTCTCTCTGCTTAACTATACTAGGGCAGCACTTGAGCTGGGGAGTGGGATGTGTTGTGGTCTTGTGTGCAAAGAGCAAACACTCAGAGTCAGGCAATGATCTGGAGCCTCACGCTGATGATGGTCCGCTGTGCTTCTAAACCCACCTTTCTTGGCTTTCTGTAATTTTTTGAGTCAACACAGATCATCTTATTTTTTGTGTCACAGGGTGCATGATCAAGGCCAGACATCTTTATAAATTGAGTAGGCAGTTTATAAAGATGTCTGGCCTTATACTCAGGCAGCCTGAGTATTCCAAGAAGGTTACTTACTGTAAGGCATTTTTTTTTTCAGCAAATCCTTGACCAGACTGTTCAAAGACTGCTGTGCAAACTGAGTTCTTTCAGAGCTTTGTGGGTTTTTCTAAATTGCTTTATAGTATTTTAAGGATATTTCAGAACAGTTCCATATAGTTGGATAGTGATGGAAAAGCTGGGCATGAAGAAAGTCTGGATTAAATTTCACTTATGCTATGTTGTAAACAGAAAATGTCTGCTTAACAGCAGTTTCCAAGGAATAAAAGTACATACATGAATATGCAGATAGTGAAGTTGCTAGAGAGAAACCCTTTAGAGCTTTTTTCCTTTCCCAAGGGCTTGTATAAGCCTCAGCATGTTTTCAGGAAATGTTGAGGGACTTTTGGTACTTGTGATGATTCATGTTTAGTCCTTGCACAGTCTTCTGTTGCAACAACCACGGTCCTTTGCAACTGAAGTCCCTGTGGAATGTTATGGCTGCAATTATACACTGGAGATCTACAAACTAATATTCTGGAAATCTTGAAAAGCTTATTCTGTAGGACAAGGACTACCAGATACTGAGATGATACCAAGGCATCTTATCAGCTTTGGATGAAGATGGGATTTGACCACTGAGTAAACTACTACACATATTTTAGAAAATTATGTGTCATTCCTATTTTGTTTGACATCTCAATTTCTCATCATGAGACTTCTTTAAAGGCAAGCAGGTGGTGTTTTTCAGAAAATTGTTTAGCCTCTGAGGAAGGCACCTTCACTTTGGATCTGGGGGTTCTCACACTACCAAAATCATAATGCTATTTCATAGATTAATAAAGTGTTTTTTAACCAAATAAATTCTTGTTGTTTTATAGTTCAAACATCCCCCTACCTTGAACTCCTGATCAGAACCTAAACTTGTAGTATATGACTTGAAATTGGCACACAACATAGATATGGATTGGTGGAGAGGGAAAAATGGATGTGAAACTGTAATTTTATTTCAGCCTTTTCTACCTGGTATAATGTGCTGCATATGCAAAATTTTATTAGATTTTAACATATCAAATTAAGTAAGTGGAGTCTGTGTACGCATCATTTTACTAGGGAGATTTTTTGAGGAGATTAACTGCTCAGAAACTATAGTTCTAAGGCCATAATGGATTGTAGTAATCATCTAATATGACCCTCTCTAGGACATAGTATTTTTTTGTGTAACAACCTGGACTCTTCTAGAATTAAAACTGATGAAGGATTTTTTGCAGTTCTTTACAGCTTTATGTTGATTATCATTGTATATAACAGATTTATGCTTTTTAGATTGAACTGGTTTTCTAGCTTCAGCGGAAGTAATATCTATTACTTGAGTATAGGTGTGTGGCTATTTTATTTTGACTAATTTGTCTATAATGAGAAGCATTTACATATTTTTCTGTGGTCAGTAAGAGATCAAGATGTACCATGGCCTACTGGATTGCAGGGTTAAACCAGGCTAGGTGGGAGAAGTGTGATTTAATAGAGCTCTGCTGACAAATCTTTTAATTCTATTGTAAACTTGAGTTTGAAGTTACCAGTCTGTATATATCTAGCACTTCAGTCAAAGAAACAGAAATGTGTTCGGGCTTTATTTATAACGTTAGTGTTATAAAGCAAAGTGAGGAGCTTGTGACTGAAATGGTAGGAAGGAGGTTTTTGGTGTGGTACTCAGAACTAGCCCTTGTAGATTAGCAGGAGCCCTGAGGAGTGGGGGTTATGAGGGGCACAGAGATGTTGGAGGAATAAAGGTGACTGGGAAAATTCCACTGTGTTAGTGATGCAAAATTGTAAAGCAGCATTAGTGTGGATAAAAGAGAACCAGCTGGGCTGAAATTGCTTTGGGAAGAGCTGAAAAGAGATTTTGCTGTGATAGCGCAAGAGATCTACTGCACGTAGTCCAGGATTTAAATGTGGGTAGAAATCTTGTAATGTGGTTAGAGAGAGGTATTTCTGGGTATTGTCACTGTGAGAGACAGAGAATGGATGCAGTTGGTAATGACTGGGTACAGAGAGCTGTTATTATCTGGCAGTGTCATCATCAGGTAGTGACTGAAGTCATAAAATCGATGGAGTCAACTGTAGATGTGGCTTTAAGAAGCAGAGATGATGTTTCGGGGAAGCTGCACAGAAAAGTGAACTTGGTTTGAATGATCATAACTTAACTAGATAAAACAGAAAAGCATGTAGACCAGCAACTGTTAAGTCTCTAGAAGAGCTGAAGAAACTTTTTAGTGAAGCAAGGAGCTTGGATACAAAGGAGAGTGTGAAGTTCAGTGAAGCTACAGGAGTAAATATTAGCATCTCAAATAACAGAAAAGGCTCCACCTAGGAAATTACCTCAGAGATGATGATTCACCTGATCATTGTGTCAGGATATGGTGAGCAAATACAGAACCTCTGAGAGGTGTGTGCAAAAAATCAGTTTGGAAAGGGAGGTTAATCTCGAGGATCAGGAATTCCAGGGCTAAGGCAGGGACTTCCACCTTAGTAGGCAAGGTGATGTCTTGCAAAGGATATTCAGATAACAGAAGATGCTTTAGTCACGTGAAAACGAGAAAAAGTCAGTCTCACACAGGAAGGAATCAGACTGATGTACGTAGGGACAGGGAAATGAGTAAAGATGATCTGAGTATGGTCTCTGAACTGTAGGAATTGTTATGAGGATGTCACTGAAGATGATGCACAGATATACAGGGTGGGAGCAAAACTTTTAACGCTTTGAATTTGAGTCTGGTAATCTGTGGCCCAGGGTGTTGAAACATGCAACACTTGAAATCTGGACATTTTTAGCAGAAGTTTAACTACTGTTGTAAGCAAGCAGTGACATCCTCTGGCTGGAGAACAGGAAAGGTGGTTTCTGTGGGTTGGCAGGAGGATAAAGAGATGGGTGATGTGCAAGTATAGGTCTTGACATCAAAAGCAGGGAAGACTGTGATAATATGCAAGGTTTAAAATAAAGTCGAAAGAGAGAATAATAAAAACTTTTTTAGACAGGTGAAAGCAGTGTGGAAGAACCAGATTTAAAAGGTGGTGTGGATTTGAGAGGAAGGCTGTGCTGGGCTAACCTGTTGTTTCTAGGTGAAAGCATCTGTCTTCTTGAACTTCAGTAATATCTCACAAATCACCATAGCAGACATTTCTTTTTGAAGACAGTTCAAATGGCAAAAGGCATATGAAGTGTCTAGGGAACTCACTGTAGCAGAACTGTGTACATTGCGAAGACTGGTTGGAGAAGCACATAGATGTTTGTGGCATGGCAAAGAAAGCAGAAATGTGTGTGTCAGAGTTGTTTAAGACAAGTCCTAATGGCATAATCAATTTGGAAACAGATAAAATATAATGCATGAAGGATTTAGTGTCGCTGACCACAGTGATAATTGCAATGGCATGATATTATGTAGAAGAGCAGTGTGCTTAAAGGCAAATGACAAGAATTGTTGAAAAATGCAAAACTTACTGAAAGGAGAGGTGTTGGGGAGTCCTTGTGACTCAGCACTGTAGTACTGATAAACAGAAACTGTTGGGATCTATGGCTTCTGTCCATTAAAAACATCAGGAAATTAAACATAGGGTGAGGAAAAACATTAAGGTGGAGGATAATGTTGACATAAGATATAAAATGTATAAGTGTGCCATTAATTAAAGTGTGGGCTGGAAGCCAGGGATGATTTTGAATGGCTTAAGTGGTACTGGTCATGGGACAATCAACAATAGAGCCGGTGACCACAAAGTACCATCCCAGTCTGATGATCCTCACAGCACTACCTTCATTATGATGTGAATTATTGCTCTGACAATTACGTGCTAAAACCAAACTGTATATTAAGGTAGAATTTTGATGCAGCATTTTGCATAGTTATACATTTTAATAATTAAAAATAAACCTACTTCTGAGGGAACTTAGTCATATTCAATTGTTTTCTAAGGCTGTTTATTTTGGTTAGTGATCTTGATTATAAGGACATTTAGCCTCATGGAATTTCACTTGCACTTAGGCCTCCATAAAAATTAAGAATTAACTGTAAGAATACAGTTGCCAATCTGTCTGATTTCTACAATTTCTGTGTGTCTTTCAGAGTCCAGTGTTGTCTGAACAGTTTGTGAATTCCAAGAGTAAAGTCATGCTGAAAAGAATTAGTCTGCAAACAGTGTTCTGTTAGATCTCCCATTTCTGCCTGGGAATCTTCTTCAGTTACACCATAACTTGTATCCTAAATGGTTCTTATGCTTACAGTCAGCTTATTTCTATCTCCCAGATATTAATCCTTTCCCTGGTTTGTGAACTCAAATGAGTAAATAGTTAAGTAACACAATACTTTCATGAAAACTGTTTTTTCAAATTAGACCAATCTTGCTTCATTATTAGGTGCAGGAAAATAGGTGCCGTTTTTCCTGTAAGATTATAATTTGCCATACTATGGTGGGGTGTTTTTGCTTTAAAAAAAAAACAACAAACTACTGAATCCACCACAAATATGCTGTTGCTCTGTTTGTGAGTTTCCCTTCTGATGAACATGCTATATTTCCTGAAGTTGAACAATGATATTTGTCAGTGTTAGTATTTAGTCTGATGTCTTTCAGGGCAAGCTTGTGCTCAGTCCAGCTTGACAGTAAGGATGACAGAGCACTGGAACAGGCTGCCCAGGAGGGCTTGGAGTCTCCTTCTCTGGAGACATTCAAGAGCCACCTGGATTCATTCCTGTGTGACCTCGTCTAGGTGATCCTGCTCTGGCAGGGGAGTTGGACTAGATAATCTTTCTAGGTCCCTTCCAACCCCTGACATACTGTGATACTGTGACTTTCATCAAAACTATGAGAAAATATACCAAGGATGCAATCAGGTGGTGATCACTTCTGGTGTGGTTAGTCAGCAAATCTTGTTCCAGGGTGCATCTCATTTGAACTTCATCTAAACAGGGAGTTCAGAAAGGTGAGTTGTTCAAGAGACTATACAGGTCACTTAGTATTTTTTTTTCACTGAGGATTGAAGCACAGCCAGCCAAAAGAAAAGCACACAAGTTGTTTTGATCTATATAATTACTACTTTTTCCTTTTTATTTGGTAGCAGAGTACATGTGTCTTCTAGCAGGTGTTACTTCACCAGGTTGCGTGATTTAACCTAGTAACTCTAGCAAGATTCTAGGCATTTAAGTGGCCTTTACCTGTATGTACAAAATCTGAGCTGCTGCTCTATATGCTTTATGTCTTGGAAGAAATTATTCTGTAAAGAGGTGTATCTTATTTTAAAAATAGTAAAAAAACCCAAACAACAAATTGAATTATCTACTCATTTGGTTTCTGAATTAGGTTTAAGGTGTGTGTTGGTTTTTTCCTTTGGCTTATTGTTTTTGTGGGGGTTTTTTAGCACTGAAGCTTCTCTTATAAACTAATTGAACTATTCATGTGTCAGCAAAGTCAATTTACCAACTCAACCTGGCTCCTAGCAGTCTAAATACATTATCAGTCTATCACTGATTCTGTTCAGTGATTTTACTTTTCAGCTGAATCTGCTGTAATTAACTGCACCTTCTGAAGCTAGCAGCTTGTTTTTCACAGATAAGACCCAATATTTTGGAATTATGGCTAAGGAATAGAATGCACCAAGGTCACTGTTAGATCTTGCATTCCTCGGTGGGGTGCAGAGCAAAGGGATACACCTTTAGGGAGGAGCAGACAGTTCAGGTGACCCTAAAGTAACCAACTAGGTATTCCATACTGTCAAATATCATATCCAGTATAAAATAAGTGGGTCAGTTCCCCTCCTTCCCTTTCCTCCTTCTTCTGCCTTCCTTTGATGGCTGACATTTGAGGAGGACTATGTCCTTTCTTTGATCTTAGTCGAAGGTTCCAGAATTCAGCTCCCCCCACCAGACTATGGCCTGCTGCTGGGCCTGCTCAGTGGTGAGGTAGTTACTAAAAGGAAGATACCGGCTTTGGATTTGGTTCTGTATATACTTGTAAATATTTTATTTCTATTATTTTATTAANATTATCTACTCATTTGGTTTCTGAATTAGGTTTAAGGTGTGTGTTGGTTTTTTCCTTTGGCTTATTGTTTTTGTGGGGGTTTTTTAGCACTGAAGCTTCTCTTATAAACTAATTGAACTATTCATGTGTCAGCAAAGTCAATTTACCAACTCAACCTGGCTCCTAGCAGTCTAAATACATTATCAGTCTATCACTGATTCTGTTCAGTGATTTTACTTTTCAGCTGAATCTGCTGTAATTAACTGCACCTTCTGAAGCTAGCAGCTTGTTTTTCACAGATAAGACCCAATATTTTGGAATTATGGCTAAGGAATAGAATGCACCAAGGTCACTGTTAGATCTTGCATTCCTCGGTGGGGTGCAGAGCAAAGGGATACACCTTTAGGGAGGAGCAGACAGTTCAGGTGACCCTAAAGTAACCAACTAGGTATTCCATACTGTCAAATATCATATCCAGTATAAAATAAGTGGGTCAGTTCCCCTCCTTCCCTTTCCTCCTTCTTCTGCCTTCCTTTGATGGCTGACATTTGAGGAGGACTATGTCCTTTCTTTGATCTTAGTCGAAGGTTCCAGAATTCAGCTCCCCCCACCAGACTATGGCCTGCTGCTGGGCCTGCTCAGTGGTGAGGTAGTTACTAAAAGGAAGATACCGGCTTTGGATTTGGTTCTGTATATACTTGTAAATATTTTATTTCTATTATTTTATTAAAGTAGTTTTATTTTTCTAATCCATAAGTCCTCTTGGCTATTTTTGACAATTTTTCATTCCCTTCCTGGGGTTGGGGTGGGAAGGGGGGATAACAGAGTGACTGTCACTCAGTCAGGGGGTCGCCCCAGCCTCTAACCTGTGACAATTATGCGTATTTCCTTAGGCTTTGACAGCTAGGGGCATATATGTGTTGAAGCTTGTTTTGTGTAAAATTGAGTAGTGTGGGTTTTGTTCCTTTAGTTAAGGTATTTCCACTAATTTAATATATTTCTGAACCTTACAGAACTTGAAAGAAGGATAATTTATGACACTGGTTATTGTAAGCCTCTTTTATACTCTGCTTAGTAGTAGTTATCTTCTACATCTAAGAATTGTGAAACATTTGATTGGATTTTTTTTTTCCTAATCAGGCACAGATTCAGGAGCAGAGATGCTGTCTTTTCAGGAGAAATCTGTAACTGGTGGGGAACTCCTTAAAGCAAAGTGACTGAAGCACAACCTAACAGGATATGTCTTTTGAGAGACATAACCTACTCCAGTACATTACACCCAGGCTGCTTTTTTACTAAGAAAATAAAGGCTGCAACAGAATATTGGAGGGAAGAAACATCTTGGTTTACTGTTCAGTTCACCTCTTGGTTGGAGAACCAGGTCGCCTGACAGAGTTGTCTGTGTTGCCAGTGTCAGGAGGATTAACATCTCATAATCTCTGCGATTTGAATAAGAGATTTTGTTCCTGTCCTCACTGCTCAGTTCAAAGCAGCTGATAAGCAGAAACTTTAATGAATCTTCAGCAACGTATCTTTGTTTGATTAACCAAAAAAAGGGAAGAAATAGGTGTTAAAGGATTTCTTAGCTCTGCTTTTTAGCAACTGGTTTTAGTGTTTGGATGGTAAGTGTATATAGGTGGAGCTGTTCTACAGAACTAGAGAAGCTGGCCATGTTTTCAGTTTCCTTTTTGTTTAAAAGGTGTTCTGTTACACAAACAGTATCAAATCTGTTTCTCCTTCACCACCCCTTGGAAAGCAAACCTAGGAAAAAGGCATAGTCTCTTGGTTTGTAAGCACAACGTAACAAAACTTGAGTGTGTATTTGTTTTCCCACTTCTCAAGAAAAATGTAACTGACCAATCAGTTTGAAGGGATACTTACCTGCCTGTGCCAGGTCAGGCCAAAGCTAGGAGGGATTACTTAGTGTCTGTATCTACTACTGAGAAATGGTGGGTGGTAGTAATAAGGGACTTAGCTCTGCTTATAACCCCGCAAAATTTGAAGAAGGATTTTCTTTTGTGTGTTGTGGTTGTGGGGAGGCTATTTACTTCAGTTTTTTAAAACAAAACAAAACCCAAAACAGGCTGTATTTGCTGTGTCAGACGTAGCAAAGCATCATGGCCTCTGAGTGATAGTCCCTTCTCAATGGAGAGTGATAAGGGTTTGCTTGTGTTGTCTGCCTACTTTAAAACATGTGATACTGCTCTTAAGAGACAGCAAAGGTGTATTATCAAAAAGGCTAAATAGTGAATGGGATCTCTGGAGCATGTATTCCCCCTTGCTACTGAAGAAATATCAAAGTGGAATTCACCTGAAATTGCATGTTGGCACCCTTAAGTCGTGGTTATGTTGGAGATGGAGGACATCCAGTAGTAGAACAGACCATATGAAACTCCATTTCCTAAGTGTCACCTCTGGGTCCTAAGATTAGAAGCTGGGGGTGTATGTACTGCTGTATCATCATGTCTTGCTCTTTCCTAGGAATCATCTAGGTGATTGTGTGGACAAGACACCAGGCTATACAGGCTTGTTCTCTAGCCTTTTCTACCATAGAATGACTTCTGTCTGTGCAAACTCCTGCTGCAAAATGCCCCTTGATCTGCAGTACAGAAGACAACTTGTTTGGCATGCAAGTAGAAGATGTCATTGATGTCAGAATAGCTCATGGGGAATTCCAGCAGTCAGTTTGAACAGTAGGACTATTGGGTGTATTAAAATTATTAACATTTAGGGAACAGTAAATTATCAATCTGACTGGCTTTATCGTGATGCTGGGGAGGGGACAGGCAGCAACTACAAAAAACCCTCTGTGAGATAGTAAATATTCTTATGTGACATGGTTGCAGTTCTCAGTGGAGAACTAGGGCAGGAGAACTGACACTTTCCTTGATGAAGAAAACCATCTAAAGATAGCTTGAGTGCTTCACTACCTGTGTCTCAGCGCCTAAGACTTTGATTTTGAATGGCAAACAGAGGATGAGGTGACAGCTAGGAGAGCAGTTAAATTTCAGGTAGATGTTAACAGGTCTGTGGGAAGGCTAGAATGAAGCAAAACACAATTCTAAATATACATCCAAACATGCTGGCTCTTACCTTGCTAGATTTAAATTGTCAGTTTGCACTGAGATCATGATTGTTATAAGTTAAGTTAAAAAAGTGAGTCATGAAGTAAAAGGCTTTTTGGAGAGTAGCATGCAGACTTGGCATGTCTTTGAAACACCTTGTATTCCAGCACAGGTTTTGGGGCTTTTGAGAGTTAGAGCTGATGATACTTTCTCTATAGCCTTTAAGGCTGATAAAGATATGTAATGCTTGAGTAAAGGTTTTTTTATGGATGCTAGGAGGCTCATTCCAGCAAATTCCTCCCCCCCCCCAAAAATAGGCAGAAAATAGCTTATGATTCTCAACTTGTTCTAGTTACCTGAAAGGTGACTTGAGCTCAATGGGTGGATCTGCTTTATGTTGGCTGGAGAAGCGTCCTGAGACTGCCTACTTGCCAGCTGAAATGTGGGATCATGCAGACAGGGGAAATGAGGATAGATAGCCTGGTAGTCTGGAAGGGCATCTGCAGCAATGGGAATTCCTGGAAGAGTGTCCTGGTGTTAGGAATTCCAGCATGACATGTTCCACTTGTCTCCTCAAACTGCCTGCACAGCATTTAGCCTCACAAAGTATCTGGAAGCAGAAGCTTCTCCACTTCTGCTTTCAAGTATATGTCATGTAAAAACAATACTTTATGAGCTGTTGGCACTCTGGATTCACTGGCAGTGCTAACCTGTTTCAGGGGGTTGTAAAGTTCAAGGCTGGCATGTTCCTACTTCCTTTACTGCTTCCCACCATCTCTTTCCAGTTTTTTTTTTTTTTCTATGGTTCAGGAATATGTGTTGCTTGTTTGGTTTCCTGTTTTTGATTGTAGTTGTTTGTTTTTGTGTTTTCCCCCCAGACAGAAGAAACAAAATTCTCAAGCTTTTTTTCAGCTGGTGATTATCTGAAAGCAATTGAATTCTTCCTAACTGCCTTTAAGGAACCTTTTTTTTCTGGGATCAGTTGTAAGTAAATTTCTTGCAGTTTCCTTACTGCAAAGCAGAAGTTTCACTAAGTGCTAGTGATTAATGCAGTAATGATTTGACCTGTGGTTTACAAAAACTTGTCAATGTTTAAAGCATTTTAGTGGTAAGAACTCCTAGGGCTTTTTGAATGAAATGATCTGCATTTTTTTAGAATCCTTTTGCGTTATCTAGTGGTCATGGTATATTGACTGTATTTTGCCGGTGTAGATCCTGTTCTGTGCTAGCATTTTAATAAAATCACTATCCGCTTACAAGTTCAGAGATGGAGTTCTGGGTTTCAGGACCTGCTGCTTTGTGAATCTCCTCCCTCTTGCTCTGTGAACCTGTCCTATCCTAGTTGCTCTACTTAATTTTGTTTTCAAATCAACAAATAACAGCATGACGTTACTGCCTGGTAGTGTTTTCTAGGGAAGTGCTGATGCAAGGATCCTGGAAAACCAATCTGCTGTCTGCTCTAGCTTCAGAGAAGGAACCAGTTGCAAACCTCTAGTTTTTCTCTTTGCATTTTGTTACCTGTCACAGTTGCTTTCTGCAAGTTGCATATATACTTTCTGTTCCATTTTCCTGTCCTCTATTCTCTTACTAAGATGCTTTGTTTTCACTTTGGTGTATTTTCTGCAGCACCATATATATATAGGCCACCTGACCAATTGGAACCTGTTGATGAAGCCTTCTTGCTTTAGCTGCAAGAAGCTTTGAGCTCACCGGCTCTCATCCTGGTGGGGGATTTGAACTACCTGGACATCTGCCAGAAGAACAATACAGCAGGATATAGGCAGTCCAGGAGACTCCTGGAGTTTATGGATGATAACTTTTTGGCACAGGTTATAGATAAACCAACTAGGGATAATACACTACTAGACCTGCTGCTGACAAATGATGAAAACCTCATTAAAGAGGTGGAGATCGGAGGAAGTCTAGGCTGTAGTGACCATGCCTTAGTCAGATTCATATAATCACTAGAAGCACAGGCATGGCACAGAGTAAAATAAGGACTTTGAGTTTCAAGAAGGCAAATTTCCAGCTGCTGAGAGACAGGCTGGGTGAGGTCCCCTGTGACACTGTCCTTAGGGATAAAGGAACCCATCAGAGCTGGCAGTTCTTTAAGGATACCCTTCTTTTAGAGCACAAGAGATCTCTATACCTCTATGCAAAAAATCAAGCAGGGCAGCAATGAGACTGGTGTGGCTGAATAGTGACCTGCTTCTTGAGCTGAGGCAAAAGAATGAAATGCATAGGCAGTGAAAGCAGGGACAAGTGGCCTGGGGAGACTACAGGGAAATGGCTAGGAAGTGTAGGAATGGGATCAAGAAGGCCAAGGCGCAGATGGAGCTGAGCTTGGCGAGGGATGTAAAAAATAATAAAAAAGTGTTCTATAAGTATGTTAATCAGAAAAGGAAGGTCAAGGTGAGTGTTTTCCCCTCTGTTGAATAAGGAAGGAAATTTAGTCATGAGGGATATGGATAAGGCAGAGCTGCTCAATGAGTTCTTTGTTTCAGTCTTTGCTGGTNAAACTTGAAGAATGGGCCCATGAGAATAAAATGAAGTGTAGTAAGTCAAAGTGTAAGGTCCTGCATCTGGGTAGGAGTAATCCTACATATGAGTACTGACTGGGTGAGGAACTCATTGAAAGCAGCAGTGCAGAGAAGGACTTGGAGGTCGTGATAGATGAAAAGCTGGGTATGAGCCAGCAATATATACTCGCAGCCCAGAAAGCCAACCCCGTCCTGGGCTACATCACAAGAGGCATGAGCAGCAGGTCTAGGGAGGTGATTCTGCCTCTCTACTCTGCGCTTGTGAGGCCCCATCTGGAGTACTGCATCCAATTCTGGGCTCCTCAGCATAAAAAAGATGTCGACCTGTTGGAATGAGTCCAGAGAAGGGCCACAAAGATGATTAAAGGATTGGAGAACCTCCCCTACGAAGATAGTCTGAGAGAGTTGGGGTTATTCAGCCTGGAGAAGAGAAGGCTTCGAGGGGATCTTATAGCAGCTTTCCAGTACCTAAAGGGGGATTATAAGATAGAAGGGGAGAAACTTTTTAGATGGTCAGATTGTAATATGACAAGGGTTATAAGCTGAAGGAGGGGAAACTTAGATTGGAGATTAGAAGGAAGTTCTTTACCTGGAGGGTGGTTAGGCACTGGAACAGGTTGCCCAGAGAGGTTGTGGGTGCCCCACAAACAAACAGTAATGCATGTGGAACTCTTCAGTTCAGGAGGTTGAAAATGTGTAATGTTAAGTCAGTGTGTCAAATCAAATCTGGTAACAGATTAACCTGTAAATGAGACCCAGATGTCTGTCTAACTGTCTGAATCTATTTTGTCATTGGAAGTGTTTAGAAGCCTACTTGCATGAACTGTGTACCACCTTGAACCATCACAGACAGTAGATTAAATTGTCACCCCTTCTTTTGCCTGATATACCTTTTAGAGAAGTAGTTTTTCAAGGCATCTTTTGCTGATGAGAGGACTGAATTTTAGCTTAAAAATCCAATCAAACAGTCTGTCAAAGGGTCTGCAGTGTTTGTTGTCTTCTCCAGGTATACTATAAGAATGTGTTTGCAGCTGCCAGAAAGGGTTTCCTTTCAAGTTTTTAATTTTTTTCTGTTTAAGTTATCCTATAATTTTGGTAAGGATGGAAGAAGTGGAACACTGTGAAGCTCTTGTGCAGCTGAGCTGTGCTGTATACACTTACTAGGTAATCGAGCAAAATAGTCAGGTATATCTTTACTTTGATAACTGTTTCATCAGAGTATATTAACTGTGGATTTGCTCAGTTTTGTGTGAGTTGGCTATCATCTTATTGTGATAGCTCCCCCGAGTTTGTGTGAATAAAAAGGCAGGGAGTGCTCTAGAATCTGCCACTGTGCTATGTCACTCTGATGCCTGTGGCCTATGGCAGTAATAGATTCAGACAAGATAATGATATATAGCTTTTGTGTGGTAAAACTAGGCTTTCTCTGGGTAGATTTCAGTTCTTTGCTGCCAGAGTTTGGCCCATGCAGGTGATGGGATGCTGAACATGAGGCTATGAAAATTCTAACAAGAAACATACATTGGGGTGAAGCTCAGTAAGCAGAAACAGGCAGTAGTCCTGTCAGGACTGGAAGCGTCTGTTAGCCCTAAGGTATGGAGTGTCAGGACTGTAGAGGGGAACAGCGTGTGCTGCCTACCTGCAGGTTGTGACACAAATGAGCATGCACGCAAGCCCTGCATCTTAATAGACCAGAGAATTTACAGGTGAATGGGAGAGCATCTAGTGAAGTTTGGTAGCTTGGAAGGTTATTGGGATGTGTACTTTATATAGTGATTTCCTGGATTTCTTATATTAAATGGGGTTAGTGCTGAGTGTGTCTCCTCTTAGAACAGGAACTGAGAAAACCCTTCTAAGCAGTCACATGTGTCCAGCTGTCATCAGTAATTGTCCAGTGGGCAGGAAGGGTGGAATGACTGGTAGCAAGCTGCTTGTTGGAAATTGTATTGTAAATCAAATAAACTTAGTAGCTTTGTGTGTTTTTGGACAGGGTAATGAATTTGCAGATCATCTGAGCAGGAAGATACTAATTCATGTGAATTACGAGGGATTCTAATGCATTTGCAAGACATCTGGCAAAATGGAAATCTCTTGGGTTGATCGATTTGCTACCACAGGCAACAGAATAGAATGTTTTCTGTTTTTTTTTTTTTTTTTGGTGTCCCCCTCCTCCTTTCTGAAAAGAATCCAAGAATGATAGTAGTTTCTTTTTAAATGTGGTCGGCTGCTGAGGGAAGCATACCTTCCCTTTGTTTGACATCATTCCCAAAGCCTTGAGAAAGGTGAGTCAGATTGTCCTGTGGCCATTTAGAGTGGTTAAATTAAGAAAGCACTTTGCTGAATGAACAGAAACTGCAATATGTGTTTTGGGTTTTTTCATTTTGATGAACTACTAACATTGGATAAACTCTTACTGTATCCATTCCATTTATTCTGGACTACTTTTAAAGCAGATCGATCTCTTGGTTCTGTTGAGATAAATTTAATAATACCAGTGGCTTACTGTAGAGGCTATTTGGCCCCCTCCACAGTTGTCTTAGTCAAGCAGGTGATGGACTGTTTCAGGGGGTAAGTGAGAAAAATTCTGCTCCTAGATGCAACTGTGAGCCTTCTTCAGCTACTGATGGAAACTAGTGCTGTCCCTGCTTTTTTGCCAGATCCTAAGTGAAGTGGCGTTTTGCAGTGGTGGTTCTTCTTTCTGGTAGCAGAGCAGTTCTCTGGTCAGCCGAGCCCTCCATTCACGTCAAGCAATAACAAAACATTATCCTTCATTTACTGTGAATGGAAGTAGCCTCAAGACCACAGGCTCTGGTTGTCATGGGGGACTTTAATTACCCAGACATTTGTTGGAAGACTTACACAGCCAGGCATATGCAGTCCCTTAGACTTCTCCAGAGCATTGATGATAACTTTCTAACTCAGATGGTGGAGGAACCGACAAGGAGAGGAGTGTTGCTGGACCTTGTACTAACAAATAAAGAGGGACTTGTTGAGGATGTGAAGGTAGGGGGCACCCTTGGCTGTAGTGACCATGAGTTGGTGGAGTTCAGGATTATGGGCACTAAGCACAGGGACAAGAGCAAGATTGCTACCCTGGACTTCAGAAAAGCCAACTTTGGCTTTCTCAGGGAACTGATTGATAAAGTCCAGTGGGAC